>OY740788.1:75863002-76191011 GCA_963514005.1 Raja brachyura | reverse complement strand
CGATGTAGATTAGCTGGCATCTGGAGCAACGGATGCAGTAGACGAGGTTGGAGGAGGTGCAGGTGAACCTCTGTCGGACTTGGAATGACTGCTTGGGTCCCTGAAAGGAGTGGATGGGGGAGGTGAAGGAACAAGTGTAGCATCTCTTGCGGTTGCAAGGAAAGTGCCCGGGGAAGGAGTGGAGCAGGAGGGAAGGGAAGAATTGACGAGGGAGTTGCGGAGGGAGCGGTCTTTGCGGAAGGCAGATGGGGGGGGAGATGGGAAGATGTGGCGAGTGGAGGGGTCACGTTGGAGGTGGCGAAACTGGCGGAGGACTATCTGTTGTATGCGCTGGCTGGTGGGGTGAAAGGTGAGGACCAGGGGGACTCGGCCCTTGTTGTGAGTGGGGGAATGGGGAGAGAGGGCAGTGTTGCGGGGTATGGAGGAGACCCTGGTGCGAGCCTCATCGATAGTGGGGAGGGGAAACCCGTTCTCTGAAGAACGAGGACATTTGCGATGACCTGGTGTGGAACACGTCATCCTGGGAGCAGATGCGGCGTAGTCGGAGGAATTGGGAATAGGGGATGGAGTCCTTACAGGAAGCAGGGTGGGAGGAAGAGTAGTCCAGGTAGCTGTGGGAGTCAGTTGGTTTGTAGTGGATGTCAGTCAGGAGTGTATCACCTGCAATAGAGATGGTGAGGTCAAGGAATGGTAGGGAAATGTCGGAAATGGTCCAAGTATATTTGAACACCGCAAGTTTGAGGAACAACATCTCATATTCCGCTTGGGGAGTTTGCATCCTCTGGGCTTAAACATTGAATTTTCTCAATTCTGTTAACCCAGACTGCCTCCCCCACCTCTCCCTCAGACCTCGGGCCCTGACATTCCTTCTCCATCTCCCCCCCCCCCCCCAAGTCGCACTAGCTTCTCATTTTCACACCAGAAACAGCTTACAATGGCCTGCTTTCCTTATCACCAATACTTTTTTGCATATCTTTCACTCATTGTTCTTGCTTTATCTCTCCATATCACTGTTTATATCTCTCGTTTCCCTGATCCCTGACCAGTCTGAAGAAGGGTCTCGACCCGAAACGTTGCCTATCTCCTTCACTCCTTAGATGCTGCTGCACCCGCTGAGTTTCTCCAGCTTTTTGTGTAACCCTCGATTCTCCAGCATCTGCAGTTCCTTCTTTAACACTTCCTGCACCGCCGCTGGCTGCCGATAGCGGGGGGACGCGCGGGAGGCCGTGGGCGGAGAGAACACGACGCAGCTCTTTGGCTGCTGCCGACATCAGCCCGGCGGCGCAGTGCGAGCGAGCGCGAGCTGTGACGGTGCCTGGATGTCGGTCGGAGGGAACCGGAACCGGAGCCGGAGCGCGAGCGGGTGAGACGCGGGGCCGCGGGCTCGGGGACGGTGACGGTGACGAGCGGGCAGGTAAGACGGGGGTGATGGCCGCGGGGCGCCGATCCTTCCCCCCCCCCCCCCCCCCCGTGGAGATAATAAATAAATGAGCGCGACAGCGTTTTGTGTTTCCCATATAAGCTGCGATTAGAAGGTGAATGGCACCGGTGATGATAGTGGGGATTAGAGGGACGCTGGGCCCTATCTCCCCACCACCGGGCCGCGCTTCGCCGGTTGCCCGGAGACAGCTGAGCAACCGGTGCCTTCGTGAGTCTCGCGGCCGCCCGGGCCGGTGGAAGCCAAGACATTCCCGATGCTGCAAATCTGAGATGAACATGGAAAACGTTGCAAACTTTCAGCGGGCCAGGCAACGATCTCACACCTCAGTAGTTCTGTTTCCCCTTTTTTACGGATGCTGCCCGACCCGTTGAGCGTTTTTCTTTTGGAGAATGTTTGTCTTTTGGGGGTTCGTTTTGTTGCCGTCTCTCGGGCTGTTTCTGTCACGTTCTGACTCTACCCTCTACCTTTGATGCGGTGCGATCCCGAGATCGCAGCACGTCTTACCCCTCCGCCCCCGACCCGGAGCCGCATGCTCCTTCTGCCCTAGACACGAGTACACTTAACCCCCACCCCTGCCATCCACCCAGTCCACAGGTGCACGCCCCCCCCCACCTGCCCGTCCATGGCTACCTGCTTCACCTCTCCCCCCCCCCCCCCCACCTACCTGCCCGTCCATGGCTACCTGCTTCACCTTCCCCCCCCTCTTGCGCAAGTGGAAAATACGTAAAATGATTGATGGAGGTGACAGTGACGCTTAGATGCGATTGGACACCTTCACGCAAGGAACCGAGGCATGACACTGTCCCAATCCGTTCCACCTACCTGCTGCTCCAGTCACCCTCGAATTTGTTCCTTACATGTTTTGTATGCCAAAGCACTTCTAATGACGTAGTGAAGTGTGAGACACACCTCCACCTGTGCCTGATGATTGTACACAATGAACTGACAGCGGGTCAAGTCCTGTTGTCTTAATTACAACCTTTAATCCTCCAGTGAAACTGGGCCCAGATTGAAAAACTGGACGTCACGTGTGAACTGCCCCCCTTTTCCATCACTATTCGTGGCTCATTTCCAGTGCCCACTTAAGCCACTTAATAAAACGTTATGCCCTCACTCCTCTTCTGTATTTTGACTTTCTGGTGATTTTCTAGTTATATTGGGAAGTTTTGTTTTCATTGTTAAGGGACAGAAGTTTAGGGGTAACATGAGGGGGAACTTCTTTACTCAGAGAGTGGTGCGCGGCTGTGTGGAATGATCTTCCTGCAGAAGTGGTGGAGGCAGGATCGATTTTAACATTTAAAAGTAAAGTGGATAGGTATATGGATGGGAAGGGAATGGAGGGGTATGGTCTGAGTGCAGGTAGATGGGATTAGGGGAAAATAAATGGTCGGCATAGGCTGGAAGGGCCGAGAAGGCCTGTTTCCGTGCTATAATTATTATATGGTTATATGTTATTGACAGAGGTTTGGGATTTCTACCTTCTTAGCATTGTAGATCTGACATCAGTGTATTGACAGTTAACTGTGCCTTGCAAGTATTGTGCATAATTATGCCTTGAGAGGTGATCTTGTTGATGTGTAGGTTTTATGTTTTTATTATTTTGGCATCTCTACAAATAGCTCATTTAGTTTGTATTGCAGCCAACTGTATAGCACAACTGGGAAACCAGTCATGTCAACATAACTTGTTTATAGATCGTTATGTTGGTTGGAGAGATGACTATTTTGTGAGTGATGTTTCTTTCTCAGTTAGAATGTCTTTCCTTATTTTGCCAAAAGCAAAAAAACTGCAAATTCTGGAAATATCTGTGTTAGGCAGCATCTTCAACAGGTTATATTTTGGGTTGATCTTATTTGCTGCCTGTTATTTCCAGTATTTTGTGAGTTTATGCATTAAATTTGTGTTTTACTGTTCAGATTTACAGATTTTTTTAATTATGTGGGCTACTAGTGAACTTATAAGTAAATTCTTGCTGATGCTCTGCAGCATCTGCTTTGGTCAGATAAAGCAATTGTGTCCTTGCCGTGCACACTCCAATTCCGTCAAACATAACAGAAATTAAAGAACATAGACACAAAATGCTGGAGTAACTCAGCGGGACAGGCAGCATCTCTAGAGAGAAGGAATGGGTGACGTTTTGAGTCAAGAAGAAGAAGAAGGTTCTCGCTTTTCTTCTCTCCAGAGATGCTGCCTGTCCCGCTGACCCATTCCTTCTCTCCAGAGATGCTGCCTGTCCCGTTGACCCATTCCTTCTCTCCAGAGATGCTGCCTGTCCTGCTGACCCATTCCTTCTCTCCAGAGATGCTGCCTGTCCCGCTGAATTACTCCAGCATTTTGTATCTACCTTCGATTTAAACCAGCATTTGCAGGAACAATGTTCCTTTGTAAATTGTCATTTCATTTGTGATCTACCTTTAATGTGGATTAATATATTTGAGAATTTCTAAATTGTCTATTAATTACATTTTAATTTCTACCTAAAGTTTAGGTTTTTTAGTTATTGGATGATATCAGAGAAATAATTCATTCATCTTGTATTACTCTTTAGGTCTGCTGTAGCGTTGGGAATGGCATCTTTTTACCCGCTTTAATTCATAGTTATATTGGTTGTATTGACATTGTATTTTGTACTCTGGCCATTCCACTAGATCACATTGTGACCTTACAATGCAGACTAATGTGAATTTGTGTTTATTATAACAGTGTAAACTGCTTCATGCAAAAAGTGCTGGGGTACAGGTGTTCAAGAAACAGCAGTTTATCAGCCTGCTGTGATGCAGAAAATCTGAAATTATGCTGAACATTCTGGAACTATTTAAAATAAGCGGGAAAGCCTGTTGAGAGAAAAACAAGAGTTTACATTTACAGTCACATATATAGACACATAGAAAATAAGTGGCCATTCAGTCCTTCGAGCCAGCAACACCGTTCAATGTGATCATGGCGGATCATCCAAAATCAGTACCCTGTTCCTGCTTTCTCCCCATATCCCTTGATTCTGTTAGCCCTAAGAGCTATATCTAACTCGCTCTTGAAAACATCCAGCGAATAAGCATCCACTGCCTTCTATGGCAGAGAATTCCACATATTCACAGCTCTCTGGGTAAATAGTTTTTTCTTGTCTAAGTCCTAAATGGCCTACCCCTTATTCTTAAACTGTGACCCCTGGTTCTGGACTGCCCCAACATTGGGAAATACTTTCCTGCATCTAGCCTGTCCAATCCCCGAAGAATTTTATGTTTCTATAAGATCCCCTCTCACCCTTCTAAATTCCAGTAAATATTAGCCCAGTTGATCCATTCTTTGCATTTCAGATGTGATGGATACCTTTAAAATTATGAAAAGATTTAATAGTGCAGATGTAGGCATGCTGTTTTAATTTGTAATTGAAATTATAACAATTATGTAAATATGATTATGGTAATTCTTAAGTGCAGTAGGGAACTACTTTATAGCAGTGAAATGTGGAATTCACAAGTAGTTGAGCCAGATAGGGTTAATTTAGTTAAATAACCACAAAAGGGAGGAATAGAAAGATTTGTTGACACGGTTGGACAAAAGTCTATGTGTAGTTTAAATGGCATACTATTGCGTTATAAATACTATACCGTTTTTTTAAACTTAGACTTGTTAGTTCTTGGGAAAGCATTCCCACACTTCTGTTGATGTTCCAAGGGTTTTGACCTATTAGTAAAGGATTGTGATATTTGTGAAAAAGCTATTAATCTGGTACGTTAGTGGTGCCAGACTGGCAGTTTTTGCGAACTATTGAATGTTATTCCCATTTAATACACCACTTTTTTTCATGATGTTATGCAATATTATAACTCCAGTGAATCCGTTGAGTTTTACGGGAAAGTGGGTGGCAGGTGAGCCATCTGTTAAGCTGTTAAACAGTTGGATAGTGGATTATGAAATGTTGTGTGAGCTGAGAGAAATCTGCAAGACCTTTTTGATCTTCCAGATGCTAGAGTTTCATGGATTTGCTGCAGAAACCTTGTCGATTTTACATATTCGGTACAGTACACAGGAAGTGGAAAAAGGAAATTTTATAATCTCAATTAAGCAAGGTCTTATGTGGATGAGTTGAGAATCTTGTGGTTTTGCAACTTAACTGTGCAAGTGGATTGTCTTGCATTCATACACCTGGCCTATGCTTTATACGGGATGTAATGGTTTTGTAGTCAGAAGCTGATTCGTTCACTAGAGAAGGAAATCTCTGTATGTGCAATGCTCTAGTTTTGGACAGTGATCATGATGTTCTGAAAAAGGGTCTCGACCCGAAACGTCGCCTATTCCTTCACTCCATAAATGCTGCCTCACCCGTTGAGTTTCTCCAGCATTTTTGCCTACCTTCGATTTTTCTAGCTTCTGCAGTTCTTTCTAAAACATGACATTCTCATTTGTTTATCTAACCAGAATGCAAGTGGATTAAGCTACTCTGTACCTGCACAAATCTGATTAAACAGCATTTGGGAGTACTGCGCACCACACTGTATGAAAACTAAGTTAGTCTGAGGGTGAGTAGAGTGTTTTAATATTTTTAAAACATTTTGATTGTCAAGGCCTATATATTTGTAAATATTTCTGATACTTTGGACAATATCTGGCAACATACCCAAGCCAAATGTCAAAGCAAATTGCTGCAAGACCTCACTTACTTTACAGGGCTCTCACTTAACTTTAACCCTGTTGCCAGCCGGGCAACCTTGACAGCTTTTTAGGTTGCCAAATGACAGTTTAGGTGGTCATTTAAGACGGTTTGCATGACGCGTGCGATAATGTGCTCGGACGAAGTGCGTAGTTACCAATCGGAATTATGCTCAATGAAGCATTCACATATTATGTTCAAGAAGGAACTGCAGATGCTGGAAAATCAAAGGTAGACAAAAGTGCTGGAGAAACTCAGCGGGTGCAGCAGCATCTATGGAGCGAAGGAAATAGGCAACTTTTCAGGCCGAAACCCATAAGTCTGAAGAAGGGTTTTGGCCCGAAACGTTGCCTATTTCCTTCACTCCATAGATGCTGTCGCATCCGCTGAGTTTCTCCAGCACTTTTATCTACATTCACATATTATTTCTGCTTAAAATAACTCACAAAGTAAACATATTCATCAATCAAGACATGATATATACCACAATGACATGCAGCAAAATTATAATACTCTTTTTACACATTGCAATGAATGCAATTTCTATTAGTTCTTTCCACTTCCAAACAAAAATGTGGTTGGATTATTCGGAATATGATCAACCTGTGTCAATAAATCCTGGACCATGATAACATATATGCTTAACCATGCACACAACAGATTGATGCAAGCATGTTCTCTGTGAATGACCGAAAATTATCATGACATGGCCTTGGCATGGGTCGTTATTGCTATTGGTACAGAAACACTCTGGCATCCCACATAATTTATCCATAACAAAATATACAGGTTGCAAGGAAATTTCTAAAGGCATTTTATAATAATAGCTGTTAAAGCCGACTATACCCATCTTACAGGTTAAACGTTACACTAACTGACAAGAGATGGCCAAAGGACATAACTGCAGCAAATGTTCTTTTGGTAATATGTTTAAAGGTGTCAAAAGAAATAAAAGCATTAGGAATTGAAACACATTTGATTGCATTCTGTTATCAAACATAGTCAATGTTCGCTCTGAAGACCATGAAGCACAATAGGGTCCGGGGGGGGGGGCAATCGGTGCGGAATGGATGGATTGAGGCAGGTGAATTAGTACGTGTTGGCTGGAGTATGTAAAATTGTGAGGGGAGGGCACGGGGGATGTCAGTGATGTTGAATGGGGGGTTAAGTACGGGATGGATGGGAGGATCAGTACAGGATTAATGGGGGGTCAGTACAGGATGACTGGGGGTAGACAAAAATGCTGGAGAAACTCAGTGGGTGAGGCAGCATCTATGGAGCGAAGGAAATAGGCAATGTTTCACGTCGAGACCCTTCTTCAGACTGTTCCCCTCATTCTTCTTGAATGGGTGGGATCAGTACAGGATGAATGGGGGGGGGGTGGATCAGTACAGGATTAATATGGTGGGGGGGGGTCAGGACAGTGTGGATCGGAGGTTCTGTGCAGGATGAATGGGTGATCACTACAGGATGAATGAGAGGTATCAGTGCGGGATGAATGAGGGGATCAGTGTGGGATGAATGAGGGGATCAGTGCAGGATGAATGAGGGGATCAGTAAAAGATAAATGGGGAGATCACTATAGGGTGGATGGGGAATGGTAAAGGGTAAATGGGGGGTGGGTCAGTAAGGGATGAATGGGTGGTTCAGTGCAGTATGAATGGGGGAGAAGTGCAGGATGGATGGGAAGGGGGGGGTCAGTACAGGATGAATTGGGGGAACTGTGTAGGATGGATGGGGGGGTGGCAGGAGAATCAATGCGAGGTAATGAATAGATTGGGGGGGGATAGATGGGGAGCGGAGCACAGTGGATGTCAGTGAGGACTGAATAGAGGAGGGAATGGGGAACAGTGCGAGAGGGAGGGAGAGAGAGAGAGGGGGAGAGGGGGGGGGAGAGAGAGAGAGAGAGAGAGAGAGGAGAGAGAGAAGGGTTGTTTTGACAGCGCCATTAACAGATTTGCAGGCAGCGGCCGTTATCAGGGCGATAGCGGCCGCTGCTTGCAAATCCGCCAACGCCGCTTTCAAAACAATGCCTCTCGCACGCCGAGGCGGGAGAGGGAGGCCTCCATCCACCGGGCGGGAGTGCGGGGGGAGGAGGCGGTGGAGCCGCTATTGCGGCCGCTTTTACTGCTATTCGGGGCCTATCATTTGCTCCGACCCTTCGTCACCCCGCTCCTAGTATCTTTGCCCCACAATAGAGCCGCCCCCGACACGAAACGTCACGTTCCTATTCGCCAGAGATGCTGCCTGACCCGCAGAGTTACTCCAGTTTTTTGTGTCTATCGGTATAAGCCAGTATTTGCGTGCCAAGCCGGGCAAAATGACTCTGCGTTTAGGTTGCCCGGCAGCACTTTGAGTGGTCATTGGCACCCGGGCAACCACTAATTTCGAGCCCTGCCTTAATGCTGTACCAATCAAGTTGGAATTAAAATTGTGGTGCAATTTGCTGTTCCCACAGAATGTAGGGAATGGTGCGAATGTAGGGTTTATCAGCCCTAGAAACTTATGGCCAGTATCAAACTAGGATTTGTGGATTAACGTGTCAGTTTACCTTTGGATAATTACATATGGCATGTAGTTGCAGGAAGTCCCCAGCTAACATCAGGGTTCTGCACCTGAGCACTGTTCCTAACTCAAGCTGTTTGTAAATCGGAAACAAAATAAAAGTGTGTCATGTGGGTCACAGAAACTGCTGTGATGGAAGAGTGAGCAGGTGCAGGCTGGCATCACTGACTCTGTGAGTGAGCGAGGGAATCTACTCAGTGCTTCCACCCCTGCTCGCTCTACCCAGCCTAAGAATGTTGTGGCTTGCACAATGGTGGGTGTGAAGTGAAGTCACTTGGAAATGCCCCGTTCCCAGCAGGCAGAGGATGCCTGCAACAATTACCATGTTTATCCCCATACATATTGCTGGTCTCTCAAATGCTTGTTTGTGTAATGGACTAAATCACCCCCATGTTTTTGTTACATTGAGGCTTAAATTCCAAGATTTTCTTGGCAGACTTTCATGTTCCATAAAATAACTGTAAAATAAAATAGTATACTGGTTAAGCTCATGGGCGAGTATCCGAAGGATTGGACTTGTAATTTGGAGATATGAGTTCTTGACCCAAATTGGCAGCTGAATATCTTGCATTACTTTTCCCTGGCCACTGAACTGGTTTAATTGTTCAAGGGCAGTAAATTTGGGTAGTAATACTGATCTCCCATACAGCACTCGTATGCCATAAAAGATTATTGAAACTCCATATTCAACCTCCTATTTTCCCATTCAACCTTCTTTAGCATCTCTGTTTTTCAAGGTCAAGGTCATTTTATTGTCACATGCACCAGTTAAGGTGCAGTGAAATGTGAGTTACCAAACTGCCATACTAAGTGTAGATTGGTTATTGCATGTGAACCAATCATAGTAGAAGTAGCATCACCAACCCCACCTTACTGTATGATTCATACTAACACCCACTTCCTATACTGGTCAGTTGTAATGCAACAAGACACACAACCACATAAAAGTAGCATAAACATCCAGCACAGTGTATTCCACGTTCCTCACTGTGATGGAAGGCAGTACAGTTCAATCTTCTTCCTCTTTGTTCTCCCGCGTTCGGGGCAGTCAAACCATCCGCAGTCGGGGCGATCAAAGTTCACGCAGCCGACGATCGAAGACCCCGTCGGGGTGATCGAAACTCCCGCTTCGGGGCGGTTGAAATTCTCTCCGCGGCAAGGAGCTCCCGAGTCGGCCTCTTCTTACCAGAGATCGCGGGTTTCTAAAGTCCACAGGCCCCGTGTTAGGAGCTTCGATCCCCTGCAAAGGGATTGCAAGCTCCGCGATGTTAAAGTCCTGCAGACCCCTGAGGCTTGGAGCGCCCGTCGGTTTCCAGGAAAGGCTGACAACTCCACGATGTTAGGCCGCAGTGAGGACGGAGATACAATACGGAAAACAATTGCAGCTCCGTCAAGGTAAGAGATCGGAAAAAAGTTTCCCCCAACCTCACCCCCCACATGAAACAAACCAAGGAATACAAAAACATACTTTAACACATACAAAAAGTAGAAAGGACAGAAAGACTGTTGGCGAGGCAGCCACTGCTGGTGGCGCAGGAGAGGCCGAACAGGCCAGTGGCCAACAACTGCTGGTGTTCCAGGCTCGTTTGCCAGACTCCATAATGGGCTGGTCCTGCAGCGCAAGTGGTCAGGGACAAGACACGGCCAGGGTGAAAGGGCGACGAATGCCCACTCATTGCGGCAGTCCTGGGCACGGGTAATTCGCAAGGCTTCACCCACTGGCGTGAGGTCGTCGGCCGGCCGGTGTGCGTTTTCTCCTCTGGGCCACCGAATCGCCTCCTCCTCTTGCGGTGTGAGTCCTCCACGGCCTGGTTCTCCACCCAGTAGTCTGAGTCAAGCCTCCGAGGTCATCGCACCATGTAGTTTCGGGCGGAAGCACATGCTCCTCTATGGCGGTTGTTTGCAAAGGGGGAACTGTTTGCATTTTCTCGGCACCTTTTGAGAGAGAGAGAGAGAGAGACGGGGGCGTTTGCGGTGTGTGTGGTACTGCAACCCCCATCGTTGTCGGTTACGGTTTAGTGAAAACTTCTCTCAGGCTGATCCTGCCAGTAGCATATGCTTGTCTCAAAGATTGAGCCATGCATGTCTAAGTACACACAGCTGGTACAGTGAAACTGCGAATGGCTCATTAAATCAGTTATGGTTCCTTTGATCGCTCGCTTTGTTACTTAGATAATTGTGGTAATTCTAGAGCTAACACATGCTAACGAGCGCTGAGCCCATTGGAGGTGATCAGACCAAAACCAATCCGGGCTCGCCCGGCAGCTTTGGTGACTCCAGAAAACCTGGGGCCGATCGTACATCCTCATGACAGCGATGATACATTCGAATGCCTGCCCAATCAGCTTTCGATGGTACTATCTGTGCCTACCATGGTTACCTCAGGTAACGGGGAATCGGGCTTCGATTCCAGAGAGGGAGCCTGAGAAACGGCTACCACATCCAAGGAAGGTAGCAGGCGTGCAAATTACCCACTCCCGACTCGGGGAGGTAGTGACGAAAAATAAATAGTGGAACAACAATGGCAGGTATTAATACAGAAGGTGCAGGATCCGTTCATTCCAAAGAGGAAGAAAGATTCCAAGGGGAGGAAGGGGCGACCATGGCTGACAAGGGACGTCAGGGACAGTATAAAAATAAAAGAAAAGAAGTACAACGTAGCAAAGATGAGTGGGAAGCAAGAGGATTGGGTATTGTTTAAAGAGCAGCAGAAGATAACTAAAAAGGCAATACAGGGAGAAAAGATGAGGTACGAAGGGAAGCTAGCCAAGAATATAAAGAACGATAGTAAAAGCTTATTTTGATATGTGAAGAGGAAAAAATTAGTTAGGACCAAAGTTAAGACCCTTGAAGACTGAAAAAGGTGAATTTATTATGGGGAACAAGGAAATGGCAGATGAGTTGAACAGGTACTTTGGATCTGTCTTCACTAAGGAGGACACAAACGATCTTCCTGATATGGTAGTGGCCAGAGGATCTGGGGTGACGGAGGAACTGAAGGAAATCCACATTAGGCAGGAAACGGTGCTAGGTAGACTGATGGGACTGAAGGTTGATAAATCCCCAGGGCTTGATGGCCTGCATCCCAGGGTACTTAAGGAAGTGGCTCTAGAAATTGTGGACGCACTGGTGATAATTTCCCAATGTTCTATAGATTCAGGATCAGTTCCTGTGGATTGGAGGATAGCTAATGTTATCCCACTTTTTAAGAAAGGCAGGATAGAAAAAACAGGGAATTATAGACCAGTTGGCCTGACATCGGTGATGGGGAAGCTGCTGGAGTCAATTATAAAAGATGAAATAGCGGCACATTCGGATAGCAGTAACAGGATTGGTCCGAGTCAGCATGGATTTACGAAGGGGAAATCATGCTTGACTAATCTTCTGGAATATTTTGAGAATGTAACTAGGAAAATGGACAAGGGAGAGCCAGTGGATCTAACATACCTGGACTTTCAGGAAGCATTTGATAACGTCCCACATGGGAGATTAGTGAGCAAAATTAGAGCACATGGTATTGGGGGTAGGGTACTAACATGGATAGAAAATTGGTTGGCAGACAGGAAACAAAGAGTAGGTATGAACGGGTGCCTTTCAGAATGGCAGGCAGTGACTAGTGGGGTACGGCAAGGCTCGGTGCTGGGACCGTAGCTATTTATAATATGCATCAATGATTTAGATGAACGGATTCAAAGTAACATTAGCAAATTTGCAGATGACACAAAGCTGGGTGGCATGTGTGAACTGTGAGGAGGATGCTATGAGAATGCAGAGTGACTTGGACAGGTTTGGTGAGTGGGCAGATGCATGGCAAATGCAGTTTAATGTGGATAAATGTGAGATTATCCACTTTGGTAGCAAAAACAGGAAGGCCGATTACTATCTAAATGGTGTCAAGTTGCGAAAAGGGGAAGTACAACGAGATCTGGGGGTCCATGTTCATCAGTCAATGAAAGTAAGCATGCAGGTACAGCAGGCAGTGAAGAAGCGAATGGCATGTTGGCCTTTATAACAAGAAGAGTTGAGTATCGGAGCAAAGAGGTCTTTCTGCAGCTCCGGGATGGCGGGACTGTCGTATGCTGAGAGAATGGAGCAGCTGGGCTTGTATACTCTGGAGTTTAGAAGGATGAGAGGAGATCTTATTGAAACATATACGTTTATTAAGGGTTTGGACATGCTATAGGCAGGAAGCATGATCCCGATGTTGGGGGAATCCAGAACCAGTGGCCACAGTTTAAGAATAAGGGGTAAGCCATTTAGAATGGAGACGAGAAAACACTTTTTGTCACAGAGTTGTGAGTCTATGGAATTCTCTGCCTCATAGAGTGGTGGAGGCCGGTTCTCTAGATACTTTCAAGAGAGAGCTGGATAGGGCTCTTAAAGATAGTGGAGTCAGGGGATATGGGAAGAAAACAGGGACGGGGTACTGATTGGGGATGATCAGCCATGATCACATTGAATGGCGGTGCTGGCTCGAAGGGCCAAATGGCCTACTTCTGCACCTATATTAAAAAAAATTAAAAACAAAACAATACAGGACTCTTTCGAGGCCTTGAAATTGGAATGAGTACACTTTAATTCCTTTAACTAGGATCCATTGGAGGGCAAGTCTGGTGTCAGCAGCCGTGATAATTCCAGTTCCAATAGCGTATATTAAAGCTGCTGCAGTGAAAAGTAGAGGTATGTGATGGTTAAGCACTGTGATTCCTTCTTGAAAACTCTATTCCTTTTAAAATGTTCAATAACATAGACTACATCTTTTGCAAGCTAATTATTTATTGACTCACTCCAATAATATATAAATGTTTCACAATGATCAATATAATGGACCAAGAAATATCATATGGAAAACCAACATGAACAGTTTTATTTTGCCTCATGAATCAGTTTTATTTGATTGTTAAGTCAAGCCGCGTTTATAGTCATATGCGGAAGGATATATGCGGCAGCATCAAACAAGACACATAAACTCGGGTAAACCCACAAGGGTCAAGGAACTCCCCAGAGTCAAGAGCGACTAATTGTCATCTGCACTGACAACAGAACAATTTAATTCTTTCTTGCTGCTCTTTACCAGGCCCATAATTGCAATAACATACATAATATATAATTAAAAATGCAATAAATTAATAATTATAATACTAGATAACCAAGAAAAATCAAGTGCTAAAACTGTCATGGGTTTGATTTGAATGAATATTTCCCTTACTAATTTGATTTAATATTTTTTTTTTACTAGATCTACATTAAAAGATTTTGAAGGAAATTGTGTCCAGGCTGATCTACAGTAGAACGTTCTCATGGATGAAGGAGAATTGGTTAAGGTTGAAGTGGAAACAGCTGACAATGTCTGTAACGAGTGTGTGGGAAATTCCACCTCAGTAACTTCAGATGAAAATAAAAATCAGATTTGTGAAGCACAGCTAGTGTCACCATCCACTGATGAAATAATGGGAGGCCAGAAGCAGGATTTAATCAATAACAATGAAGAAGACTGTGAAAGAACTGACTTTGAGATTACACAAACAGACTGCATGGAGGCAGATTGTAATGTTAAGACTGAGGTTTTGAACGCCATCACCAGCTCGAACATTAAACCTTCAGTGGAGAAAGAAATGACGTGTGATTCGGATACACACATCGTATTAAAAACCATCCCTGCAGGTAAGTTTTCAATTGGAATCATTTGCTGCTGAAACTAATCGAAACTGAGAATTACAACTATGTATGGTATTTTAACAAGATGGAAAGAAATAGTTGTTATTTTGTGTTTCTTTCAAATAAATGTAGTGGATGGTATTTCTCCCTGAACTTGCCCCGCTGAAATGTAGAAATGTTTTCTGATGTGTCGAGACTTCTTACCTGATATTTATTTTAATTTGTCTGGTCACTGCTGAGAATTTCATGCTACTGTGACAGAAGTGCATTGCAATACTTCTTCTGGATCTTTCAGCAATGTCATATTTTATTCTTTTGTCAGATGGTATATCCAAATCTTCGAGCATTGCCACCTGCAAGGGAAGTGATGAGTTGGAAGTAAATTGTCAGCAAGTTGACAAGGAAGAACTCCTCCAGGCTCTACTCAACTGCATCCAGAAAGCGACAGAGTTAAACGATTGCAGTACTCTGCCGTACCTTCTTCATCAGGTGCAGGGGGTGCTATATTTTTACCCATGTTTCTCACAGATAAAGCATCAATAAAAAGAACGAGTCCTGAATATGTGTATTTGCTTTGATAAACTCAGTATATTTTAAAATGTTCCCTTAAAATTCACAAGTTAAACTTCAAGAGTTGTGACCAGAATAAAGGGGAATCAATAGTTGGCAGGTAAAACTGTAAGGATACAATTGGAGATCTTTGAACATGTGATACAATGTTCAGCATAGGACATCTGCACTGACTCCAGGGGACCTCTGATCCATCTCCGCCTCATGAGGTATCCACTTGTCTCTCTCATCAATTATCTTAATCTCGTTGGCCCTCAGCC
Source organism: Raja brachyura (assembly GCA_963514005.1). The sequence goes on along the minus strand of OY740788.1, from coordinate 76,175,866 downwards.
TCCTCCACTCCAAGGCAAAAAAAGTCTGGGGAATCCATTCTGTCCTTTTAACTTAAGTTCTTCATCCCAGGCACCCTCCTGGTGAATCTCCTCTACACACTCTCCAGTGCAATCCTATTCAATCTATGGTGTGGTTATCGGATCTGCACTTTGTGCCACCAACTCTGGCTTAACCAATATTTTATATAGTTGTACTATAACCTTCCTTACTCTTATATCCTATACTCCTGGCTTCACAGATAGATAGGATGTTGCCAACTCCAGGAATCTTTTCAGGTCCCTTTGTTCCTCAACACTCCTATGGCCTTACCATTCATTATGTATATTTTACCCTTATTAGTGTTCCTAAAGTGCATCAAATGCACAGTTAGCAAGATTCAATTCCATTTCTCATTGTTAGTCCTTATTCAACTGACCAATACCATAATGAAACTTAAGACCACCCTTTTCGCTATCAACATCACCAACTCTTGCATCATCTGCAAATGTATTAATCAAGATTTTGCCATTCACTTCCAAATTATGAATGTATACAATCAACAGTAATTATTCCAGCAGTGATCCTTGTGCTACACCACTGGTGAATATGGGGTTGTTTATGTTGGAAGATATTTTCCTTTAATGATGGTTAAGGGGGGGTAATCAAAGTGGGCATTAAGTGGGGGATTTCTAGATAAAAATTCTCCTTAAAAATACATTAATGTATGGAGCTTGGTCTTTAAGACCGGAAACAAACAGTAAATCGCGGCTTTTAAAAGGAAAAGAGATGTACATTTGAAAGAAAATAATTTGTATGGTTGCAGGGAAAAAATTGAATGAATAGGACAGAATTGAATTTATACATGAGGTTGGCATGAATTTGATAACCCACTTCAAGGGCTGTAATGACTTTATGATTCCATCACCATGTTTTTTCAAAGTTGGTTGGGTAGAGGTTAGGAATTGGGGTTGCATGATACAACATTTTTATTTGTATTACTAAAATGGATGTTCAGAGTGCTTATTTTTATTGATATGTTTGAATGATAATTACCAGGCCATCAACAAACATTGTACTTTGAGATTCTCCAAGTTGCAAGAAATAGCTTTATTGTTTATTTTTCCATTTAATGACAATGTCATTTATTCATCTGAATTATACTTGGATGCTGTTTTGATAAATAACATTCTAATTATATAACTCAATAGGCAACTTGATAATTACTGAGTAAAACTTCATAAATACGCCACTGCTCATCAATTGAGAGTTTGATTTTAATTTTATGTGCAACCATGTACATTTTCATAGATTAAATAGTTTTAGTCTGGATAAATTTTGTAATTTTCTGCAGTATTTAAAAAAAAACAGAACCAACAATGTAACTTTTTGCATTAACTTTGTATATATTTGATTATACACCTCTACATTTAGTCTTTAAGTGCAACAGAGTAAATGCGATGATGGATTCATTCTGGGATCACAAATAGTTATTTTCTCATTTTCAGGCTGCTGAAATCTATTTTGATGAAGAAGAATGTATCCTTTGTCTTTCTACTTTTTCATATTTTCATAAATTCTTTCCTCTTATTCACCCGTGTTTTATTTTTTGTCCCTTCCATAGTTAATTAAGAGGTTTCATTGGTTTAATTTTTTTCCTCTAACTTTATTCAGGTAGAGATTTATTACTCCCAATGTTAAATATTTAGCACATCATCAGAGGTGAGTGTGTGCTCTTTATCATAATGCCCACATTGTAAACAAGTGTCTATAAAAAGCAGAACCTCTATTCATATTCTCTCTACTCAACCTATGGGTGATGAAGGTACTTGTGGACCTTGGAGTCAGCACACCCATCTCCAACTGGATCCTTGACTTCTTGACCAAGAGACCACAATCAGTGAAAATTGGTGATAAATCATCCTCTACGATAATCCTCAACACTGGTGCTGTGCAAGGATTTGTTTTCAGCCCCCTACACATACACATGACTGTGCAGCCAAATGCAAATCCCACTCAATTTACAATTTCACAGATGACACCACTATTGTTGGCCAGATATCAAATAATATCAAATACAGATACAAGATTGAGAACCTTGTAACTTGGTATCAAGACAATAATCTCTCTTGCGCTCTCTCTCCTTGAGTCTACAGGGCGACTTTTGGACGGGGGGGAGGGGTGGGAGGTGACATCAGTCACAGCGTGAGCAGACGGCAGGCAGGCAGGCAGATCCATTGTCACGTCATCAGTGAAAAACAGGCGTTTTCATTTCAAAGTTTGATTGGATTTATGAACATATTTATTAATAACTCAAGAAATAAAGCACAACATTTTCAGGTAAGCCGATTTCGGACTCCAGGAGGTAAATCTCTACCAGAATATGTAAAAATGTACCCGTTCGCGTGTCGTTTTTTTCGAGAAGATGTGAAAGCACCCAAACGATTAATAAATACACAAACATCCAAGATCAGAGTTTTATAGTTATAAAGGATATGATTGAATCAAAATCAACATTTCAAAAATGGTTTCACAATTCAGTAGTACTGATTTTCAGTATTCCATACTGATATTTGAGAAAACATGAGGTTGCATGCAGAATACTGATTTTCAAAAATCCGGTTTCTGTATAGTACATTCTATTGCATTTATGTGAGAAATCCCCATTTCCCAAACATTACTGATTTTCAGCCATCAATATACAGAAATGCTCGGTGAAACTTGGCAGCTCTGCAATTATTCACAACCACATTGTGTTTGAGAATTCAAAATGTGATTTGTGATCTTGTTTATGAGTCATCATGGAACTAAAGTTTGTTATAATAGTATGACAGTAAAATAGGTTAGTTTGAAAGCGATCATAGTAATGCAAATGCACCATCTAGTTTTATTTCAATTTTCATGATGGAAATTGAAGTCAACTAAATGGTGTATTCGCATCACTATTCCATTTAGAAATTGATGTGAAGTTGTTAGGTCAGGAAGACTATTAAAGGTGCACTTTACTGCAAAAAAAGGTTTTCTTTACTGCAAAAACTTACAGTATTTTATTAGCAGTTTTTGCATGCTCTTGATTATTAAAAAAAGAACAACTTCAATTCTTGATTTTAAAAAATGTATACAACAATGACCCAAATCATCCCATTCCACCCACTCATTACTCATGTCTAAACCAATATTATTTCTCAAATATTGGTCATAAATTTGGTGCAAAAATTGTGCAAAAATGCTCCAAAATAAGGCTCAGAATGCACCAGAGAGCATCTAAAACCCCAGCGTTTCCAGGGCCTTTAAGCGGGCCGCAAAGAACTTCAAGCTTCGCACTCGTGATGTGCCACCCCCTCTTTCTGAAAACCTTCATACGGGCTCGGCCTCTTCTCCCCTCTCCCATCAGGCAAGAAGTACAGAAGTTTGAAAACTCATGCCTCCCGATTCGGGGGCAGTTTCTTCCCAGCTATTCTCAGGCAACTGAACCGTCTTCTCACCAGCTGCATTGTAGCCTGGACCTCCCATGAACCTCATTCATGACCTTTGAATTATCTTTTGTTGGGGTTTATCTTGCACTAAATGTTGTGCTTTTTATACTTTATCTGTACACAATGGACGTTTGATTATCTTTTCTGATAAATAGAGACCCCCAGGATGATCTCTTGAAGCTTAGTCATTTTCTCTTTTGCCTTCATGGATATCAGTGTTCAACACCACTATCAGCATTCAAACATCAGTCATGGCCCAGCCACGTCTAATTGTCCCTTTATCACGTGCTCAATCATGTCTCCCAGCAGATACTCTGCGGTATCGTTTCAGATTATATTAATCTAATTTTCTTGATGAGTGTAAAAAAAATATTATTGGTATTGCACGGAATTTATTGTACCTTTGCTGAGGAGTTAGGACAGAAATATTGTTTCTATAATTCTACTTTAAAATCCCAAAGCAGCATTCAAATGCAATGTATTAGAAATCCTTGCCTTTTGGGTAGAATTTTACACTGCTATAATTGTGAATTTGAGTAAATTATTATGTACACAGCTTGATGCTTGAGCAATAAGTGATCTTCCTTTACCTTACGCATAGATGAGAAAGCGATTGAATTTATTCAGCTGGAGAAACTGTATCATCAAAAATTGCTGACAAATCTTGCTGCCATTCAGGAGCACTGGGGTATGGACACCATATATCTGTAATGAACACTATCATTAATAAAAATGTGTGTTTCAATATACTTTTGTGTTTCTGGTCTATAAGGCTGCTAGTTACGGCTTACTAAAGTTTCAGTTTTTGTACGACAGATATAATTAATTCTTAAATTTGTAGTTTCTTTTTGAAGCCATGTTTTTTTGTTGCAGAAATGTCTGTCTTTCTGCATAGAACTTCAGCTGCAAAATTGGGTTGTTTTCCCTGCTGTAAAAACTACATTTAATACTAAAATCAATTTGATTTTATGAAGAGAAACAAAACGCTGAAAGCATCCAGGAAACCTGACAGTATTTATGGAGAGAAATGAACTTGTTTTCTCATTTCAGGTGAAAGACACTTCATCAGAACTGGAAAAATGATAAAGCAAGTTAGTGTTATGTTATAGAGGAGGTTGGGGAAGGATACATAATACAAAGAGAAATGCTTTTTATAAACTTTGTTGGCAAATAAGATTGAAAATTTTGTGAGTAAGATTGCTCAGATAACTTAAAATGGCTGTTTCAAGAAAATTGTACCTGTTCATAACAGACTCCTCCAGTTTTATTATCACAAACATACTTGGTTCATTCGTTGACCAGGTTCAGCGGTCAAGTGCATTTGAGTGTCCTATTTTTAAAAAAAAAGCCAGAGCAGGAAATATTTGATGGGGCCGGGGGAAAAACAAACAGTTGGATTAATCAAATAGCTTTTTTTAAAAGCCAAATCTTGACCATGTTATGCTGAATAGCATTATGTGGCATAACATTGTGAACTAGGAAGACATTTTAATAGAACATTGGTTGGACATTATTTACAGTACTCTGCACAATTCTGGTGGAGACCTTGTCATGATTTAGAACCTCTGGAGGTAGAAATTATATTTCCTCAGTTGAAACCAGAATGATATTTGTAATTATCAAGAAAAGTTATATTGGTTGTTTCTGAGGAAGAGGGAAAACCAATAAGTGACTTGTTAGATCTTTAACATTACAACTGCATTTCATCAGGGGAGATACAGATATTTTCAATTGCACGCTGAAACCAAAATTAGAGCCTACTGTATTATAAAGTAGTTACTAATAAATCCATTTAGAGAATTAAAGATAAACATTTTTGCCTGGAGTTCAATGGGATGAACATAATACAATAAGGAGTGATATTCTGATGAATAAATTCAGGAAGTGCTCTCTTAACAGATTAAGGAAGGATTAGAAAGTGCTCTTAAAGGTTTAAGCTTTACCAATTGGCTTGTTAATGCACTGCACATTTTGTATGTGGGAAAGTAATACAATGTCACTTAGCAGGTCCAATTGCGATTTTAACGACATTTGGACAAATATATGGCAAGGAAGGGTTTAGAGAGCTGTATAGGCCAAATACATGCAAAACCCAGTAAGCCAACTTGATGACCATGAACTAGGTAGATCAAAGGGTCTTATTCCATAGCTCTGACTCTTTTTAAATATATCAATACCCGTATGATATTTGGTCAGGTACATGCATAGAATAGGCTAAGGGGGATATGGGCTGTACGTGGGCAGATGGGATTAGTGTAGATGGGGCATGTTGGTCAGCATGGGTATGTTGGGCCGAAGGACCTGTTTCCATGTTGTATGCCTCTTAAATGGGTTGTAACCAAGGTTCCAGTTGAAACTGCCTAAATGTTGTTCCTATCAATCATGGCTTCCCATTGCAATTAAAACAATTATGTCCTTGTACAAACAGACAGTTGAAATCAGGACTAAAAGTTAATTTGCAGTTTTTTTATTATCCACCCCTTATGCCTATCCAGTGGTTGTTCTTGCCCTTTCCTCCTGCAATGTTAAATTTGATGTGAATGGAAGTACTTGTACCTGTCTATAAGGTGCCTTAATAGTTTTCCAGTCCTGATTTGAGATTAAACTGGAGCCACCGGATTTCCTTTGTTTTAGTTTATCTCAACTAAAGTGTAATTCTTGCTCCAGATTGTTCAACAGAATAAATAATTATCATTTGTAAAAGCTATTTTATTTGATAGGAATGAAATGTGCTCTATTCATTTTTGCAAGAGGATCAACCCTTACATTCTTTTAATATGAGACTTGCCATCCCATGGTGACCCCTTTTTTGCTAATTGGTGCACCTTTCGTTTATTCATCGTCCATGTCCTACAATTTAATGACTGTATATTGATGTTGATAGGTAAACCATTTCAGAAATGTTGGTGGAAGTTGGAAACACTTGTTCACAGGAGAATCAGTGATTTACAGTACAATCAAATCAGTCGTGCATTCAAAACCTGTTTATTTATCATTCTTGGTGATGTGAAAATAAATGGTGGGTACACGTTCTTGAAGTATCGTCAGAGCATGAAGCATTTTCGCTGGATGGCAGCCTAATTTGACTTCCAATTTGTTACATTTCTATTGAATGCTTTCTGGATGATTTTTGACAGCCAAGACTTGGACATATAAATTTCATTGAAAAGTGTAATTTCAGTGGACTTTTTCTGGTATTGCAGAAGTGAAACTGAAGGCAGCAATGGCAAGAGAGATTTCGGGAGGGAAAACTGTTAAATCGTTGGATAATGACAGAATAAAGAAGCTTACAGAAATATGTGCATCACACTCTAGGTATGATCACGATTGCAATTATTGTGTACATTTAGTGATTCAGATGTGTATAACTTTCACTGTTATGTATTTGTACATTTGCGTGGGTTTAATGGTTCACTTGGTATTGTTTCAGTTACTTGCACAATCCCAAACTGAAGGAAGACTTAGAAAATAAAACAAAAATTAGGAGGTAGTCCATTCTGTCTGTCATACCCCCATTTGGCAAGCTCTAAATTGTCTCAGTGGCAAGGTGGTTCACTGGTTAGTAGTGTTGTATCACAGATCTATAGAGCTGAGTTCTACCCTAACCGTTGGAGAGTTTGTTAATTCTCCCCATTTTCATGTGGTTGGCTTCCTGATGGTTTTCTCCCACGTCTCAAAGGCATAGATACATTAATTGGCTGCTGCAAATTGCTCCATAGTGCAGGTAAGTGCGAACACAAATCCAAAGGGAATGTTGATGAGGATATGAGAGAAAAAGATTGCATGTCTCTGGAAGAATAAAATGAATGGACACTGGACTGATGGGATTGCTGTGCTGAGAGCTGATATGGACTAGAATGACTGAGTTGCTGCCTCATATGCCTTAACAAGAATGTGTGAGCACCACCTTCCTGCACTAACCTCACAACCTTTATCAAAAGATCAATTTATTTGTCTTGACTATTTAGTGAGTGAGCCTCCACAGCCTTTTGTGGTCTTATTTTCACTTTTTTTAATGTTCCTCTTTTATTAATATTATAACTTCAATACTGATAAGTGAAGTTTTTATTTTAATAATGAAATAAGAATAATATTGCTGGTAATCTGAAATAAAATCCTGGATATTGGAAGAATCCTTAAGGTCCAGTATTTTTAATTGTAGCAAAATATATTTATTTATATGGTGCCTGTAGTAAAGATGCATTACAAAAGCATTTATCCAATAAAATGGTCTCAATTATAGGAGAGTCATTATAGGAGAAATTCAAGCATGTCACAAAGGCGTGTTGAACCGGGTGCAAGTTAAAGAGGAATAAAAGATAGAGAAGCATTAGGTTTAATTAGGAATCTCCTGAAATTGACACAAAGAGACTGCATCAGGACTGCGAATGGAGAGGGAAGATAGCCAGTATAAAGAGGAGAGTATGCAGGGTGAGACAATAGCCGCAGGTGAAAGATAGACCAGGAAGGTAAGAAGAATGACAGACAGACAGTTTGGGGAGGGAAAGCAGTGGATTCGGTGACAAAGGCAGGTGGCTAATAACTGGAATCTGTTGAGGAAGGTGACAATGGAAACTATCAATGCATTTCACATTTTACACACTGGATCTACTCTTCCCATCTCCACCACCACCATAATGGAGTCATGGTGTTATGCAGCATGAGAACTGGTTCCTTAGCCCAACTCTTTTACGCATTGCCCTGATCAATGAAAGCAAGCATGCTAAATAAATGCCTTCTTCACCATCCTATCTACCAGTTTTTTTCACTTTTAGGGAAGTATGTACTTGTACTTGTAGGTTTCTCTACAATACTACAGGGCTCTGCCATATACTGCATGTCCTGGTCTAGTTTAATAACTAAAATTAAGTACTTCATTTGTCCAAGTTACATTCCATCTCATTGCTTTTCTGAGATTAGCTTAGTTTAGAGACACAGTGCGTGAACAGGCCCTTCAGCCCACAGAGTCCACGCCGACCAGCAATCACCCCGTACTAGCACTATCCTACTCACGAGGGACAATTTATAATTTATTACCGAAGCCTATTAATCTACATACCTGTGGAGTGTGGGAGGAAACCAGAGTTACGTGGAGAACGTACAAACTCCATATGGACAGCACCCGTGGTCAGGATCGTATCCGGGTCTCTGGCACTGTAAGACAGCAACTCTACCGCTGCGTCACCATGCCGCCCATATCGTGAATGTTTGAGTTGTGACTCCACCCATCTGCCAATCTCACCCCTCCCCCTTTTCCTGTATTTTCTTATCAACAATCAGGCTTTGGAAAGTTATCATTTTGAAAGATTGATGCTACTTCTTCCCTCATAGATGTTGCTTAATAGACAATAGGTGCAGGAGTAGCCCATTCGGCCCTTTGAGGCAGCATCACCATTCAACATGATCATGGCTGATCATCCACAATCAGTATCCTGTTCCTGCCTTCTCGCCATATCCCTTGACTCCGCTATCTTTAAGAGCTCTATCTAACTCTCTTGAAAGCATCCATTAACTTAAGGAACTTGTATTCCAGCATTCACTGTTTTCTATTCATGTAGATGTTGGTATAACAAATATTACACTTAGAAAATGATTGCATTAAGGGTAATGAAAAGCGTTGATCCAGTGTTAAAATATAGGCATCTGGTTAATTTACAATTAAACTGTCAAATGTTGTTTTTTAAATATCCTGTTAATGGTCAATGTTGAAAGATGTATTTATTTTTTTTCAGGCCAAATACACCAGGAGGCAAAGTAAGTTTTACAAATTTTGAAAATACCATATTTAAAATGTGCATAATTGTATAGATTTAATGGCATTAAATTTCTTGGTAAACTACTTGCATGACTTTGAGCATAGTGTGTCGGTTACATCTTGTGATAGATAAGTCACCAGTGGCTCAGTTGGTAGCAATTAGACATTCTAATTCAGGGGGTTATGGGCTTAAGACCTACACCAGTCACGTAAGCACTCCAGCTAGTTGATCCTCTAGTGCAGACAAAAAAAAAGGCTGCACTGACAGAATGTCATCCTTCAAATGAGATGTTAATCCAAAAGTTTGCCTCAATTCAGGTGAATGTAAAAGCACTCTTTTGAAAATTATCAAGTGAGGCCTGTGAGGAAATTATGTGTCGGTGCAAACTTGAAACAGAATATTGTAAACCTATGCACATTCCTTTGTAATTTATTGATTTGTCAGGTAATTAATATTGTGTATTAACTGCTAGAAGTAATGTGCAGGTTTTAACTTTTATGAATTCATAACTAGGAATTTCCAGATTTTAGTTTTCATTGATTGATTTCCTTCAATTGTGCAACTCTGTGCGCATTTTCTAGTTGTCTGACTGAAGTTCATTGCTTGTTTTGGCTGTACCTCTGGTGGATCATGTTCCCCATTGTGCTCTTGTGGCATCTTTCTCCCCATTGAACACTGTACTTTTAACAAGTATTTTAAAATTATTTAAAAATCTTGAATTAAACTTTTGCTCACTGAGTCCCTTTAAGTCTGCCCCTGGGTTCCATTTCTATGAACTGTTGTACATATGACAGGCATTGTAAATTGGGGAGGACGTGTACTTTTCCAATTTTTCTGGTATCTTTTCTAATCTGCTTGTGAATAACTTGGCTGCCTGTGAAGGATACAGTAAAATGCAAAACCTAGCAGACTGCAAAAGTCAAGTCAAAGTCAAACAAACTTTATTGTCATTTAGAAATACATTGATATATGCAGTTCCAAACAAAATTACGTTGCATTTGGCTCCCTGTGCAACACGATTGCATCTTGGTATAATTTGGGAGGCAGTGAAATGCAATGTTGCATGTTTTATTATACAATACAATACTGTTTATTGTCATTTGAACTTCAAATTAAGTTCAAACGAAATTTGTTTTCTGCAGTCATACAACAAGAAAAAAAAAACAGGACACACAGTTAACACGATTTACACAAACATCCATCACAGTGAATCTCCTCCTCACTGTGATGGAAGACAAAGTCATTGTCTCTCCCCTGTTTTCCATTCTTCTCCCGATGTTAAAGCCCCCGGCGGGCGATGGTAAATCCCGCAGCCATTAAGGCCGCTCCAGGCGATGTAAGGCCCTGCTCCGGGTCTTGATGTTGGAGCCCCCGGCGGGCGATAGCAAGTCCCGCAGCCGTTAAAGCCGCACTGGGCGATGTAAGGCCCCGCTCTGGGTCATTTTCAACCCCACAATTCGGGTGGGAGAAGTTGCCGTTGCGAGAGCTCTGAAAAGCGGTCTCCCACTAGGGACTCGCGACTCCCGCTGTCACCGTCCACCAGCCTGTGGCTGGAGCTTCGGAAGCTCCGTATTGGGTCGCAACCACGTGCCACCACGCTCCGAAGCCGGCCAGCTCCACAATGGTGAGCCCGCAGGCTCCGCCACTGGAGCCCCCAGGTCGTTCCACGATGCTAGGCCCCAACGACAATGGAGACCCGACAGGGAAACGGTCGGATCCCCCGTACAGGGAACAGATTTAAAAGTTTCCCCCCCCCCCCCCCCCCCGCCCCTCACATAAGCACAACTAAAAATAATATATAAACTACATCCAAACTATACACTCAACAGGACAAACATTTTTTTAAAAGACAGACGGACTGCAGAGGCCGCTGCCACGAGGCGCAGCCATCTTTGTGTGACATGCCTTTTTCTTGCAAATGTTTTCAACATCTGGATGTCCCCAAATACTTCCTGGTTAGTGAAAATCCTACAGATGTTGGAAATCTGAAATTGAACCATAAAATACCAGAAACACTCGGCAGCCCAAGTAGTATCCATGGACAGGGAAACAGTTAACCTACCAGTCCAAGACACCCACACTGTTTTCTGTTTTTATTACAGCTAGTAAAGTGCATTAGACCGGGGTGTTATTGTATTCTAGGAATGGGCAGCTAATTCATACATAATAAGGTTCCATAACAATGAAGTGGAATTTATCTGATAATCTGCTGTAAGGTTGAGTGAGGGATAAATGAAATCCAGGAACTACAGATAAGTCACAGTTATTGCTATGAGATCTTGTAACTTACTCAAGGGTTAGATGGAGTTTATTCCTTGAAACATTTAAAGATATTTCTCCAAACCCAGTCCAGATCCATTTCCACCCCGCTTCATAATTTTGTCGATGTAAGCATCACCAGTTGCGATCAGTGGCAATGTTGTTATTAAACCCATAATACGCATTTAGCAGCCTGGATATATCGGATCTATCTGTGCTATAAATACATTGAGAAACATAGAACCAGAAGTCATTCAACTCCTCTATCCTAGTCTGTTACACCGTACTCGATGCAGAGCTTTGATTCATCACATGCCTTGATATCCTTTCCAGACAAATCAATTGATTTTAGGCTTCAAAACATTAATAAACCAGCATCAGTTGTCTTTAGGTAGATGTGAACATATCGCACCAAACCCATAAGTAGGCCGTGTCTCTGGAGAAAAATTGCAAAGCACATTTGGTCAAGAAAAGATCTTCCCCAGGTACTGATATCACTTTCCTGGTTTGGATAATTGCACGTGGCAATTGTTTTCCTTATATGCTATCTTTCCACTGAGAAATAAATACTTCAAGGATTTGTAACGCTGGATAGGTAGAACAATTGATTTTCTCCTTGTAAATATAATTCAAAGTCTATTTAAGAGAAGACTCGATTATTTTTTTTAATTTCCAATTTAGCATAATCGAAAAGTTATTGTGTTGAAATGTTTACAAAAAGCTTTTGTTTTTAACAATATGAGCTTTTTTTGCAATGGGAATTGAACTTTTGAGCAATCAAATAGCAGTCTTTTGTTTGTGACTATGTAAATAATATTTGTGGGGGTAATAAAGTTGAGAAAAATGTTAATATGACAAGAAATGTATATGATGTTTTCTCGTGCTAGCCTGATTTTTTTTTTAATGCATTAGATTTCAGTATCGGCAGAGTGCTTCCACAAAAGTGAATGTCATTTTATTTCAAAGGAAAAAAAGGCTTGCAAGAAAATTACTGCAGAATACAACTCGAGTATGTATGGAATGATTGAAACCTTTATGTAGAAATATCCTTTGTTCGTTAAAGAACTGAAGGTTGTGATTAAAATCCTAGAATGCCTCTCCATTGGTTTAAAAATGGCCATAGGTGAATTGTCTTGTTTAGCTTTGTTTATGCTCTTTAAATTTGTAGTTATGTTGAACATACAAAAGTCTCAAAACAAACTTTAAGGACAAACTGTTTTGTTGGTTTGGAATTACCTTTGATTTGACAGTTGTACATCTCCACTTTTTTTTAAATAATATCTTCTTAAAAACTAATAATGGCAATGAAGAAATGTTAACCATCCAAATTATGTGAGAGTGAATTTTATTCTGTATCTAAAATTTTTGAGTCGTGATTTATGAATTCTTTGAGGGCAAGTTCCCATTACCTGAGCGGCTATAACCCGAGTTGCTTGTAATTTGAATGTTTAATAAACACATTTAGCTTCATTCTAAAATTAAGATCTCAAATCTCATTCAGATGGATAGATCCATATAAGATGCACCAGCCATAGTGTAAAGCTTGCTTAGATTCAAATGTCATCTGAACCCTTGGCTTTGTAAGATTTGAAACCTTTCGTACAGAAAGTACGACAAGAAAGGAAGCTGAGCAACTCCATGTCTGTGGCAGTTTTAAAAAGAGCTATCCGGCCTACGCCATATTCAAATAGGAGGTCTGTGGTCCTGCAGTTCATAGCTATTCAAGTATAAAGCTAAATATTTATAAAAATTGATGAGGGTGTCTTCATACCCTTTCAGGCAGTGATTCCCACATCCCACCCATCCTTTGAAAATGTTCTTTCTCATCTCCCCCCTAACCTTCCTAATTACTTTATATCTGTTTCCTGTTAATTCACCCCTGTGCTAAGGACAATCTTTTTTTCAACTTATCTAGGTCTACCAACTATTCTTTCAATTCACAAATTTAAACATTTAAATTCAGTTTTGGTCACCTCTGTTCCAAGGAAAACAATCCTAGCTTATTCATCATTTCCTCATATCGATAATTTTCTACTCCTGTCTACATGTTTGTAAACCTCCTCTGGCCTCTCTAGTAAAACTATATATTTTCTGTAAATTGGTGACCACAACTACATCAAAGTTGTGGTTATAGTAGTGTTGCATGCAGTTAAACTCCCTGCTCTGATATTTTATGCGTCATCAATAATTATAAAGGAAAACATTCCATATGCTTTTTAAGCATGGCACAGTTGGGTGGAGCTGCTGCTTCACAATATTGGAGACCCCAGTATATTCCTGATCTTGGGTGCTGTATGTGTGGAGTTTGCATGTTCTCTCTGTGACTGCGTGGGCTTCTTCCAATTGCTCCAGTTTCCATCCAAAAGCATGCAGGTTTGTAGCTTTATTTCGCCTCCATAAATTGCTCCTCGTATGTAGAGAGTGGCTGAGAAAGTGGGATAACATAGAACTAGTGTGAATGGGTGATATATGGTTGGTGGGCCAAAGGGCCAGTTTCCATGCTGTATCTCCGAACTAAACTAAGTAGTACCTTTTTTAATTCTATTTTTTGAGTACGTTTTTGTTGGATATTCATGACTAATAAGAAGAATTTATGTTATGTCTGTTATGTGGTTTGAAATGTGATTAACACTTTTTTGAATTAATTCCAGTAAGGAATTATCTAATCATTTCCACTGTGGCTGAGAATACAGCCATTAATGCAGCCATTGTTCCGTACTTGAGGAGTTAATGGGAGGACATGCAGGATGTTTTTTAAAGTGTTTTTACTACGTGTAATGGCCTACTAGTGTACAAAATTGCAACACGTGTAACTTCTGTCTTAGATCTTGTAAATCTATCACACTAGATGGAACAGATTGTTTATGATTTTATAAGTAACCTTGTCAACCTATAGAAGGCAAACAACTCAAACCATCATATGAGCCATTCTAAATGCAGGAAACACTCCACAAAAACTATTCTAGCTGATGTCTTGTTTGTCTGTTGTTTGAGCAGTTTTTATGTCGTTAAGAACCTGTATGTCAGAGGGGGTGGGTTTTGAGTCATTTTCAGATTATGTCACACTTTGTTGTAACCATCCATTCCACGATATATAAATTGAACTGAAAGTGTTGCTGCCTGCAGTCACCCCTTGCCTAACTTGCCTGGTCTGGGTGTGGAAGCCCTATCTCAGTATCCTATGGTGTCAGAGATTCTAGAAACAAAGTCTGAGCAAGAACCTGTCTCCAAAATGTCGTGCAAGTTACTATGCTTGTTTAGGTTCATTACATTTCTGGAACACCAACCATTAAAAATGAAATGTATTTGGATTTAAAAATAAATAAAATTTGCAGAATGCTTAAATAATTAGAAACATTGAAATTAACAAATAATTTAATTCGAACTTGGCTTCTCCTTGAAAGTCCCTATAATCCCCTTAGAAACCTTAGATAGATGGGAAAAAAATTATTATATGTAAATAAATGTTCAATTAATGTAAGACATAACCTAATTCAATTTAAAATTTTACATAGATTATATTATTCTAAAACTAGACTGAATAAAGTATTCTCAAATGTTTCCCCCATCTGTGACAAATGTCTAACTCAAAATGCTACTATAGCACATTCCTTTGTCTCTTGTATAAAACTGTATAAATTTTGGAGTGAAATTTTTGGAATTTTTACAAAACTATTTAACACAATATTGAACCCCAATCCAGAACTGATTATCTTTGGATCAATGGAAGAGGGAAGTAAACTAACTATATTCCAAGAAGCTTTTCTTAATTACGGTCTAATGACAGCAAAAAAACTTATACTCAAATTTTGGAAAAACGCAACCACTCCAACATTCAAAATGTGGATTTCAAATATGTCTGAAACGCTTCATCTTGAAGAAATGAGATTTCTCCTACTAGGCAAAGTAGACCAATTCTCAAAGACTTGGTCTCCTTTTATCAACTTTTTGCAAGCATATGGTGCAACATAACATAACCTCAGAAATTAAATGGTTTAGAACCGGGTGACGGATGGGCAAAAATACGAAATAGGTTAGATCTCTCCTAATCTCTCTTCTTTACTTTCTCCTTCTATTTCAATCTTTTCAGCTTCTCTTCTATGTCCTTTATTTATTTTGCTATCTGTTTCTACTCGCTTGTCTATCTATTCCGACACTCTTTATTTATTTTTTCTTCCACTGTTCTTTTATTATTAAATCAAAAATACGAAGTTGTACAAGAATGGAAATATGTATGTATGTATTAGGTACTCGAGTACCACACTTACTTCTAACAAAAAAAAAAAGAAAAAAAGAAACCAATGCGATTGTGAATTCTGCACCTGATCTAATTTGGCACAATATCTGTGTATTAATTTCTTAATGAAATTGCTGAAAGCAGCCAGACCTGAGCTTTACCATGGAGGAAATAGACTCCTTCAGTATTCTGAATCTGTTGGCAAATTTGGGACCTCTATTTTGGTCTATATATGTAGCAATGTTACAAAATTTTGAGATTTAAAAAATCAAGTTTGCAATTTATCCCATCAGATAAAGCATAAAAAGAAGTTTAATTTGACACCTAATTCACATTTAGTATTCATCTTCAGTATTAAAAAAGTTATGGCCATTTTCATACTCGGAAATTAGCAACTTGCTTCCTATTGCTTTTTTATTGACAACACAAAAGTTGTGATCGAGGACAGTCAAAAGCCCATAACTTTCTTAAAAATTAAGAGAACTGAAAGACATTTTCAGTTATTATAGATTGAAGTATTCTGAAACAAATATGAAACAATCTTACTTGGATGACCTGAAATTAAAGCATATAATTAGTTAGATACCCAATTGTAGCTAATTACCAAATTCAATTACTAGATCTAAACATCTATCCATTTCTTAAGAAAAAATCAAAAAAAAATTAAAGCCCAAGTGTCCAATTAACATTCACACAATAATTCACAATATAACATGATTTTTTAATCTAATTGTCATTTATTTATGGGCCAAATTGAAGGAATTCGGTGTTTAATGCCCAAAAATTAATGGGCATTTTAAACAGCTTGCGAGTGGGATTTTCTGGAACGCGATAGATTAGACGTTGCGGTTGCGGTGAATTTAAACCCAATATCGGCAGGAAAAATTCTGCCGGTTCGTATGGGGACTAAATCACCGTTTTTTTGGTTTTTTTTGTTAAGTTTTTTTATTAGTTAGAAGCAATTACATAATTTTAAAAAAAGATACGTGTTCATTGTTGACATAATAAAAGTCATTTTGTTCTTTGTAGATATACATAATCAGTATTGTTTATGTTAATCCTTGCTTAATAATTGTGCTTCTATATATATTTCCATTTTTTATAAAGGTAGAAAATAGTGGAAAAAGATTAAACAAAAAAATATCCCTTACCCCACCCCTCTCTACCCCCCTCACCCACCCTCAGGGACATGCTGCCCCGCCCTCCCTCCCCTGCAACTGCACATTGGGGGAACAGACCCAACTGGTCTGCACTCAGTCTAGTATATATATAAAAAGTTGGGAAAGAATGGAATATTCTACAGATTTTACATCGTTGGAGATATATCCGCGTTTTATGAAATATACTACTTCATCTATTCTTAGATTCTGGTTTCAGTCGGGTTCTCGTGCCGAACCAGTTTGCCCCTTCAAATATTCAATAAATGGGGACCATATTTTTTTAAATAGTTCTTGTTTGTCCATTAAGACAAATATTATTCTTTCCATATATAGGGCCTCTGACATTTCTGTGGTCCACATTTTAATTGTGGGGGTTATAGAGCCTTTCCAAAGTTTTTAATATTAATTTTTTTCCTAATTATTAAACTATAATCAATAAAAATTCTTTGATTCGAAGTAATGAATTGATTTGGTTCCGTTATTCCTAATATTATTAATTTTGAGTCAGGAGCCAGTTTGGTATTGACGACTTCTGAAATTATCTTAAAAATTTCCATCCAAAAAATATTAATTTTTATACAACTTACGAATGAGTGCAATAGGTTAGCCTCTAAATGTTGACATTTATCACAAATAGGGGAAACACTTGGAAAAATTCTATTCAGTTTTGTTTTTGAATAATGCAGTCTATGCAATACTTTAAATTGTGTTAAAGAATGTCTAGTGTTTAACAAACAGTGATGTTTATGTTGTAAGTTATCATCCCAAATTTCTGGACTAATTGTTTGACCTAATTCATTTTCCCATGATTGCCTATATAAATCCGTCTTTGGCGCATCGCTATCTAATAAAATACTATAAATATATGGTATCAGTTTTTCTGTGTTCGGATGTTTATTCAAACATCAAAAATGTCTATCTTTCTAAATCTATATTCATTTGTAATTGACTTAACATAGTCTCTGATTTGTAAATATCTAAAGTAATCCTTTGATTGAAGCCCATACATTTGTTGTAATTCCTGAAATGAGAGAAATGTATTTTTCCTATAGAGATCACCCATCTTTGTAATACCATGGTTTTTCCATTGTAAAAAAACCCTTATCCATCCATGAGGGTTTAAATGCTGCGTTGTTTACAATAGGAAGAGTTAATGGTATATAATCCAATTTTAATGTTTTCTTTATTTGATTCCAAGTGCGTATTCCACTATCTATTATAGGGTTTTCTTTATAGGTTTTTTTGCTTAATTTGGTAATAGCAAATAGAATTGACCCAATTTCAAAAGGTAAACAATCTTCTTTTTCCATTTTTAACCAGTCTGGTTGTTTGTCTAATTCTTCCAACCAAAAGTTCATATTCTTGATATTAACTGCCCAGAAATAAAACATAAAATTCGGTAATGCTAAGCCTCCATTTACTTTCAATTTACATAAATGTTTCTTGTTTATTCTGTGGTTCTTATAATCCCATATAAAATTAGTAACTATAGAATCAACCTTTTTTAAAAAAGTTTTTGGGAGATATATCGGGATTCATTGAAAAAGGTATAATAGTTGCGGGAGAAAAATCATTTTTATCGCATTAATTCTACCCATCATAGAAATGGGTAATGTTTTCCAATACAAAATATTCTTATCTAATTTATTCAGTAAAGGCGGAAAATTAGATTTAAATAAAAAAGTATATCTCTTTGTTACACAAATTCCAAGATATTTTTCTTTTACTATTTTAAAAGGGAATTGTTGTAAAATATGTGGGTTACTTTCCCTTATTGGCATAATTTTGCTTTTGTTCCAATTAATCCTGTATCCTGATAACGAACCATCTTGAGTTATTAAATTTAGTAGATTTGGGATCCTAACTTCAGGTTTAGTAATGTAAACTAATACATCATCTGCGTATAATGAGATTTTGTTTTCCGTATCTTTGGTTGTATACCCATATATTTCAGGATTGGACCTCACACTTTCTGCTAATGGTTCTATTACCAATGCAAATAATAACGGGGTTAATGGACATCCTTGTCTACAACCTCTGGATAAATTAAATTTAGTTGCTAACATTTGATTTGTTGATATTCTAGCTGTTGGATTAGTATATAGAAGTTTTATCCATGTACTAAACTTCTCGCCAAGTTGAAAAATGTTCATAACCGAAAATAAATAGGGCCACTCCACCTGGTCAAAAGCTTTCTCAGCGTCTAATGAAATAATTGCTAGGTCTTTGGTAATATTTCTTTTTGAGTATATAATATTGAATAACCGTCTCGGGTTGTATGAAGAATACCTTTTTGGTATAAATCCTGTTTGATCCGGGTGTATTAATTTATTAATCACTATGCTTAATCTTTGTGCTAAGATTTTAGTTAATATTTTCTGATCAGTATTTAAAAGAGCTATAGCTCTATATGATCCCGGATCATCAGATCCTTATCTATTTTTGGTATAAGTGTTATAATTGATTTATTTAATGTTTCTGGTAATTTCTGTTGAGTATAGATATGTTCGTACAATGTCTTTAAATGCGGAACAATCACATCCTAAAATGTTTTATAAAATTCCGAGCCAATACCATCTGGTCCCGGGGATTTACCATTTTTTAATGATCTGATAGACTCTTCGATTTCTTTTACTGTTATTTCCGCATCTAATAATTCTCTATCTTGCAAATCTAACCCTTTAAGATTGCATTTTTTTTTAAATGCTTCTATCTCTGTCTGGTTGTCTATAGTTTTAGCAGAATAAAGATTTTGATAGTATTGTAAAAATCTCTCGTTAATATCCTTAGGTTGTACTAATGATTCTCCTTTGTCTGATTTAATCTTATGTATTGTTTTTTCCCTGTCTAGTTTCCGTAATTGACGTGCAAATATTTTATTTAATTTGCATTTCAAAGCTTCAATTTTATTATGTTTTATCGTAGTTGGTGTAGTCGCATTATCTATGTCTAGTTGTTTAATTTCCCTCTCCAATGCCTGTTGCATCTCCCGATTCTTTTTATTATAAAATGCTTGAGAAGAAATCACGGCTCCCCGCGTAAATGCTTTAAATGTTTCCCATAGTAAAGAAGGAGAAGTTTCAGGACTATCATTTGTTTCAAAGAACATATTAATCTGTTTAGTAAGATATACCTGAGATACTTTATCCTTTAAAATCTGTGGGCTAAGTCTCCATTGTCCCTGTTTCTCCGTACTTCCATTTATTTTAATCATAAATGTTAAAGGGGCATGATCCAAAATTATAATATTATGGTATTTTGAATTATATGTAAATGGAATTAGCTTAGAATCCACCAAAAAATAATCTATTCTTGAATATGTTTTACGTACCGGTGAATAAAATGAATATTCTCTTCCAGTTGGGTTTTCTATTCTCCGGACATCTTTGATATTACTAGTATCTATATATGCATTTAATAAATCACTGGAATGGGATTTTGTTTTCCGTTGTCTTGATGACCTAATCCAATGATTAAATTATGTTGGGATAATTCTGGAATTGTATTAAATATTTTCTTAAAAAACAAAGGGCTATCAAAATTTGGCCCATAAACATTAATAATAATCAATTTTTGTGCATATAGTTCACCTCGTATTATAATATATCTACCATCACTGTCCGTCATTGTTGATATTTGTTTAAAAGGTATCCCTTTACGGATTAGTATTGCAACACCTCTGGATTTGTGTGTAAATGAAGAGTAATATGCTTTATCAATCCATTTCGCTTTCAATCTATGTTCTGCATTCTTTTTTAAATGAGTCTCTTGGATAAAAATGACATCTGTTTTAAGTGTTTTTAAATATGCTAGTACTTTACCTCTCTTAATTGGTTTGTTGATACCCTTAACATTCCAGCTACAAAATGTTATACCTTCACCCCCGGGCTTCATATTTAAGTCTTGCATCTTTTGTTTAGGGAGGTCTATAAGAGAGCAGATGGTTCAGCTCGACAAACCCCACCTTGCTCCCGAACCTCGAATAGATGAATCCTAAATCCCATTGATATTTCTTACGTATATATCTCCATTGATAAAGCTCATGATTCCATTCTAACTTAAAGTTATAATAAAGTATTATATTGAAAAAAGGGTAGATTAAAAGGTTAGTTGTGCGCAAAAAGGAAGAAAAAACGACATCTATTAGTAGTGTAGTTAGTGATAGCCATACTAACATGGCTAGCCATCTACTGACTTCCGTAGTCGATGTAAAAAAAAAACTTAACTAGCTCCATACTCTCTTAAAAATAACATTTCCATAACGATATTTTACCGGGGGTAATAAACATTATACGTTACAAAATATTCAGATTCCATTAGTCAAATATATTTTAAAAATAAGAAATAGAAGAGAAAAAATAAAAATCTTCCCAAAGGGAAAAAAAAAGTGGAGTCAAAGTGAAGAAAAGTTTAAATCCAACCATTTAGCTAATTCTAAGTAATTCAAATGTGAGTAATTAGTAACCATCAGCAATAATATTAATATTTATTAGTTATTATGTTAATAATGTCCGTAGAAAAGGCCTTATTCAGCATCCATCTCCAGTTTCGGTTGTCCTTGGGTATAACCGGGCCTTAAAACCATCCAGCCTCACACAGTTACATTATTCGTTGACATCATTTATTTTGAAAATAATGTTCAGTCATCAGGCAGGCTTAATCTTCTGAGCAAACTCCAGTGCTTCCTCCGGCTTAGTGAAGAAGTGTTCTTTATTATCGTGGGTAACTCTTAATGTAGCCGGGTACATCAGACCATACTTCAATCCTTTCACCTCCTTCAGTTTATTCTTTGCCTCTTTAAACTGCTTTCTCTTCCTGGAGACCTCCACATGGTAATCTCGGTAGATACTGATCTTATCTCCCTCATACATAAGATTCCTGGTACGGACAACTTTCTTCATCGTCTCCTCCAGTACATGATCGTATTGTACCTTTACTATTAGTTGTCTTGGAGGGGCACCCGGTTGTGGACGACGTCTCATCACCCTGTGTGCTCGGGCTATCAGAGGCTGATAATCCAAGTTTTAAACTTTTTGAAGTAAGTCTGCAGCAAATTCACGGTGTCTCGATCCCCCTCCCTCCCTTCTTGGATACCCACGATTCTTAGGTTCTGACGCCTTTGACGTCCTTCCAACTCCGTGCATTTTTCAATTATTTTGCTCAGTAGGTCTGATAAGCGTTGGTTTTCTTTGATAAGCTGCTTTGTTGTTTCAGCGCTTGTTGAAGCAATCTCCTCCAGGTTTGTTATGGCTGTAGAATATTGATTCAATGCTTCCTCGGCAGGCTCCATTCTTGCATTAAAGTTAGTCTCCATCGAGCTGATTTTAACCTCCGTCTCCGCAGCCATATCTGTAATTTGCTGGCTCAGCCTTGCTTCTGTGTCCGACCTCCATTTTTTCCGTTAATTTAAGGACTGTGGAGTTAATTTCTTCCTTCATCTCCAACTTTAACTCCTTAAACTCTTCCTTAAAATTTTGAAGTTCTTCTCTAACATTTACTCTCTTCATTTCTTCTTTTAGCTCTTCCTGAGCTAGTGTTATATTTTTAATCTCCTGAGCAAGAAAAATCCTAAGATCTTCTATCTCAGAAGATTTTTTAGACTTTGTTTTTATCGAGACATCTTCTTGGGATGATGTTGTACCTGAGGCCGAGGCTTCAGTCGGGCCTTGTTCTTCCAATGCCGGTTTTTGCCTTACCGGCCGTTTCAGTTGTTTTGGGGGGGGAGTGCTGCATAGACATACCGGAGTCGCAGGCCTGATGACGTCACTCACTCACTCGTTACAAGCCGTGTTACAGGCAGCCGGTGCAGAACAGCATGTAGGTCCGTTTTATCCCCGTTTTTCTTGTTTTTTAGATGGAGCTAGCTGGCACTGGACTCTATCTCTCCATAGTGCCACCAGAAGTCTAAATCACCGTTTTGCAACATGAAATATTGATTAAGGTCATCTAAAAAAGCAAGTTTACATGAAAAAATAAACAGCTTTCACTTACCTGTCCCCTACGTAAAATCGGTCCCCGTTGTCGGCGTTCACGGCATTAGGAGCTAATTTTTATTTTACTGCAGCACTGAAATAGTCGGGCTATTTATTTTTTAAAAAAGTAACTTTCTGGCAGTGGGAACGAATCTCCAGAAATAGATCGCACTCCGACAAAAGAAAGCTCCGGATGGCAAGGGAAAACTGCATTTTAACCCCGCCCCCCCCCCACCCCCACTTAAAGGCGCCAAAGTCACGCACATGGCCAGCGGCAGAACTGCAGCACCGCTAAAGGTAAGTTTTGTAACATACCTAATAAATGGACAGAAGACCTGAAATTCCATTTAAATTGGGAAATGCCTGTGTTTCTTTTTCCCAGTAAAACCTGGGCAATAAGAAATGCATCACAACGTTCTTTGGGGTATTGATTTTATTTTTTTAGATGGACATCAATTTGTCATGCATGTTTAAACTTTAATGATGGGTCATTCCATTCAAATTTGTGTGCTGGATTCCTCATGCATACCATTTTATTTATATTTTGTAATAACATGTAATCAAGCTATTGCCCAAATAGGAGGGATTATAAAAAAAATATCTCGTCTGACATCCTTGTATAAGTAAGTATAGCAATTTTTTTGTAATAGGCTCTTAATCTTTTTTTAATCAATTGGGAATTATGTTGATTATTTGGTGTTTTCTCTAAGACATTGTATTAGTTCACTGGTGTTATATATGGAATTCATATTTAACAGTAAAGCTTAGCAGTATCAAGATACAATCTATAGTTGGCATCTGGTAGATTGTAATTTTATACCATAACAGATGTTAAAGAAGGGTTGTAATTTGATACTGGTGACTGACCACATTTTCTCAACTAAAATCAATGAGAATGTTGACGGTAACCTGTATTTAAATATTGATTGGCATAATGTTATAGCTTAGCAAAGGAAAGGGAGTAATTTCTGAAGTCTTAAGTACCCCTGAATACCGTTGACAGCTCAACTAGGAAGGAGACGTTGCTGGATTTGTTGCTTGTGAATGCGGTGAACAACTAGGTAAGAGTGGTTATTGTAATAAGATTTTAATTAGTGATAGTAAAGGGCTATCAGCAAACAGAAATAAAACTTCTAAATTAAATGGGATTTGATGGGATCTGACAGAATTATGTAAAATCAAAGGCTGACATAAAATTATGTTTTGGATCAGTGGAAGAATTTAATAATGATGATGTTTCAAGCGCAGGCTAGGTATATTCCCAAAAGGGAACAGACCAAAGCCAAGGATCCTTTGACAATGGGAGTGATGGAGAATATGTTGAAGCAATGCATGTAAGGTAAATTATTGAAGCGGAAACTGTACTAAAAACAGTATTTTGCCAAGATAAATGGAAAAGAAAGAAGATAAAAGAAGATTGCGTGAGACAATAGGAGAATAGGGTGGCAGTTAATATAACAAGGAACTCAAAAATCATCATTCACTACATTAATAGTAAGCTGGTGGAACCTATTGGAGACAAAAGTCATAGATACTTAGAGACACCGATACATGCAGAATATGTGTCAAGTGCTCACTTCAAATATTTACACGATTGGAGGATACTAGCAGAATATCAGTGGAAACAAAGATTGTGGGGGTTAAGAATTGATTGAAAATTGATCATTAGAATATGCTGGCTATGCTTTGAATGGCTCAGCTGCCTTGTCCAAAAGGCTTGCTGTCTACGCAATGAGGATGACAGAGAATTAGAAAGTTGCCAATATGACTCCCTTTTTCAAGAAAGAGTTTAAGAACATAACTACAGACCATTGACAGGCAAGCCAATCAACCAGACACCAGAAAATAATTATCAGTATTATGAGGGAGCCCACATTTGTAAAAGTCAAGTTGTGTTTGATTAACCTGATGAAATTCTTAATGAAGGAAATGAGGTGGTTCATGTGTATTTTTCAAAAGCATCTGATAAAGTTAAACGTAAGGCTGCTAGTAAGATTGTAATTCATGAATTAAGAGGTCCAGTGTCCGCTCACATCAAAATAATATCCCATCAGACAAAAAGCACATTATGCTAATACTTATTTTACCATCTGATGGATGGGGATTAGTGGTGTTCCCTAAAGTTGAATGCCAGGACAGTGGGCATTTTCCATTGATAGGTATATACAACTTGGACTTTGGAACGCGCAGGAATATTTCATTATTTTGAAATATGGAAACAATAGACCAATCAAATGCAATAGGAATCCAGCAGAATGGCAGGTAGATGGCAGAGAAATATGTTGATGCTTTTTGCCAGGAGAGAGTCTTCTTCTTCCTCGTGTCCGGCCATCTTCTTTATCACGTCTTTCCGGTTGGTCAGTGACGGTTGACGGTCGGCGGTTGCAGAATTGGCTACTTCAGTCAGTCACTGCGGTACAGTTTCTGTCATCAGCATTGCCCGGGATGTGCCACGTGGAGGCTTCTGCTTGTATCCCACCAGGAGAGAGTGAAACAATGTTGACTTTAATAACACGGTTCGAAGAAATGAGGAAGGGAGGGATCCATGTGAATAAATGTTTGAAGGTGGCAAAATGCCTTGAAAGAATAGTTGGTAGACCTAGGATTTTGGACTTCATAAATCGAGAAATTTAAGTAAAAAGCAGGGACGTTTTACACCTTTTATAAAGCCTTTTATACCCTCTGAATCAACGACAGAGCACTGTCTTCAGTTTTTAGCCTTCATTCTTAATGAAATATTTGAACGTTGTTAAGAAGTTGTGGGGAGCATAGATCCAGGGGTAATGATATTTACTGAACTGCAAATGGTGGAAATCTGAAATAAAAATATAAAATTATTTCCACTATCAGTGACTCACTTGTACTACTTCTGATCTAGTCTACAGCATTGAGTAGAAACAAGGAACTGCAGATGCTGGTTTACAAAAGAAGGCACACAGTGCTGGAGTAACACAGCAGATCAGGGAGCATCTCTGGAGAATATGGATTGGTGACATTTTAGGTTAGGGCTCTTTTTGAGACTTCAGTGGTTTGATGGTGCTTTATTGTCTGTAATGTGTGCACTGCACAGTAAAATGTGTGTTGTACAGATCACACATGCACGAGTCGCCCCATAGTTTGGCGCAATTTGCAAAAACTCCAAAGTCCGGTCCACACACTCGATGTACTGGAACGGCTCCTGGTCCAGGTGAACTCCAGGCTGCTACAGGACCTCCTCCGTCACCTTCGACCAGCTCTGCTTGCAAACCGATGTCCCACTCCGCTCCTAACCACCTTTGTGTCCCGGGGACGCATCCTGCAGCCAACCTTGAAGCTGATGGAAGAAATATCCGAGTCCCTCTCCCACTGGCCCACTCCTTGTGTCCATCATCGCCAGCAGCTCTCTCCACCTTGTGTATCTGGTCTTCGGCGGCTACTGAGCTTGTGTCCCCCCCACCCCTTTTCTTGGCGGCGAGCCAGGCATGCTGCCGTGCATGGCCACGGGAGATCAGTAGCTTCCCCCTACAGATCGCCGCCTGCCGGGTCTTAGATTCGTCTGGCCACTGGGATCCTGGCCCGGCAGCATCCTGGAAACCTTCTGCCACCATGCGGCATCTCGGGAGCCTGCTGTACACGCCAAGCCATCAAACTGACGGCTTACAAGTGTAGTTGGTCCATTTTTTCCACTATTAACAGGAGGAGAAAACCTTGCACTAAAATCCAGCATTCAACTCAATTCCTTGTCCTTTCCAATAATGGCCATCCGCTTCTTCAAGCCGACCTCAAACATCACCTATCCACGTTCTCCAGTGATGCTGCCTGACCTGCTGTGTTACTCCAGCATTTCATGACTTGTACTGCATTGTGCTTACAGTATGGTCTTTAACTTTGGAGAAACCAAGTGCAAATTAGGTGACTGCTTTGCAAAACGCCTGCATTTTATCTGCAGAGTTGATCCTGAGTTTTCCCATTTAACTCTCAGGGCTGCCAATTCTCACACATTGAGCGTGAGACTCGCGCATTTCGTTCAATTCTCACGCTCTCACGTTGTTCACAGATTTCTCACGCTCTGTCGTGAGAAATTCTGTGATCAACGAGAATTTGAAAACTAATATCAACTGCTTGTGTGCGCGTCTGTTGACAAGACAGCAACATTGTTATTTGTTATTCTCTCTTGACCGAACTGTCACACACCTCCAAACCAAGTCCCCATGCAAATTTACTTTGAAAGACACGGACCGGGCAGTGAATGAGTGTCACCCAGCGCAGCAAGTAGGGCCATGTCCTGCTCCCGGCGGCAGTCGGAATTTAAGAATTTGCGGGAAGCGGCTGACATGAGCAAGGCCGGCAAGCGGCAGGAGAGAGGTACATGGACTGCGGAACCGGGGGGCTGCAGCCCCCCCCCCCCCCACATTTTTGGCTAGACATGTTTCAATATCTCAGGCTTTGGACGAGGCGCTGCTATGCTCTGAGCAACCTGGTCGTGGGTGTTGGAGAGCCGGGGCAGAGGGAGGGATGGAAGCAGAAGCAGCGGCTGGGGCAGATGCGGACGGGAAGCCAGGGCTGGCGAGTGCCGGTCTGGTGAGTCGCTCGCTGCAGCTTTGGCCATGGAGCAGCCTCAGTGCAAGAGTCCAGGGCCGTCAGAGGCGTCAGAAGCGTTACACCGCTGCCATGAGAATCTCTGCGCCGAATTTCCGCTGGTGACCAGCATGGACCAAGCAGTGGCTCGGTGCATCCTGGAGGACAACCAGTGGCTTCTGGAAGTAGGTACCAGGCACTGGGTAGAAGCGGTGGAAGATAGTGGACTTCAAATGAGGGTGGTTGGAGAAAGCATCCTGCTTGCCTGCTAGATTTTCACTTACTGTAACTGCAGGAAAAATGTTCCCGATGTTGGGGGAGTTCAGAACCAGGAATCACAGTTTAAGAATAAGGGGTAGGCCATTTAGGACTGAGATGGGGACAAACTTTCTTCACCCAAAGAGTTGTAAATCTGTGGAATTCTCTGCCACAGAAGGCAGTTGAGGCCAATTCACTGGATGTTTTCAAGAGAGAGTTACATTTAGCTCTTGGGGCTAGCGAAATTAAGGGATATGGAGGAAAAAACAGGAAAGGTACTGATTTTAGATGAACAGCCATGATCATATTGAATGGCAGTGCTGGCTTGAAGGGCCGAATAGCCTATTCCTGCACCTATTTTCTATGCTTGAGTATATGACAATAGAACTTGACCACTTGATTTTGAAGCATTCAAGCATGGTGGAGGTATAATGTAGTCATAGAGTGATGCAGTGTGAAAACAGGCCCTTCGGCTTAATTTGCCCACACCCGCCAACATATCTCAGCTACACTACCTGCTTTTGGTCCATATCCCTCTATCAGTCTAACATGTCATATCCATCTATCAGTCTAACTGTTTCTTAAATGTTGGGATAGACCCTGCTTCAGCTACGTCCTCTGGCAGCTTGTTCCATACACCCACCACCCTTTGTGTGGAAAAAGTTACCCCTTAAAAAGTTACTTCTTAAAAATATTTCAAACAAAAAACATTGAAATCACACTTCTACAAAGCACTAAAACATTATTTTAATACATCAAATTTCAAAAAGTCCACTCGGTTGCTCCACTGCCTCACCGGGTACCCACAAGGCCAGTGACCAGTGATCGCTCACCCCCCCTACTTTCAAAAACGCTCCGCTGCCACTGGTTCAGACAGAACACTGCCAGATGTGAGCGGGGAACTGATGTCAGGATCCCAATGCTCAGCGCTTCGTGTTTTGGAATTGGCTAATGTTATTGATTTGTAATTAGCCTGATTTGTAATTAAATTGTAACAAAACCTTAATTTATTAATCCGGAATATCCAGGGGGGTGGGATAAGTGTAATATTAAAATGACATGCAAGGTGTCAGGCTGGCTGTCACAACATACAGCCCCGATAACCCATTATTTCCTTCAGTTAAATATTGGGAAGGTAGCATTATTGTCATTTGCCACTCAACTATTATGTTTTTTTACCTCACTGACTATTTCTAAACCCCCACCCCCAAATTCCTTTGACAGGTTGAATAGAAATGTCCCCAATCTTGTTGTTTTATTAATTGAACACGTAGATGAACATCCTCAAGGAGTGTAATCAGATGGAAACTGATTCAGATGCGATGTTTGAGAGCTTGTTCAAAGAAGGGGCATATTTTAAAGGATGACAGAGATACTTGCAGGGGAATGTGTGAGAAGGTTATTATTTGTCTTTAGTTTTAGCTTGAACCAGGGCATCTGAAGATTCAATGTTTAATATAGTAATTGCGCTGGTACTGACTCCAACCAACCACGTAATGAATATCATCCATTCCGGAGGTTTTACTTTTATGATGCCATTTAAACTTCACTTGGATTTCAATCACTTCAATGTAAAAGTAATTGGAAATGGGGAGCATTGGAACAAAAATGTCTCCTTCCCAGTCTAACAAAGGCTTTTCAACTTGAAACATGAAACATGAACTCTATTTCTCTTTCGTCAGATGTTGGCTGAGAGCTGCTGGATATTTCCGTTTTTTTTAATATTAGTTGTGAACGTTTTGAACGTCGGAGCAGATTATTGTCTTTTAATCTCACGGTCTTTGATTTTGCTAATTTCCTTTGGTTTTCTACAAAATTCATGCGTGCCTGAAGTATATTCCTGTAAAAATAACAAAGAAATGTAATAACTGAAGCCCGTTATTTAATTTTATTTTTTGTTACAAAATAGAATACTTTCTTCCTTGATCTTCAGTCATGTTTGAATCGTCATTAATTAAATGTAATTTATTTTTCACTTTCAGTGATTTGTTTTAATAGCCATTGAAGGTTGCGCATCTACTAAAATAATGGTTAAATTAGAAGAAGCCAATTTAATGGTTAAATAAAACAAATTAATATGAAAGGAAAATAAAATTGTTCAGCATTCAAATATGGCTGAAATAGATTACTCAGGAATCGGTGATTGAGGTTTGAGCTGTGTTTGGTCAAAATTATTGGTTGATTTTTCTGTTGTGCAAATGTTTTCAGTTAAAATGAAAATATGGGGCAATTCAAATAAAATTTATCATTTAAGCTGTTGACACAGAAAATAAAAGCCCTGTCTCACGGTACGAGTTCATTCTAAGAGTTCTCCCGAGTTTGCCCTGATTCGAACTCGGAGATTTACGGTAATGGCCACTGATCAGTACTTGGGGCTCTCGTGGACTCATGTTGAAAAATCTTCACGAGCCTTCCCGTGCTTACCTGCCGTTAGCGAGTCTTCCCGAGTACCTGCCGTTAGCGCTAAGAGACGTCCCGAGCTCCGACGTACCCGCTACATTCATTCTCCGTGTTTACCATGAGTTTGATTTTTTTTTTTACTCAGGAGACCTCTTGGAATGAACTCGTACCGTGCGACAGGGCTTTTACGTGTTCACAGCAATTTTATCAACGTAATTACAAATCTCCTTTTAAGTGGTAAAATTCCGGTTTGAAGAATCTCTGGGCCACCAAAGCAGCAATTCGGGTGTTAGATGTAAAGCTATAAATAGTATTACTCTTAGTAATGCAAAAGGTCAGAAATAATTGTATATTCTATTTACGTTTTGACGTGTATTGTGGAGTTAAAATAACTTGCATTTTCAGAAACCCACTCTTCTTCCAAATGAAGTTGCAAGGTTTCAAGCAGCTGCTCTTGGAAAAAGTGGAGAACTGAGAAGATGGAGTTGTTTTTGTTTGTCCAAATGATCCCATTCTTTCTCTTAAACTGAGTTTGTTTGATTTTACTATTGACTTAAATATTTTGATTTTTAATGAAAAAAAATAAATTATTATAATATTTATGCAGATCTATTTCAATATTTATATTTACTAACCAAAAATGCTGAACTTGAAGCTCTACCTCAAAGTAACTGTAATTTCCTTGCTTCATTAATGATTCTTGGAGTTAGTAATAATTTCTGTTTCATTTAATTAAATGCAGATTTTTGGCAGGCTGAGGATACTGCAAATGTGCAATTGTTAGTAAATGTACAAAAGGCCTTCATCAAGTGAGTGCCTGCCTGCCTGCCTGCGGCTGAGTGGATAATATATAAAAATCCATTAAAATTTAATGCCACTTATGCCTGCCTACTGAATGGAAAAGGGCCGGGATTGGCAGATGGGATTTCATTTCACTCTGCGATAATGATTCAGAGACCAAGCATATTAATTTTTAAAGGGCTCTGCAGCAACTATCTTAAATTTCTAATGAAATGTATGGTTCTGTGCTCTGTTTTTAGGTTTGGCTGACCGATATTTAAACACACCAAGATTGCAAACTGCAGAATACAATTATGCATCATTGGATGTGATGGAAGACCAGAAAGAAGATTCTATTGCATCGCAGATTGCAGTGCCCGTTGGTGAATGCTGTGCAAGAGAGCCTGAAATGTATGCTGCTGAATCATCACTCAAGAGTCAAATAGAAGCTGCAGGAGCAAAAGCCAGGATGCACTTTGATGTTGAGACGCAACATTTGTATTCAGAAAACATCATGCCAGATGAAAGCTGCTTTCAGGTACATGCCTCAGTGCCTGGCAAGAACATGCTGACTGCTGCAGAAACAATTGAGACAGAGCTTTTCTCTGATGAGACACATGTTGTAATAAATGCTGCTCCATGTTTTCATGAGGAAATGGGAAACCCGCAACACAATTTGAAATATGTTGGCAAAACTACTGAAGAGAATGAACAAATGAGTTTGAAGTACAACAAAACAGTACAGTTCATTACAAATGGTGAAGCTCCACATAAACATAGCAATCATGTATTACAAAAGCATGTTAGAAGCAATTCCAGTGATTGTGTGCATGAAGACACCAGGTCTGTACAGAATACAAGTCGCCCAGAAGGAACCGTGGAGTTGGATGGTCAAGCAACAAAACAAAACCATACCAATGTCCTGACTGAAATTAATGAAGAGTATCAACAGATAGGTTCAGAAGTGGAGGAGAAAATTCAGCACAATGCATGTGAGACGTCACCTGAAGTTTCAGAGAGACGAGATGGAAATGTGGAAGAACTCACCAACTTTAATCATAATGTTATCACATCCAGTCAGAAGTACAATACGGACGAGTTAATGCAAATCAATGACAATTCACATTCGTTGGATGAACTTGCAAAAAGGATTCAGATCGAAGAGGTATTTTCTTCAATATTAAACTATTCAAATAACCCACGTTTTATTTTTAATTGGATATGTTTTTATAGAATGGTAAGAACACAGGAGGTTATTAGGTCCTTGAAATTCTAGCTCTCTGCAAGAGCAGTACAACCAGTCCCACTCCCTGCCTTTCTCTTGACCTCGAGTGTGTTTTATTTTGCAAGTGTAGGAAAGAACTGCAGATGCTGGTTTATACTGAAAATAGGCACAAAATACTGGAGTAACTCAGCGGATCAGGCAGCATATGTGGAGAAATGGAATAGGTGACGTTTCGGGTTGGAGCCCTTCTTCAGACTGAAATCGTTGTCCTGCCGACAGTTAGAAATGCAAAGGTCTAGAGATGGTAGAAGGCCTTCCGGGGGAGTCCAAGAGGAGGAGGACCATTGGGGATGGGAGAAGGGCTCATCACTGGGTGTTGAGGACACTTTCCCATAGTCAAAGGCACAGAGGCGGAGGTGATGGTAGAAAAGCTGTACATCATGCCGGGCTTGGAACGCGTTGAGGTGGGAGCAGAGGGTTACAAAGGTGAGGCCAGATCTCTAAGTCAGAGAGGGGGGGGGGGGGGGGAGGGGGGATGGTGAATCCAAAAAAGGTGAGGCTTGGGATCAGAGGAGACCAGAGGGGTGGATGGAAATTTAGGCAAGATACTGTGGCAGTGCAGGAATGATGAAGGTTCAGAGAAGAGTGGGGCGGGGGGTAGTAGGGGTAACATGGTTAAGATCCACTGGAATCATTAATAAGGTTCCCTGTAGGAGAGGGGAGCAGTGGGACCCAGGAGAGCCAGAACACGTGGTTTAGGAGGCTGCTGGTGGGCGGAAGAGAGGCAAGGGTCGGCGGAGTCGCTGGTTGTGACCCGCAGGGGGCTGGAGTGATGGGACTTTGGCGGTGGGACTCACTCTGGCCATGGAGGAGGCCCAGGACAGAAAGGTCGGATTCAGATTGGGAGGGGGAGTTGAAGTGCTGAGCCACCGGGAGATCAGGTTGGTTAATGCGAACTGTGTGGAGGTGTTTGGCGAAGCGATTGCCAAGCCTGCGCTTGGTATCACCGATGTAGAGCAGTTGACACCTTGAGCAATTGTTGTTGAAATTGCTAAGGAGTTCAATGTATTCAAGATTTCTATACATTTTGGAACAACAAGGGAATTGAGGTTTTATTTGTTTGGGGCAGGAATGTGAAGTGATGAACAGACACAAAATGCTGGAGTAACTCAGCAGGACAGGCAGCATCTCTGGAGAGAAGGAATGGGTGATGTTTTGGGTCAAGACGTCTGAAGAAGGGTCTCGACCCGAAATGTCACCCATTCCCTCTCTCCAGAGATGCTGCCTGTCCCACTGAGTTACACAAACATTTTATTGATGGTTTATATTGCATACTCATATTTCCTTATGTTCTTAAGTATGTTCTTGTATACTATGCATTTATTTATGAAGGTTTAGATACCATTTGTTATTTTAACTGCTCTCCTTACTTTCCTAATCAAGGTTTCAAACCCAAATTCAAAATTAAAACTGATGGAATACATTTCTATTCTTGTACATTTTGTTATTTGGATATTGACTTAAATGAAAATTGTTTCGGTTCATTTGTAATTTTGATCTGCTTACTTTGGCATTACTCTGTGAAACATGGAAAGAACATTGGTATTCCCTGTACAAACCCATGTTGGCTATCCCTAATTAGTTGTTGTCTATCCAAATACTGGAAGATCCTGTTCCTCAGAATCCCCTCAAATAACCTACCCTCCACTGATGTGAGGCAAACTCCCTGTAGTTCCTTGGATTGTCCTTGCAATCCTTCTTAAATAAAGGTTCCACATTAGCCACCCTCCAGTCTTCTGATATCGTCCTGTGGCTTAAGATGATACAAATATCTCTACCAGGGCCACTTCAATTTCTTCCCTAACTTCTCATAATGTCCAAGGATACACTTGGCCAGGCCCTGGAGATTTATCCACCTTAATATTCTTAAAGACTGCTAACACCTGGTCTTTTATAATTGGGTTATGGTCCAACATATTATTACTCAATTCCTTTGATTCCATGACTTGGTAAATACAGATGCATTCATTTAACAGCTGGCCCGTCTCCTGTGGCTCAACACAGAGACAACAATGTTACCCCTTTGCTCTTAATATACCTATAGAATATCCAAGGATTTTCCATTATTTTTGTCTTCATCATGTCTGCCAGAGCTCTCTCGTGCCCTATTTTGTGCCCTTCTGATTTCCCTCTGTAAGTGTAGTCCTATATTTCTGATATTCGTCAATGTATCTGCTTGATCCCAGCTGTATAGACCTGAAATACGCTTTCTTTTTTCTGACTGGAGCCTCAAAATACCTCATCCACAAGATTATTCTGTAAAACTGCCATCCTTCTTCACTCTAACAAAAATATGCAAATTACTGTTGAATAATTTCAAAATTGGCCTGTCCTCAATTTAAGAATGTAATGTGGACCAATCCTATCTTTTCCATGACTACTTTAAAACTACTAGAATTAATCATGGGTCCAAAGGTGTTTCCCAACTGGCACTTCAGCTACTGGCCCTACTTTGTTCCCGTGGTCCAGTGTTTTGTCCTGTCAAGTAGGGCCCCATACATACTTTCATAGAAACATAGAAAATAGGTGCAGGAGGAGGCCATTCGACCCTTCGAGCCAGCACAGCCATTCATTGTGATCATGGCTTATCGTCCCCTATCAATAACCCGTGCATGCCTTCTCCCCATATCCCTTGACTCCACCAGCCCCTAGAGCTCTATCTAACTCTCTCTTAAATCCATCCAGTGACTTGGCCTCCACTGCCCTCTGTGGCAGGGAATTCCATAAATTCACAACTCTCTGGGTGAAAAGGTTTTTTCTCACCTCAGTCTTAAATGACCTCCTCTTTATTCTAAGACTGTGGCCCCTGGTTCTGGACTCACCCAACACTGGGAACATGTTTCCTACATCTAGCTTATCCAGTCCATTTATAATTGTACATGTTTCTATAAGACCCCCCTCATCCTTCTAAACTACAGTGAATACAAGCCTAGTCTTTACAATCTTTCCTCATACGACAGTCCCGCCATCCCAGGGATCAATCTCGTGAACCTACGCTGCACTGCCTCAATCACAAGGATGTCCTTCCTCAAATTAGGAGACCAAAACTGTACACAATACTCCAGATGTGGTACCAGAGCCCTATACAACTGCAGAAGAACCTCTTTACTGCTATACTTTCCTGGACACACTTAAAAAAATCCATCTCGTCCAAGCTCTTTGTGTTGTGAGATTCCGATCAATAGGAGGGAAATTAAAATCATCACTTATGACCCAATTATTCTAACAGTTATCTGTGATCCTCCCTACATATTTGCTCCTATAATTCCTGCTATCGGGAAGCCTATAATACATCCCCATTAAAGTAATTATTCCACCCATATACCCTCAGTATACTTGCTATGTTTTATATTTCCTTATGATGTCAGACCCATTTGGCCCATGGAGTCTCTGTTAGCTATCAGCAATCCCATCCCCCTATTTATTATTTCACCACATACCCATTAAATCTTTACTGATTTTCCTACTGTCTCCTTACACCAAAAGTAATTTACAGTAGCAGTTAACCTACCATCCAGTCCATTTTTGGGAAGTGTAAGAAATTATAGTAATAAAGGGAAACGCATGCAGTGGCAGGGAATTTCAGGTTACAAATAATTTCCAAAATCAAAGCAACTAAGAAAAACAATGTCAATGCTCTTCTTTCACCATAATAAATAATAACTTTAAAGTGAACCAATTTTTAAAAAAAACCTCTAATATGTATCTTACATCGCACTCACTCATGCCAAGATTTAAGTCAAAGCTATCTATAACTTACTAAAACACTACTCTTTGTGGGTGTGTGTGTCAGATATACAGACAGACATCTGGGCACAATTTGGTTATTTCTCCAGCTCCACCCTCGCCACCCCCCCCCCCCTTCCCTCTCGGGCCTCCCCCTCCACCACCCCTGCCCCTCTACCACCCCTCCTTTTCAACCCCCCCTCCCTCTTGAGGGTTTGAAGAGGGAGGGTGAAGAGGAAGACGAGGGAGTGCTGGGGGATGAGGAGAAATGAGCCGCGCCTGCGCAGTTGGGGGCTATACGTGAGTGGTGCAATATGCGTTTGGGGAACGGCTTGCTTTCGGGGAACGGGTGAGTGGTGGAATCTTGTGTTGGGGGAGCAGACCCAACGCGTCTGCACTT
The DNA here is from genome assembly GCA_963514005.1 of Raja brachyura. The sequence goes on along the minus strand of OY740788.1, from coordinate 76,139,623 downwards.
GGTCTAGTTTATATTAAATCTAAACTTAAGTTCTTTCGTGTTTGCATTGTAAATGCTATACCATGCATAGAATTCCTTGATAGGAATTGGTGCAAAACGTTTGCTTGTCACTAATGACTTCAGGAAAATTATGAAACTGAATTTATCTAGCCACAATAAATCAAAAATTATTTTTGAGATTTTGAGTATCTGCATTTTTTATTAGATTTTTCAAATAAAACGTTATTCCTGCACTTTGGACTAATTTAGGTTTGTGTTGATAGTGATATTTTTGTACTACTTTGAAAGTTAATGTGAACCAAAAGATTAATCCATATTTAAAAACTGCTTTTCTGCGCCTTAAGCATGTCATCTGGCTAACCTGTGGAATAATTGTTCTGCATAGTGCCGGTGGGGTTACAAAATGATGCACCTGTGTACGTTTGCTTTAATTGCTGTTACCTGCCAGCAGTTTGCTTAATAGTTATTTACGTTGTTTGGGTTGTTGAGCAAATACTGTTACAGCATAACCAACATGGAGGCAAGTTGTATCTTTCTCTGGTGTTCCGCAGCTACCCAGCATCATGCCATTTTCTTACTCTCCTCAGACTGATCAAATATATATTTGATTCTAAATTCATATTTTGCTGCAAGATTTTGTAATGCAAATATTTTTAGTTCTATGTAATGTAATTAAAAAATAGAACTTGTGGTTTATTGTATTTTTGTTTTCAAAAGTAATCTGCAAACTGATGGAACACTGATCTTGGTTGACCCATTTGCACTAACCTTGTGTAATTGGGACATTATGTAAGTGGTTCAATGTCTGTACAGGTCAATAATCCTGAGGTGTTACTTTTTAACTTCCTTTCAACTCCAATCAGCCGCTCCAAAAAAAATTGTGGTGCAGTTTATTGCCTAAAATGCAAACTAATCAGTAAAACAAATTGCAAAATGCAGCTGTCACAGCATATAATCAATAGAATAATTGGGATAGCTGGGCTTCTTATAATTGACAGACGACTTCATCACTGTAAAACACTTGTATCCAAAAGTAAACTCTGGATTTTTCCTAAGTTGTGATACTGAAACACAATCAAAATAATTTAAATATTATAAACATTTTGACTTTGGAAATGTCACCTTTTATTTAATAATTTCATGTTCCATAGCACTTCATGGTGTTTTTCTTTTGAGGCACAAAATAAAAGTTACCCAACACAGGTACCCAGCGGAACAAGCAGCATCTGTAGAGAGAAAGACTTAACTTTTCAGATCAATTATCTTCTGTACGTTCAGATCCCTAACCTGAAGTGAGAGATCACTAACCTGAAATGCACGATCTGCTGTTATTCTGGCATTTTCTACTTCATTAGATATCTAATATTGACAGTATTTTGATTGAGTATATTTGAGGCTTATGCCCCTGTCCCACTTAGGAAACCTGAACGGAAACCTCTGGAGACATTGCGCCCCACCCAAGGTTTCTTTGCGGTTCCCGGAGGTTTTTGTCAGTCTCCCTAATGGTCGAAAGTGGTTTCCGTTTTAAAAATCGGTACTTTTTTAGTCGAAGCCGGTTGCGATGCTAGTTGAAGGTGGTTGCCGGAGGACAAAAACCTCCAGGAACCGCACGGAAACCTTAGGAGGGCGCAAGGTCTCCAGAGGTTTCCATTCAGGTTTCCTAAGTGGGTCAGGGGCATTAGTTACTTTAATGAGACAACCAGCTAATACACACACGCCGGGCCTTTTCACCACATAAGATTGATGACAAATCATTTGTATTTAATTTTGAAAGATGGATGTTGGGCAGGAAAAGGCACCCATCACCACTCTGGAGGAAGGAACTGCAGATGCTGGTTTAAACCGAAGATAGACACAAAAAGCTGGAGTAACTCAGCAGGACAGGCAGCATCTCTGGAGAGAAGGAATGGGTGACGTTTCGGTTCGAGACCCTTCAGACTGAAGTGGTCTGTGGAGTTCTCTTGAGTAGCTGGATGGAGCTTTGAGTTTAAATTGCTCTTATAGGCTGCACTTTCAAAAAGATATCACCTCACTCCAGTAATTATGTTAGGGTGAATAAAAATGAGAGATTAATAGCTGATGTGTTTACCCAAAGGTTGATTAGCAATTTAGAACTATGTGGCCTGCTCGACATTTATTCTGGATTGGAAGTAGTTTGTGATGCACAGAAATTGAATTACTTTGCCATTTTTCCAACAGAGTATCCACCCAGAAGGTCTTATTTCCATACTGAAGAAAGGAAATTCAGACAAAGAGATCAGACAGACACAACAGAAGCAGTCAAAGAGACGAGTACGATTTCAAGATCCCCAAGACACATTTGATCAGGGTAAGATAATGACTTGTCTGTTTGATCAGTAAAATATAATTACTGATTGAAATCTAAATACAAATCTTTAAGTTTTTGCATCCATCTTTTGTACTTGCTATTGTATGTCACTGGGGTTTTGTGGAAACAATCTGAGTTTAGTTTAGAGATACATTGTGGAAACAAGCCCTTCAGTCCAAGCTATTTCTATGTTATCCCAGTTACATATTCTACACACTAAGGGCAATTTACAGAAGTCAATTATCATACAAACCTGAATTTCTTTGAAATATGGGAGGAAACTAGAGCACCCAGAGAAAACCCACACGGTTACAAGGTGAACATTAGAACTTCATACAGGAACCAGACGTAGTCGGGATCAAACCCAAGTGTCTGTCGCTGTATGGCAGCAACTCTATCACTGTGCCACCCTTTAGTCGTTGATACAATATAAGATTGGACATTGATAGAATGAGTTTGTGCATGTTAATGTTTGTTTATGGTTAATTTGTAGTTTTATGCATGTAAAGTATTATTACAGAGCCTTGGGTATATGGTGAGAACTGAGTGCTTTAATGTTACTTTGGCTGTCACTTTTTTTAAAAACATCATAAGATCATGTTCATTAGGCCATTCGGACCAACAAGTCCACTCCGCCATTAAATCATGGCTGATCTATCTCCCTCCTAACCCTGTTCTCCCGCCTTCTCCCCATAATCTCTAGCACCTCTGAAAACAAGGACTTAGCGTCCAGTCAGTTTTCCAAGTCCTGATGGGATAATTTTATTTTTCCACCTCTCCAGTTTTACTTCTAAATATGTCATTTGATATTTATCTGTCTCCCAGATAGAAGATGGTAATTATGGGCTTCAAGTACCCAGTAACACTACAAACCTTTGTGTGCATCTGGCTGCCACGGTGGCAACCTTTAAATCCTTACAGGTTAAAAGTATGAGTGAAGGGGGATCTTTGATAAATATGGGAATTTATACAATGGGAAGCTGTCAAGTGGCTTTCAAGTGCTTTGTATTCCTCCCATAGGGATGTTTATTTTAATTTGCATCCTTCTTCCTGGTAACAATGAGATTAAATCGTGACCGCATGAATGTTTGCAGAGAGCAGAGGGAAATGCCCTAACAAAAAGCATTATTTTAAATGAATTGCTGTTGATGCACTGAAATTAATCTAAAATGTATCTTGATTTTGATGCTATAATCTCACTGGTTCACATATTATCCCATGAGTGAAGTTTGTTATTGGAAGCTCACTGAACCTGCTGTATTTTTTTAAGTAACTTTTGGATGAATGCCTTCATTCTTATGTAATCTGCCTACTGATGTATCTGACTGATCTAATATGATGATCTATACATCTTGCAGAGCAACTCATGATCAAAATGATCATGACCCTTTCGCTGCTCCTTTCAGCAAAGAGCCATTCAGCTCAAAGATGAGCACAGTAATAAAATAGCAATGCCTGCTTCTAACTCACAGGGCTGACAGACACGTCCCAGTTCTTTTTGCACTCTTCACTCCCCCTTGCAATTAATACTTTTCTCAGAGGTATTCCGTGCTCTTTTTATAATCATCTGATTTATTTTTTAAAGTCTCTTGGTGACAAGATGAAGTAAGGTTCTTTACCGTTCTTTCAAGAATCTCATTGGGAATGTACAGTGAAAAATAAACAATGTGCAGCCAGTGTATGATAAATATTTATGATTACGTGTGAACAATCCATCCTGCATTATAAATAATTGTGTTTTTCTTTTTATATATCATTCCTTCAAACTTAATGTGTTACATTTTCCACTGCAGCTAATTTATCATAGAAGTTGAAAAATAGAAAAAATAACATTTATTACATTCTTTTGCCCAGTGTGTGTACATCTACTTTCTTACCTTCCCAAATGCCTTGATTTCCAGGGAGTCCAAGAAACCATTGGTGTAAAAGTACAATGTTTGAACGTCCACAATTCCCTGGTATAGAGAATTCCAAAGGTTCATAATGCACAAAATGAAATTTCTGCTCGCCTTCATTCTTAAAAAGCCAATTCACAGAGTCACTTCAGCATGGAAACGGGCACATTGGTCTTCCGAGCCCATGCCTACCAACAACCATCCATTTCTTCTAATCCTACCTTCATCCCATTTTATTCTTTCTCAATCTCAAATCATATTGGGTACAATGCAGAGCTTTTATTCAGGCATCAATCCTGTTTGTGCTATGAAAGACAGAGCTGTTTCATACAGTCATTGTTTAATCTCATGTTTATGTGATTTAGCTGTTTGTATAATTAGAGTTCCCAAAACCGATGTTGCAAAATATGGCTAAATAAAATCTGGGAAAAATGAAGGTGGACAAAAGTGCTGGAGAAAGTCAGCGGGTGCAGCAGCATCTATGGAGCAAAGAAAATGGGCAATGTTTCAGGCCGAAACCCTTCTTCAGACTGGGAAAAATGAAAGTGGTTTCAACAGACAGGGCACCTACGTGAGGATGCTCTTCATTGACTATGGCTCTGCCTTCATCCCCACCAAGCTCACCACTAAACTTCACCAGCTAGGCCTCAGCTCACTGATATGCGATTGGATCCTAAATTTTCTGATGGAGCGACCGCAGGCAGTGAGACTGGGGCCGCACCTGTCCTCCACTATCACCCTGAGCACCGGCACACCACAGGGCTGTGTACTGAGCCCCATGCTCTACTCCCTCTTCACCCACAACTGTGTCCCTGCATTTGACAACAACACCATTGTCAAGTTTGCAGACGACACAACGGTGATCGGGCTGATCACCAACGGTGATGAAACAAACTATAGAGCGGAGGTGCAGAACCTGGCGGACTGGTGCTCACGGAACAACTTGTCGCTAAACCCCTCCAAGACCAAGGAGCTGATTATCGACTTCAGGAGGTCACAGAATGAGGAATACGCCCCAATCTCCATCTACGGAGACAGTGTGGAGAGAGTGTCCAGCTTCAAGTTTCTGGGCACTCACATCTCAGAGGACCTCACATAGTCCACCAACTCCGCTGCGCTGGTCAAAAAGGCACAGCAACGACTGTTCTTCCTAAGAATATTGAAACGGACTGATCTGCCCCAACAGCTGCTGACGACCTTCTACCGCTGCACCACAGAGAGCATACTAACGTATGGCATCTCTGTGTGGTATCTCAGCTGCACGGAGGCGGAGAGGAGAGCTCTTCAGCGCATTGTCCACTGAGTGCAACAGATTATTGGGACACCGCTACCAGCCTTGGAGGGCATCTACCACACACGGTGCCTCAGGAAGGCCGTCAGCATACATAAAGACTCCTCTCACCCTTGTAATGGACTGTTCGAACTACTCCCTTCCGGCAGACGTTACAAGGCCTTCTACGCCCGCACTACCAGACTCAGGAACAGCTTCATTCCCAGAACTATAGCGGCTCTGAACCGGCCCTGCTGAGTAACCCCCCCCACCCCCACCCCCCCCATGGACTGTCTCCTCCGGCCTCGCACTTTAGTCTGTGTTAATGTTACTGGTCAAATATTCGTTTTTACAAACCTTGTTCTCGGGGGTTGCAAACCGAAATCTCGAAGTTGCAAACCAAATCTCGTTGCACTTATGTGTAATGACAATAAAAGATATTATTATTATTATTATAATATTATTAACAGAAAGCAGGTTCAACAGAAAACAATAGTGACAAGAGAAGTTCCAAACAATGCTTTATTTATGGATCAATTAAACATTTACAATGCTGTAAAGCAATAACAGTCAAGAGTGTTTATTTGCCAGATGCACTGGATATGAACCAGAACAATTAATTTCCTACTTGCTGTGGCATAACAGGCACATATTACATGCAACAGTAACAATAGATATACAATAAATTATCACTCTTAAGTCAAGCAGCCAAGGATAGTGAAATTAAAACAAAGTACGTTGAGCAATGTATACATTTACCAGCGCCAGCTTGAGCCAACAGGTTCGCTCAACAACTATTCTTTCCTTCCACTGACTGTAAACAATTGATTGAGCGTCACTTTTTATTGAAATTTTAGACTACAGCTCTGCATATTTCAACAGGACCCTATCCTTGTTTATATTTGTCATGTTTATCATTTAGAATGGCTGACATTTATGATAAATGGATTTTGGAAAAGCTGTCTGTTCTTTGTTCACTTACAAGTTTAGTCTTACAAATGTTCATTTTACATCATAGTTGCTTTCATAATACTCCTTTCGCATGAAAACGACCTCGTTTTCTGAATAGAATCACCTAAGCATCTTTAAACAAGCCCTCTGATCATTCTCACCACCGGTAGTTAAAAATCTCTTGGCGTGGCTTCTTGTCCTCATTTTTGATCAATTGTTACTCATTTGTTTTTTCACAAATTCTCTCTAGATCACACATACTCCTTGTGTAAGAAGGAACTGCAGATGCTGGTTTAAACCGAAGATAGACACAAAAAGCTGAAGTAACTCAGTGGGACAGGCAGCAACTCTGGAGAGAAGGAATGGGTTACGTTTCGGGTCTCGACCAAAAACGTCACCCATTCCTTCTTTCCAGAGATGCTGCCTGCCTCGCTGAGTTACTCCAGCTTTTTGTGTCTATACATATTCCTTGTCCTGCCTTGAATTAAAATGTAACATTCTTACCTGGAGCTCAAGTCTTATTTACAGATTCTTAGTAAAAGCTAATGCTCTTAGCTGTATTTTAAAACATGCACATGTTCAATCATTTTTCCTTTGACTTTCACCGCTAACACCATTTAAGCCACCAAACTTTAGATGCATTCAATTATTGAAATGAGATATATCTTTTTGAATCATTTTTCCCAAGAAAAGCATTGCTATCTTTGCTCATTCAACAATTCTACTAAGTTTTTTTTTCTCTGGTAACCCATTTTGATATCTTTGATTTGTAAATAGGTGGGACCTTTATTTGACCATTAGCAAACCTGGGATTTTAAAGCTGTGAGTCTAAGCATGAGAGGTTTCATGTTACATAAACATAAAGTTGGTTTTGATTATCTTGTGGTGAAATGTAGTCCATCTTTTAGAACCAATACTGGGATAACATAGAACTAATGAATGGGTGATTGTTAGTCGGCGTGGATTCGGTGGGCCAAAGGGCCTGTTTCCACAATGTATCTCTAAATTAAACCAAACTATATGTAGAGCATGATGTAATGGCAATTTCAATCCTTTCCATTAGCATTACTACACAGGCAGGGAGGACTGAATCGAACTTGCGCAGTAGATGATAAAAACAAATCTTCCAGTTGTTATTTCCGGATACATTTATTTTGATTGAAGTGGTTGTAAACACATAGAAGTGAACATACCAGATCCTCTTTATTCTTATACAAACTGTAGCTTTCTGTTCTTGCTATCTGAACTGGTAAAAAACTATATTCCTTCTCTCCTGCCGGCTCCAGTCGATCTGACCACTCCCTGTAGTTTCGCTAGCCTCATCTGATATTTATCTTGTGGAAAATTAATTTTTATCATCTATTGTGTAAGTTCGATTCACTCCTCCCTGCCTGTGTAACAATGCCTGTGGTTTCGCTAGCCTCATCCGATGTATGTCACGCCCATCTACGTATCAAAATCCCACCCCCAAGCGTACAAAATAATTCTGCAAGAAATTTCGAGACAAAATAATAAAATGTGCTAACAGTAACTAGCCTAAGCAAGAATGGCTCCTACACATGATTTTCCATTAGAACATTCAGAACATTAGAAAAATACATGCATAAGGGATGCCACAAAACAGTCTACATACCCTGATTGAGACCTTATATTACTGAGACTTCATAGTACAACTTGGATATAGAGAGGCAGTGAAATTGGCCTTGTGTATTGGACTAGGTGTGTGTACTACTCATACTACTGCGCAATTACTTGTTTATTCGTAAGTTCGCCCTTCGGAGATACCAACTGCATTTTGTTGTCTCTGTATTGTACACTGCACAATGACAATTAAAGATTGAATTGAATAGGTGGAAGGGGAGTCCAGTGGCGATTCCAAGCGTCAGGTCAGGTCCGGTCCAGTGTGATTTTGGCTGCTTCTAATTTCTTGTACCAACAGCTGAATGCATCTTTTGACATTTGTACTCAATAAAGAAATCAAATTGCGAGATCAAGTCATGAAATAAGTGACACCTTAAGTATTATAAGGACTAATGTTTTCAAATATCAAATCAGTAAAATAAGTAATCAATCAGTTAGGAATAATTGCAAATTCACTTTCTATAAGATAAGTTTGAATGTTTTTGGAAATATCATACATTAATGTGCTCATAATTTTTTATTATTTCTCCTTAGATGAAGGAACTGGAGATTCCTGTCTTCTCTTAGTCCTGCTGTGTATTGTGACCGTACTTTTCAGTGTCCTAGGAACAGCACTTTATTGTACATTTGGAGATCTGGAGTCCAGTGTATGCAGAGACTTTACAACACAGATGGATTTTTACTATACTCAGTTCCAACAAGGCATCGCAAAAGTGAAGCACTGGTTGTTGTTTTCTTAAATAACAGTATATCCACATATAATTGAAATCATTGTGTAAATAGGGATTCAGAAGGACCACAATGAGCAGTTAATCATCTTTATGCTCGCACTGCAGTGCACTAACTACTGTGGAATGTAACTGGCATTAAGTCACAGCACAGGAACTTAAATAATGAAACTTCAGACCTCAACAAAACTCGTAGCTTGTTGACATGACTTCCTTTAATAGCTTGATACACAAGGAAGACTGAATATACAACATGGTCAATAATGTTCGCTGACTACATATGAATATCAGGCTTGTCAATCATTTTCAGAAGAAATTAGTTTTGTATAATTTGCGTGTTAGGATACTCTGCACTTAAGGATATAATAAATTGGTTCATAATTTATCATGTGAATGACTGTTACAGTAGATAATTATGCACTTGATTTTTGTTTCTGTTTTTACATTGCTCTTTTGAGGAAAAATCATGCTATATAGGTTTTGATTGCATACATTTGTATTGGTTAGATTCCTTCACCCATGTCTCTTTCTCAATTAGAACTTTTTCTAATCATTATCAGTGATTATGCTATCTGTTAATCTTACTTAGTTCACAATCTATTTCCTTCTGCAGATGGGTCAAATATAATCATTCAGATTTAAACTGTAGGAGTGAATGTAAATTATATTTTTGAGACAGTGAGCTCCTTCATCTATATGTTTATTGTTAAATTCACTTTCATTTCAAACAATGGGAACATTGTTGTTAAAATTTGTTGTGCTAATGTTGTGCTTTGTGATGCTTTCTGATTATTATATTTACAGAAGTAGAATAAACATTCAGGACATTATTGTTTTCAGACCTACTGTCAGTGAAATGATCCAGGTTAACATTTATAATTTCTCAATGAAGTAGATTCTTGGCAGCAATATTGGGAGAAAAGGGATAATCAAATGACAAAGAATGTCTAAATAAAGGCTGAGTTCAACCAAAATCACAACTTGGTGAAATTATCCTGGCTATTTGCTTACATCCTTCTGGGCAGTACTACTTATATTTGTAATTAAGGTACCAGCCCTCTTGCAAATTTACCAATGGACTCATTTCACTGAACTTTCATAATTAAATCTAACTTATGTGTGTTGAACGTTTATGTTCTGCAAGATAAAACTTTCTCTCAGGTTGGTATGTTTTGATTGACTTTGTTGTATTCTAAAGTTAACTTGATTTCTATTTCAAGTCAGGGACACTGTTTTCCTTGCTGCGTCCTGGTCACAAAAGTGTGCTGCAGCCTCAAGCTTCCAATTTGAATAGTCTTAGCAGGAAGAGGTTTAAAAGTTAATTTTGTTATTATGGAGGTGCATTGCATCACAAAGCACAATATAACACAATGTAACACATGCGCTATCATTTCATAGTTGCATCACCTTCATTGTATGAAATATTGATCTTGTATATTAAGAAATTACAATTCAAAAACATAGAATTAGTTTATTTTAGAAAATGGGAAATACATTTTGAGAAAATAAGAGCAGGTCTCTATCCAAATGTATGCATATACCGTTTAATAATGCTTGTAGAAAATATTGAATAATTATCTCATCCTCATTGTCACTGCACATACTTTAAGTCTTGCTTTCTTTACAGATTTTTATCTTCTAATTTGTTGGCACCTGCAAACATTTATTACAATCAATTACACAGTGCAAGAAACTTATATTTGGTTGGTCAGTACTAAAAAAGATGTTAACATTTAATGTTGTTTTGCTGTTTACTGTTTGATTTTTTTGCCCCATTGTAAAACATGCATTATTTCTGCATTTAGCTCGTTGTCGCTGGTAGTTAATCGAGAGCAGTCATGATTGTGCTCCTCAGATATAAACTTATTTCTAGAATATTGAACAACACTGGCAGACTGTACTAGGAAGCTTGCCAGTGAATTGATCCTCAGACTGAATTATGTAATCACTTGAGCTTTATGAAAGGGCCTTAAATTTTAGCAAAATAACTTTTAACTTTTATGTCTAAAGTTGCTAACTTTAAACGTCAACTGTAATATAGTGCATAATAAAAGGCGCTATACAATAGCCATGAATTACTGGCTGGTTCAGTACACAACTATAACTTAAAGATATGGAACTTAATTTATTGAATATAGATTGTATGTAGAGCAAATCATTTGGATTTATATTCCTCCTGTTTTTGTAAATTCTAGCATGTAAAATTTCAGAAATCTAAGATTTGAACTATGTAACCCTAGGTTACTGCATCTGTGAATCGTTAAAACATTTCTGTTCATTTTGTATTGTGGAAGACTTTTGGGATTGTTCACAAGAAATGTCTAAATGTAATCACAACCATGATGTGAAGCATAATAATTGTATCACTGCATTGATTTAAAATGCAAAATGACAGAGAATTGTAATTTGAAGACAAGCTGGTTGTTGTAAAGTGTTTTACATGATTTCCATGTAAATTGATCATGCAATTTAAGATTACAACGTGTGCTTTCAATCTCTTACAAATAGAAAATAATGTTAAATTTAATAGATTTTTATTTGGTGACTTTTCCACATTGAGTTCCTCATTTTTAAATCAGTTTATTTACCATACATCTTTCAAACTCTGCAAAGTTCCAACAATGCAAAGACGTGCCGGTTGGTAGATTATTTAAATTTATTTTAAATTTATTCTGGATAACCCCTTGAGATGGACAGTCATCTCGTTTTCGAGGGGGTCCAACATAGAACATACAGCACAAGACATAACATACATAGAGGCTCTCATTGACCCACCTACCCACACACCAATCCCAAAACCCCTCTATCCCCATATTATTTCATATTATTGTGACAAAATACAATATAAGACCTTGTTACACTATGCAATACAATAATACATAAGTGTACTGGCCATGCATATACAATAGCTATGACAAATGTTAAATGTCAAAAGGTTGGTAGATTATCTTCTTATTGTACATTATCCCATGTGTGTGGATGGGGGGGGGGGGGGGGGGTCTTATGCATGTGAGAATAGGTTACAGGGAAATAAGGGGGGAATAAGACTTAATGGAATGCTCCAAGAACAGGCAAATACTTAATGGGTCTCCTATGTTGCGAGATATGAGGAAAATATCACATCCCCACTTGGACTCCCACCTATTATTTCTCTTCTCCCCTCTGGCTTGATAATCTGCAACTCTTCAAACTTGTCTCACACATACTGTTCTTATCTCTGGCCTTTGTTCCAACCATCCGCCTGTCAATAAAATACCCCTCGCCTGTGTAAACCTAATGCCTGCCAGCCTTTGTCCTGATTCTCCACTTTTCAAGCTATGTTCACCCTCCCTGAAATCAGTCTGAAGGATCTGGACCCAAGACGTCACCTATCTATGTTCTCCAGAGATGCTGCCTGATCTGCGGAGTTACTCCAGCACTTCTGTACTTCAACAGATTAACATTCTTCTATAAATAAAGATGTTAATACTGCACATTGTATTCCAAATATGGTGACTGTTATACTGCTGTAGTGCCACTAATCCTTTCATATTTAGCCCAATTAACTATTTTCTCTATTAATGTTTGGGAAATTTGTTTCAACAGATGAATATGCATCAAGAAGGGTCCCAACCCGAAACATCACCTATTCATGTTCTCCAGAGATGCTGCCTGACTCGTTGAGTTACTCCAGCACTTTGTGTTTTTTTAATATGCATCAAGGATCCCTCACAGCATAATCTTGTTCATACATTGCTAATAACATTGTTTAAAGAAACAAAAAGCTGGAGTAACTTTACGGGACTGGCAGCATCTCTGGAGAGAAGGAATGGGTGACGTTTCGGGTCGAGACCCTTCTTCAGACTGGTTAGGGGTAAGGGAAACAAGAGATATAGACGGTGGTGTGGAGAGATAAAGAACAATGAATAAAAGGTTTTCTTTGTTGTGGTGAATTGGAGTTCTGATACCAACATACAGAAATGGGAGTGGAGGTGGCCTGAAATTGATGATAAATAAAGTGTTGCTTTCTTCTGTGTAAAGCAAGGACAGATTCAGTGAACTAGTTATTTGGGTTTCATTAACCTCAATGGAGAGAACCAATTGTTAAAATGAAACCTAAAGCTACTGGAAATAGCAATGGCCACAGAGCCACAAGGTAGCAGTCATTAACTGAAGCTTTAGAAGTGGTTTGGAACAACACGTACCAAATTGAGAAATAATTCTTTTTTGGGGGGGAAGAATTTCCTTATGGTTCATTGGCCAATTTGGAAAAAGCAAGAACAGCCTTCAAACATTGGTGATTTAGTGGTGGTGGAGTGGAATATGAAGTTGAAACAGCAGCACCACCAGCAAGTATTGAGAGGACTGAAAGCCATGAATGAAATGTGTGTACATGTACATATCTAATTCATATTGCTATTCATTTATAGTTTCATACCTATGCCACTGATGTAAAATGAGAAAATCATGTATTATGGACGGGTATTAATGTACTCTTCCTGTGATCTAAGGCCCCTGGTGAACCGTTGAACAATGGTTGTCATGGAACAGAGGGCCAGTTCCTATGCTGTATTTTTAAACTAGACTATTTTCGATGTTCTAATGGCAACTTTCTATAAATATGTAGACTGTCTTGATGCTCTCAACATTTTTTCAGCCATTAAGATGTTTTCTCAAGTTTCCTGCCAACACCTTAAGGACAGGAACTTTTAAATGAGTCATCCATATTCCTTTACTGTACAATTTTCGCAATTCAAGGGTAAGACATACTATTTTTAAACTTTCCTTTGATTTCACCTCCATTATTTAAATCCTTGCTTTATTTTCACTCTTATCCTCATCTGCAACATTTGAGTAATTTGATAAAGTTAGCATGGTGAGGGTGAAGAGACCAGTCGAAACTTTGTTCATTCACATGATAAGTGCATGTAAATTTGGGGGAAGGGGCTGAACTTTAAGCATAAATATATGGACATGTTCTTTCTATACAGTAATGTCTCTGTGCACAAATGTTTCTATGCAACTTCTATAAAAAATATGAGTTCAAATTAGCTGCATAGAAGAGGTGAACTGCATCCATGATTGGAAGGTGATATTTTAAACCTTTTGGGATGAATGAGCAAATTGGCTTGTAGAGATTACTTGTCCACTGTTGCTGATGTTTATTCTCAATGCCAGCCTATTTATGGATTTGAATTTTAATCAACATTGTATCAAAAGCTTGGAACTATATTAGTCCTCAGTTTTACATTTTAGTAAATAGTTGCTGAATTCTATGTAATTACATGCACAATACAGATATTTTCCATCAGTTGAAAATTTATTCCTATGCACACAATTAAAATGATATGGATCAATGCGTGTCTTTACACTTTCAAAACAAAAAAAAAAAAAAATTGGATTTCAACATCAGCTCTTGGCTCAACATCCACATACCTACATTGCATCTCACCACCTTCATGCTGTACTGATGAAGTTTCAGCTTCCAATTGCTTTCCAATTCCAGGTGTGTAGTGGACTGGGGTAACTGATGGGTATAGACCCGAGGGGCATAGGTAAGGTGATAGCCATGTTCATTTCTCAGGGTTTGAGAGCAAAACGGAAAGGCACAGATTTAAAGTGAAAAGGATAAGATTTAAAAGGGACCTAAGCAGCACATTTTTCAGAGGTCTGTGCGGAACAAACTGCCAGAGGAAATGGTAGATGCAGGTACAATTGCAATATTTAGAAGCTAATTTGTCAGGCACATGGATAGAAAAGGTTTGGATAGACATGGACCATCTCCAGTCTTCTGGCAACTCATCTGTGTTTAACGATGATTCATATATAGTTCCTCCAGCACTGTGCTTCACTCAAGCTTCCAACATTTCAATTTATTTCATCTCCAATTGTATCTGATTGAGAGCTCTTCATTTATCTGGAGTCCCAGTATCCTTAGATATACTTGATCAGGCCTGAGAGATTTATTGAGTTTTGCACATTTTATGATATCACACCACAACTGTAAAACATACTGTCCTCAGGACATCTCCATTGTTTCCCCAATTTGTGTGACTCTAGTTAAAAAAACAGGAACAAAATCTCCGAGGACCTTGTCCATCTCCTGTGGCTCGACACAAATGACACTTGGTTTCTGAGGGGCCCTATTTCTCTCACTGGTTAACCTATTTTTCCCCTGACAATCCTATAATCTTTGCATTTGTTCCTTTGATTCCCATTACTTGGGGGCTTATAGTACAATCCCAATAAGATAAACGTCCCCTTTTCATTTCTCAGCCTCACCCATAACCTCGCTGGACAATCACTTAGACTACTATGGTGTTCTTAATCATTATAGCAACTCCCTCTCTTACCTCTTATAACCTGAACACCTGTATTCTGAAACATTAAGCTGCCAATCCTGTCCCTCCCGTAGTTATGCTCTCTGCAATGCTACAATGTTCCAGCCACAAGCACCTATCTACACAGAGTTCATTTGCCTTACCTGTGAAGGCTCTCTTGCTTTGAAATAAATATAAATTAATCCAACAGTCTTCCTCAGTCCTGCCATACACCTGTCTGTCCTATCTTGCTTTTTAACCTTTTGCCAGATTTCCTATATTCACTCTGCAGGATCTCATCCGATTTCCTACCTGTCTTTTGTACCAATGTGCACAATGACTTCTGGCTGCCCCTACCTCTCCCCCTTGAGAATGCTCTGCAGCTGCACGGACATCCTGGACCCTGGCACCAGGGGGGTCGGTGGCCATGGAATCTCCTGTCCATCTCTCCCTCACTAATTCATCTAGTGTCACAATCACTCCATCTGACCTCACCCTTCCCTGCTGTACCTCAGAGGCAGACCTGTATATTGCTGCTGCTGCTGCTGCTCTCTGAATAGTATTCAACATGATATACTTGAACATAAAATGGCTGCCAGAAGTGAGAGTGAACGCTGGCGTGACTAACTGCCGCTGCTCTACGAAATTATGTATTATTGCCCACTACTTCTTATCGCAATTTGAGCAGGGATTCTATCTGTCAACACACTTCAGTAACTTGTCTGCTGACATTAATGGAATAACCTGCATACATTGACTGTTATTACCTTCATCTATTGGTTGTTGAAGCTCATGACCTCACCTCCACTACCCGCTGCTCCCGTTTCCGGCCGCCGGTGTTTGGATAAATCACTGGCCACAATGAGGGTTAACAGCTTGTTTTTTATGGACTGTGCTTGTCTGGATCACTCTCTCGTCCATAATCGAATCTTTCTCCAATACTCGGTGGATGAACTTCTCCAGCTGTGACCCCACCTGTCCGACCCACCCTCGGTGTTACATCTTCACCTGGATCTGGCTCGTCATAATCGTCGGAAATATATCCACCGTGGCTCTGGAGGGAGATTCAACATTGATGACACAAAGCCAATAAGATCCTTCTGGTCATCGTCACCTCGTCCCCCGAGAAAGCACCACCGTGCTGTTGACCACAATGTGCTAACTAACCTAGCCAGGCTGGCTAGCGCTAATCTCAACAACACCAGCGTCTCCGTCGGGCTGTTCAACATCCGCTCACTCACCCTCAAGGGTCCCCTGGTCTACGATCTTTTACAGGACAACAAATTCGACTTCTTGTGCCTGACTGAAACCTGGCAGTGTCAGAATGACTACACACAGCTCAACGAGGCTGTTTACACCTGTCAATCATGTGCTGCAGGCCAAGGGGGCAGTGTTGCAATGCTCCACAATACAAGTGGAGAGTCACCTGTCACTGTCACTGTCCCTGCCCACAACTCATTCAAATCCACAATCCTACAAATCAGTGGACCCGTCCCTACTGTTTTAGCCATTATCTTTCACCCACCCAAGCCCAATAATAATTTTTGAAATGGTTTTTCTTCCTTTTTAACATCCATTTGCTCCATGTCCGCAAATGTCATAATACTGGGTGATCTTAATATTCAAATGGACAATATCAGCAGCACTCTTACAAGGGACTTTTTTTCAACTGGTGAAAGTCAACATGTTGCTGTAATCCAAAACTGTCTAGTTTTGGATTATAGCAACATATTGACTTTCACCACACACAACAAAGTTCACATCCTGGACCTCATCTGCTGCTCTGGTTTAACCACTTATAACTGTACGGCATCTGATCTGCCCATCTCTGATCATAAGCTAATTTCTTTTAATGTCACCACCCAAAACAAATTAGTCTCGCTCCATCTCATTTCGTAACATCAAGAATATTGATCTACCTATTCTCTCTGTTAGAATTAACAATCTCCTCGATATAGATAAATCAGTCAACACTGATGATCTGGTTTCACATTACAATGATGGACTTCACTATCTCCTGGACACTCTCGCTCCTCTGAAACCCCGAACTGTTTTACTCACTCTGCCCCCTGGTACACACATGCTCTATGCCAGCTAAAAATAAAAGGATGTCGCCTGGAACGTCTCTACAAAAAAAACCGGACTTGTTGTTCACAAGGACATGTATGACAACCATACTGAACTATAAGGATGCCCTCTCCACAGCTAAATCCATATACTAAGCTAATTTAATTTCATCTGGTGAAGGGAACACTCGAGGCCTCTTTTCCACAATTAACATGATCTCATGACCACCTTAGACTCTTCCACCCCACTTGTGCAAACTTCTCAATGTAATAGTTTTATGTCCTTTTTCAAAACCAAAATTGAAAACATTCACAAACAGCTCCCCTCTTTATCTAATACGGTTAATAGTGCACTCAATCCACCGTCTTCTGTCCCCCCACTTTTCTTTATTATCTAGTTTTCAACTCCCAACTGTTACTGAAATATTTGATTTCATCCAAAAATCAAAATCATCCACCTGCCAGCTCGACCCCCTCCCCACCCACTTAGTCAAAGCCTGTCTACTTTCCCTCTACTCTTTCATAAATAACATCATCCACTCCTCCCTTATTTCTGCTCATGTTCCTTCCTCTCTCAAAACTGCTGCAATAACTCCAGTACTTAAGAAACCCGGTGCAAATCCACACAATCTAAATAATTTCCGACCAATCTCCAATTTGCCATTTATCTCTAAAATCCTAGAAAAAAACAGTTGCTGCACAGGTTCACAATCATCTCATCAGCAATAACCTCTGTGAACAATTTCAACCTGGTTTTCGCCCTCTCCATAGCACAGAAACAGCATTAGTCAAGGTCACTAACAACCTGCTGATTGATGGCTGCCGACTCCAGTTTCCCCACCATACTCATCCTCCTTGATTTGACTGCTGCCTTCGACACCATCTCTCACAACATCCTCCTCAACCGTCTAGCCTCCATTGGTATCATCAACACATCACTCACCTGGTTCACATCATACCTCTCCGGCCGCACTCACTTTGTACAACTTTAAAATGTCCAATCACAACCCTCCCCAGTCACCAGTAGTGTTCCCCAGGTCCCAGTCACAAGACCCCTCCTTATCTTCTATTATTAGGAGGCAACAGTGTATCCCGGGTTATCATGCCAAGTGTTATCTTTACTCCTGCAACATTACAACAATAAATCAAGCTATAGTAAGGTCTCGAAGGAAGAAATGTAATGATAGGACTCAAAACAACATTTCTTAGTATTTATGGTCATATGATGTTACTTTGAACAATGAAAATAAATATTTGAGGATGTTGATTCATTTAACTTTTCTTTCCTTTTCTGTTTTCTTTTTCCTTTTTGAATTCAGTTCAATCCACAGATGCTGAAGAGCCTAAAGCAGGTGAATCACCTCAAGAGGCAGTTCCTGATGGTGAAGCAGATGAGCCTGCCCCAAAGAGACTGCTTCGATCCATGACAAGTGATGGTCAACAAGCAGCAACTGTTGAGCACCCTGACCGCAGGCATGTCCTACCAGTGCATTGCATCATCTGTAAAGGTTCAATGTACACAAAAGAAAAAAACACGGGTATATGAAGGAGGGAGAAATAAGTGCAATGTGAAACAAAACAAGATGGGCTGTTAATAACTGCTGCAACCATGAAGAAAGATGAAGCATTGCTATTACACATAAGAGATAGAGACCTTGTAGCTATTGAAGCAAAATACCATAAATCATGCTACCTTAGATACACCAAAGTTGTCACTAATTTTGCAAGAATTAGTAAACAAGATAATCGGCAGTGGGTGTATGAGAAGCCCTACTCTAGTTTCTGCAAGAGTCAGCGAGGAGAGAATCATCCGTGGCAAAGAAATCTTAAGACTTGCTAAACTTAACAGACTTTTCGTGTGAGGTTCGAGAAGTTGAGGGCTTAGATGCATCATCTCACAAGACAGGCCGCCTGTAGGCAAGGTTAAAGAGATCCCATCCTCTCTTATGTTTCACAAGTTTATTTAGGTAAGTAGAAAGTGAAATTGTATTTTGGAATCACTTGCTGTTGAAGAGCTGGCTGAAGGTGTTGTAGAAGATAATTCAACAAGAGGACAGTGAGAGCAGCGAAATTGTCGGTGAAAATTAACAAGGAGGATCATCATCCCATCACCTCAGAGACATGTTTCATGCAACCCAGATTGTGCAGAATAGCATCGTCAACTGAACAAACCGCATCCAATGGCCTCCAATTTCTGAAGACACATTACATAAAGCTGAAGAGATTATGCCAACCAGAGCGAGCAAGGAGCCCAAATAATCTTGATGTGCCTGACGAGATGCATCGCCGTCTGCTGTCAATTGCCCAGGGTATCATGTACCTGAAAGCCGAAGGAAGGATACTCCTTCTGAAACACACATACCTCTCCAAGGCATTCAGACATTAAACAGGCTCAGCAAGGTTAATCGGGCTGCTCAATGGATTTGGCCATTGTTCATCAAATTCATTCACCTTGGAACATGACACTGCACAGGCAAAGAGGCAGATAGAACAGGGGATTGGCCTACTTCCAGCTGAGGATCAAACAACCTTTGCCACGTTTGTATGGGATAACAATGATTTTGGGGAAGAAACAGTGCGTGGAAAGGGAATCACACCCAATACGAATGGCATTCTTCTTCAGTGGAGCCCATCTACCACCTCTGAATCAACCCAGTCGTCGCAGTCTGTGCCCAGTGCAAAAGATAGATGACGTTCTGTTCAACGGCCATCTCCTAACATCAAGAAATATCTTGGGAGCAAAAGAATTGGACCAAAATCTTATGTCGAAAAAGTTGATCTTCTGGACAGACATTATCGATCAGTCCAAATTTCGGCAAGTACGCTTGACCTGGCTCTTCGTGTAATGAAGTTGGCGGATTCATCTGAGAGGATCTTCCCTGGATAGACAAGCTGCAACACTCTTCTACAGAATGATATTCCAGGAATGTGTAACATCAGCTATCTACTAATTATAGATGCTAGTCCAACTGAGTATGACACAGTCTTCACCATTCTGGAGCAGTCTCTTCAAATTGCCGATGCCCTGAAGCAGGAACAGGTGGTTGTAGTGTTTGACCAAGCCATATACTCAAAAGCACAGCAGATCAGATGGAGTAATGAGAGATTTTCTGATCGGATAGTTCTCCGTCTTGGTTGCTTTCGCACTTCTTTAACCATGTTAGCTTGTATCGATAAATGATTCAGCGATGCAGGTCTTGAGAACTTGGTGGTAGAAGCAGGGATTGAGGCACAGGGATATTTGAATGGCGCAATGAACGGGCATCGCTACAATTGAAGTGTCCGCATGCACAAGTATTTGGTGGAAGCAATGGAACGCTGGCATAGCTTCCTTGAATCCCTTGATATCCTTGAAGAGGATAAACATCAAGCACAAACATTGATGAGCCAACTGAATGCATCCTTTCCGAAAGGGGCTTTCACAGAACTTGTCATCAGATTAATTTCACAAGATGACTACAATGTATGATGAGTTTGTCAACAGTCGGGCGAATATTCCAACATTCAATGTATGGTCTTCTTACATTGAGATGGTAGAAGTTATGCTACTGTTTCTCAGACCAACCAGAGAACTGGAACTTGCATCTCGCAGCTGTGAGGTCATTTCTTCCATGGTTGTTTGCCTATGATCACATGAACTATGCCCGTTACCTGCCCGCCTACTGGCTTGAGATATGAGACCTCCCATCATCTAATCCTGCTGTCCACCAAGAGTTCATGAAAGGCCATTTTGCTGTACAGAGGCAGGCTGGTCATGGATTTTCACAAGTAGCCTGTGATCAAGCCATAGAACAGACCTGCAGGAGACACAAAAACAAAAGGAGGCATAGTGGGATTCACAACTCACAAAGGAGCTGTTTCAAGAGGGATTGTGTCACAACCCGAAAGAGCCGCTATTTCCAGATGTGAAGAAATGGCAGGAAAAGACAAGATGACAAGTGGTCGCAAGGACTTGCAGCAGTTGTGAATAAAGAGGTGAAGAGGATGTCTACAAGCTTATATCTGTCCTTGAGTCCTTCATTAATCCATTTGAAGACATCCAAGACCAATTAGTCCACATAGCATCTGGCTCTGTTACATTCAAGGATGTAACTGAGGCTTACATCACTGTGTGGGAGAAGGGAGATGCAGCTTTCATCACATACTCCATAGATCGTCTCAAGGGCAGTGAAGATATGTTCAAGCCGCTAAAGAAGGAGAACACAAAGACTTTCCAGTCGATGAATAAGTCTACTCAATGTAAAATCAAAGGAATGGAAGTGGTGTTCAAAGCTGACAGAAATCTGTTCCACAGAGTAGTGATCATAGCTAATGTACGGAAGCTCGATAACTGTAACATGCTGACATACAACATGGGTCCTCTTCCTCTCTCACTTGCACATCCAGATGGGTCACAACAAAACTGCAAAATCATCCTTGATGCACTACATTGAATTGCAAGTACAACCATCTCCACAAGATGACATTCTGCCAGGGAGCATTTGGATTGCAGATGATATGGCCATAGTGCAAGAACTGTCCTAGAGAGGTATTCCATCAACATTTGGCAAGCTCGCTGATCACCTTCTGAAACTACTCGTTGAGTGTTCAGAGTAATGTTATCCACTTTGTAGTTGATAGTTACAGGAGAGAAAGCGTCAAGAATGCTGAGAGAGGGAGATGCACTGTTGCTGGAAGCTTAATTACAAAAATCTACAGTGAAGACCAGCAAGTACCTCACCAATGGAAGAATTTCTTACATGTGGTGACAACAAATCAGAGCTTATCAGGTTCCTTTTTCATACTTGGCAGAACAAACCATCTGCATGCCTGAATAACAGTGCTTGTTGCTCCTGATGTGAAGTGTCACGAGTTGACAGATGACAATGGGCAACTGAATGCTCGCTTGGTACCAAAGCTGGAGTGCAACCATGAAGAAGCAGAAACTCGTCTTTAATCATTGTCAGTATGCGGCTAGTCATCAACCATCAACTTCAACGGATACAGCTAGATACCCAATTATAATCAGGAGTCCTGACACTGATGTGTTTGCGATTGGAGTCGCTGTGTCTCGACACATTAGAGCAGACTTATTTTACTTCGGAGTCACGTGAGTGACTACGTGAAGAAGCCCCGCCTGGCGCTTGATCGGCTTTACGTCGACGCTGTCGGTAGAAGAAAGAGCTGCAGAGCGCAGCTCCACCAGCGGTAAGGAACAGGCCCGCAGGTAAGTAAATTATTTTTTACTTCCAGGGCATTTCAAACTCCAAGAGGCTGGTGGGTAAAGACCAGGAGGAGTTTAAAAATAAAAATGGAGACAGCTCCTAAAAAATCGCGGGTAAAACGTGCGTCCCGGGGAGGAGAAGAAAAACAGGCAGGACAGCAGATTATTACGGAGCTGGTTCCGATACCGGTGGCCATTGAAATACCCGTTAGTGAGCCTTTGGTTGCTCCACAAGCAGAAGCCACGGAGGAAAGTCCAGTGCCTCAAAGATGTTAAAGAAAATCTGAGAGGCCCGTGGTTTCTGATGAGTCTGATTATGAAAGTCCTCCAGATAGAAAAGCCTTATGGCTTAGAATGGATCAAATGGAAAATGATCCAGACAAAAATCAACCAAGGGTCTAAAAAACCCCAGAATATTCCCAGGCTGCCCCTGAGGGGGGTTCCATATCATGAATATGGTGTCAGTTTGAATTGGGAATTTGAAACTCCAGAGCCCGGGATTGGGCTGGAGGAAGTCTCCTTGAGCAAAGTCTCAGGAGTACCAGGGCTGCATGAGACTGATCCTGAAGGTGGCGATTTCGGTCATGAGTACCCACCACAATACAAAAATATTGCTCCAGGTGTGTCTGATGTGGCACAAAGTTTTCTATACCTGGAGGAGGCGGTGAGGCCTTGGAAGAAAACCTGGCGGCCAACATAAATTATTTGGTCTCTCACCAGCTTCAAGAAGCTGTTATGGTTGATACAGCAGAATTATTATACCCCACTGAAGGTACATTACGGTAAATTCGGCTATTTATGTGCCAATGTCATCAACGATGCGGGCGCAGGAAATATGATTTTGGCTGGGATCACTGCTTTTGGAAGGCAAGTGGAAGATTGTGGAATGAGCAAAGTTCAGAAGGATATGTTGGCATTGTTCTGCAACTCAATATTTGAGATTAATTGTATGAGGAAGATTGTCATTCGGCCTATTTTACATCCAAGATTTGCAGGTTTGTGCAGATCAAGCAATGTTCAAGCTCCTGGTTATTTGTTTGGAGAAAATCTGTTTAAATAAATAAAGAGATTGATAAAGAGGTAAAGACTATTGACCTCATGAAACCCTTTGTTTTGGCCAAAAAAGGGCTGGTCAAATGAGAAGGGGATTTTGATTTAGAGCTGGAAAAAGCCGAGGTAGGAGTGTGGTAAGGAAATATTACCAACCAGCACAGCTGAATGTTCACCCATATGTTGGGAGAAGGAGACTACCACGTCCGGTTGGAGAGGTACAAAAACTTTATCCTATTACAGAAGAATCTTTAGATGAACCTCAGGTTGGTGGTAGTCTACAAATGTTTTATGATAAATGGGACTGTATAACATCTGACCGTGTTATATTAGATACTGTCTTAGGATCTACCATTGATTTTGTAGAAGGTATTGATCCATCAGGACAGAATAAGCCCAATCGTATTTGGTGTTTTCTGTATTTAAAAAAATTCAAATTGATGAAGAAGTTAAGAATTGGTGTAAAAAATGAGTTATCGAGAAATCAAGTGAGGATCCACAACAATTTGTATCAAATATTTTCCCCAGACCAAAGAAAGATGGGGGTTGTAGAATCATTTTAGACCTCACACATTTTAATACATTTGTCCAGTATAAACATTTTAAAATGGATACCTTCAACAATGCAATGCAGCTGGTATCAACAGATTGTTACAATCTGTAAATTGCCTCTAGTGCGTAGGGAGTAGATGTGAAAGTGGTTTCCATGCTTATCACTAAACTATTAACACTACCAAAGTAAAGGAATTGCAAAGATAGCTCCTTGAATTTTAATTCTTTGTAGTGGAAAGTACAACACAGAAAATATATAATTTGTGCAAAAGTACTATAACAAATCTTTTATAATGTCAAGTGAGCTTATATACTTAGAAATGTCTAATTGGAAGGCAGACAGCTGCGGAACTACATTTATTGAAATTCCACCTGAAACATGGTCATGAATCTGCTCTTTTTATACCACAAAAAAGCTGCTCATTTTGGTACAATCAACTTAAGGAAAACTGGAATTTCAGCAATTGATAATTACAAATAACTTTTCCAGGATGAACATTAACATCCATGCACTGAAACTACCTGGATATTTTGACCTGGAATGTTGGTCCCATACCTTTTGATTATTGGGGGGCAGAATCCAGCACTGCTGCATTAAAACCAGTTACCCTAGAGACATTAGAATTATTTCCCCCACTATACTCTTAAGTTGAGGAAAGAGCCAATTGTAGAAACTGCATCTGGTGAATCATTCTAAGAAGTGGCCAGTTGAATCTCCAGAGCTTTGTATTTTATTCCAGGTGAAATCCTATCAATTTAGGCTATTGTTATTCTTCCATAATTGGTGCTGAAATCCACTTACTTTCATCACACTTTGTATTAGAGAACATAGACAAAAAAGTGCTGGAGAAACTCAGCGGGCGAGGCAGAATCTATTGAGAGGAATGGACGTTGTTTCGGTCGAGAAGAAGGGTCTTGACCCGAAACTTCGCCTTGTCCTTCTCTCCATAGATGCTGCCTCACCTACCGAGTTTCGCCAGCATATTTTGTCTACCTTAGATTTTTCCAGCATCTGCAGTTCTTTCTTAAGTATTAGAGAACATGATTATTTTGCCCGATACTAAAGGAGGAAAGCAGCAAGGGATTCGGGTTGTAATCTTGTTTTTGTTGACTTAGTTCGTACTGTTATAAAATTAATTGAAGTTAATATCATTGGAAGATATTAAATTTTATCAACTTATGCACAATTTCCTAGCTGTAGGTGGTTAATATTAAACAATTTCTTGCTAGACCCGTTACAGAATCAGTTTTCTACCTCAGACTTAGTTGTGGTGGACAAGTTACCTATTCTTCAATGATTAAATGAGATAAATGAGACTTATTTTGTTACGTTTCCATTGGGACAATTTGAAACTTAGTTACAAATTTCACCAATCTACTAGATAATGCTTATTACATCTTCAAGGGAATCAAGGAGGTGACCAGAATCTGCCCAAGTCATCTTAACCATGACCAATACTGGATCAAGTTACTCACAAGCTCAAATCCATCCATTTGCACCCCAAACCTAGGGATACCCAAAATAAACTATGGTTAAATCAATTCTGAGATAAACACCCAAATGTAGCAAAGGATAACTATGCATACCACAGTAAGATTTTACAGAAGAGAGTAAATACAGCAAGTTTTTATGATCTTTTGAATACACATTCGGTATCTGTTACCACTATATTTTATACATTTAAAAAAATCTAAGCCTCCTGGAACAATTTTGCATTATCAATCTGCAGCAAAAAAACAGGACTACTCATGTGCCTTGTATTTCTGAAGCATACAGAAGAGCCCATTCAGGAAATAAATTTGGATAGGCACATTCTAAATTCCTTACAAATAATGTTAAGACAAATTTTCCATTTAATGAAATAAAATTAGACTGAAACAGATCCTGTTTTCTCCCTATAAATAGAAGTTTTAAAGATTTTACACCAATGATCACATTCCATATTAACAAATTGCAATCAGTTATGGATTATTTGGTTAAATGAATACATTGGTTACTTGTCCATGAAAATATCCTTGTGATTGCGGGTTTAGAAGGGACTCTTTGTACTGCACCGAAAAGTTGTCTTTACCACGATATTGAGAAACTTTCATGAAAGCAAGTATTGTCAATATAATCCACACCACCCAAGCACACCAGAGGCCAAACTGAAAAAGGATAACAAAAAGATAGTTACCAATGATTAGTTTATACTAGTTTCATAAGCAGACTAATTTTAGCACAAGATTTACCTGTGCTGTGCCAAAGTGATCATAGAACAAAGTCGGAACCACATTCAGATTAAGGGGTTCGTCTTGGGCATCTCTGCAACTAAAACAAAATGGAATAGTCATTAATCAAATACACAAGATCTATTCATCAAAAATGATTTTATGTGTGGCCTTACACAGTTCAAAACACATGGATCACACAATAAATGCATTTTATTTCCTAGTGCAGGTGCAGGAAGGTTTCAATTTCGGCATTGGTATGTTCCCAGGTAGGCATAAAGGAAAAGGATACTCTCAGAGAGCAATCATTTTGCATCTGCCTTGAAATAAGACTTGCCATTTTTCAGACCCATGAACCAAAACAAACCAGCTCTCAGTGACAGTATGCAGCAGAGGGGAACAAGCTGATTTTCTCTATAAGACAATTCACTGTGGTAGAAAGGATCCTGCTCTAAGGGAAACCCCAAGATCGAGATCGTAACTTAAAATGCTACCACAATAAATATGTATTTGTTAACTTTAATTCCACAGAAACCATACCATAACAGTTATTTGCTACAGAAATGCAAATCTAGGCAGACAATATCAAATCCAGCATTTATCACCCAATTTTAATTGAAAAGGTGGTGAGATAGCCTGCCTTCTTCAACCACTCCAATCAGTGTTGGCAGTGCCAGAACTTTGACATCAATTATGCCATCCTAGCATTCAGGATGGTTTATGATTAGGCAGGAAATTTTCAGATGGAAGTTATCCCATGGACTTACCACCCTATTCCTTCTAGGCAGGAGATATTGAACTTCAGAAGTGCTGATAAAACACAATAGGAAAAATAATCTTTTGCCCCAAAACAAAAATGTCACATTGAATACCTTGAAATAGCAGAACCTATGATGTAAAAGGGAACAGAGCAACTGCAAACATCTAAAACTGAATGATGATCTAGTCAGAAGAGAGTCACTAGCAGTCCTCCTGTAGGGTTCGAGCTAGAGGGAAGTTGGGCAAGCTAGGACTTTATTCCTTGCAGTGCAGGAGGCTGAAGTGTAACTTTAGAGAGGTGTATAAAATCATGAGGGGAAGAGACACAGTGAATGCAGAGAATTATCTCCTCCCTCTCCCTCTGGGGAATCAAGTTTGGTTGCACACATTTATGGTAGTTAATCCTTCAAGTTTGAGTTAAAAAGTTCAAGATCAAGTAAGAGGATCTATTGTATTTTATTTACACGATTCCTAGTTTAAATATTTGCTGTTATTTTACAGCACCAAAATTCAAGATTCTCAAGCAAATGCTTTAATGCCAGCAAATTTGCCGATTTGACTTAAGCATTTTTTGTGAACCCTGATGATGGTTGTCCACAGGCTGGAGAATCCACCTGCCAAACCATTTGAGTGAAGAGGTATGAGAGACAAGGATTATTTGCTTCTAAAACAATGAATTTAGTGTTCTTCGTTTCAGAACATTTAAGTGATTCCATTTACACTTGCTATTTTTTCCCCAATGTTTGAATGTCAGAAAGATTTTCTAGCTGTTAAAATCTGGTGGCATAGCTTTGCCAGTTATTAAACTTTTCTCAGTCATTTCTTGGGTGGGTTTCTGTTCCATAATTGTTGCTACTGTACCATTTCAGATCACACCCACAAGTGGACAATGACAGATTTAGTAAAGGCACTTTGATTTGCACATCTGATATACAAGGACAGCTCACTATTGGCAGGAAATTCTAGCCATACGTATTTCCATCACAAATTTCTATCAACATTTCATACCTGATTGTTACATTACCCTTGTCGGTGACCGAACTGCACCATATTTTAAGCCCATCACTCACTGTAGCACTAGCGACCAGCATCAAAAAGGTAGTGGTGCAGCTAAGAAGCATGGCTATAAATTCTGAAAAAGCCGATCTACAAACGTAAAAAACATTAAGATGACATTTAACCATTGACAAAAAATCTTTTTTAAAAAAAGCATTGGAATAACTCAGAGAGATCAGGCAGCATCTCTGGAAACATGGATAGGTGACATTTCAGGTCAGGACCCTTCTGCGGATCCACTTTTTTGTAAACCAGCATCTGCAATTTCTTGTGCAACTACAATTTTCAAGTCTCTGGAGCATGATTCAATTATTTATTAGGTGCATAGCCAGAATAACCAATATTTTATACTCCTTCAATTTCAGTAGATGTGTGATATACCAACATCCAAACCAGTAGCTCTATGTTCTTAGAGGAACAATGAATCTTCATAATGCAGCTCCAAGACAAACCAAAATTTTAAAGCATTAAGCCCTTTTGGAAAATGACGATGTTACTGGCAAGTTGGTTCCACCCTAACTGTTCTTGAAAAGCGATGGCAAGCTCACAGCTTGAACCACTGCAATCGGCAAGGTGAAAGTACTCAAAATAGGGAGAGTGTTCCACAATTTAGACACAATATCAATGAACATACTTCCAAGTCAGGGTGGTGTGCCTAGCCTGTGCAAGGGAAAATGTAGGTGGCCATGTCACTTTGTGCCCAAATGCCTTGTCCTTCTTATTAGTGGAGCTGCAAGTTCGGCAGGTGCTGTCAAGAGTAGTCTCAACCAATAACCGCAGTGCATTTTGTGGATCATAGAGATGGCATAACTTTGGCAACCGGGTCAGCATGAGCATTTGCCAATTAAACCACTTCTCGAGGGCAGAATGGGCCACCTGGAAAACCATGAGCCACCCTACACTAGTTGGATAGTCAAGACACAAATGGGTTGTGCTACAAAACTAGAGACATGCAATTGGAACCAGAGGCAATTAATGTTGGTCCACTCACTGCTCAAAGCCAGTCGGAGGTACCAATGATTGAAAGAAACAAACACGGACTGAAAGAAAAAAACACTTCAGATGCCCAGATTGTTCAATATTAATTAGTTTAGTGAAACAGCATGGATACAGGCCCTTGCCGAGTCCAGGTCAACCAGCAATCTCCGCACTCTGATACTATCGAGGGACAATTTAACCAAACCTATTATCCTTCAGACCTATACACCTTTGGAGTATGGGAGGAAAACGGAGCACCTGGACAAAACTCACACAGATCACAGGGAGAACATACAGACTCCATACAGACAGCGCCTGCATTCAGGATCGAACCTGGGGCGTTGGCGCTGTATGGTAGCAACTCTACCTCTGCGCCACTGTGCCGCCCATAGAATAGCAAGCACAAATAAAAATATTCTATTTTGTTGGTAGACAAAAGTGCTGGAGAAAGTGCTGAGTTTCTCCTGCACTTTTGTCTACCTTCGATTTTCCAGCATCTGCAGTTCCTTCTTAAATATTCTATTTTGTTCTTTTTTCTAAAATGAAATATTTTGTATTTCTACAAATCCACACTAACATAACACGCAAAATTCAATTCTATTATATCAAAATGAGGTATAATGGAATTATGCTTTTATCATCGGAAAACGATTGAATATTTATTGTAAGCTTGCATGCACTTTGTGAACAATGCAAAACTAATTACTAGATTTCCTCCTTTATAAAACACCCAAGTTTACAAAGAAATATTTAATAATGACAGGATAAACTAAACATTTTATTTAAGATTGTGCAGGGATGCCCTTTACTCACTGGAGTACATAGGATGAGCATCTTAGATGATCAAAAGGATGGTTTGGGATCAAACAGACTGCTGAAAGAACTCAGCGGGACGGGAGGTGAGATGGTTGGGAGAAGGGCATGGGGGGTGGAAATACAGTACCTTGAGAAGGGAAAAAGCAGAAAGGAAGGGAGAGAAAGGGAAAGAACGGGGGCAAGGGGTGTGAAAAGGGTTCATGCAGACATGAAGAGCTGTCAGTTGGGGTGGGAGTGCATATGAAATTGGAGATGTTAATCTTCATGCTGTTAGGTTGTAGGCTCAACAAGCAGAGTACGAAGTGCTGTTCTTCCATATAAGGAAAGCTGAATTAAAGCAGCTAGCAACCTTAGATAAGCTCCAAGATAAGGAATAATGCAGCAGTTTTGTCTGGCTGGAGATACAGACCTGGAGAGCATTCAATTTATATTTGAGATGAAGAAAACAGTGTTTACAGAGGTTTACAAGTATTTTCAATTCTCAATTCTAAGTTTAGAAATGCAATTGCCAAGTAGAAGATTGTCAGATGGATATAAAGATCAGGTAGGGAAGTGGAGCCAAGACTGACACCCCACAACTTTAATAAATTGCCAAAGCAGATTATTATCTGGTTAATTGTGCATATATTTATTGTACCCTTGCAACTACAACTGTGCACCTTGATTTAGGTTTTATGGAATTGATCACATGGAGTTGGAGGCAATGACTATATATTTAAATAAATCAGATTTAAGCTCGTTAACCCACAGGACTTTGAGTTACAATGTTGTTCCTATGATAGTCAAACAGTAAATTAACTGCAGATTCAATTCAAACATGCACACCAATATTATCCACCCAGTCCTGCCAAACTGTTGGCATATTCGTATCAGGCTTTGTTTAGTAGACCGTGGGCCGAGGTACTTTTTCATTTCATTTCGTGACCCAAATCATGTATCTACCGGTACCTATAACATATTGTGTAAAAATATTATAGAAATCATACCTGAAATTCGTCAAGAACAAATACGAGAAAAATCTCAAATTTGCCGAGTAGTAATTGTCCAATCAAGGCACGTTTGACATCGAGTCGGACGCCAATTCACCAATCACGCGCTTTGTTTCATGCTAGCTAGGCAGCGAGCATTCTGGGATCATGGTTGCCTCCTAATAACATCATAAAAACATAGAAAATAGGTGCAGGAGTAGGCCATTCGGCCCTTCGAGCCTGCACCGCCATTCAATATGATCATGGCTGATCATTCAACTCAGTATCCTGTACATGCCTTCTCTCCATACCCCCTGATCCCTTTAGCCACAAGGGCCACATCTAACTCCCTCTTAAATATAGCCAATGAACGGCCTCAACTACCTTCTGTGGCAGAGAATTCCAGAGACTCACCACTGTGTGAAAAATGTTTTCCTCATCTCGGTCCTAAAGGAATTCCCCCTTATCCTTAAACTGTGACCCCTTGTTCTGAACCTCCCCAACATCGGGAACAATTTTCCTGGATCTAGCCTGTCCAACCCCTTAAGAATTTTGTAAGTTTCTATAAGATCCCCCCTCAATTTTCTAAATTCTAGCGAGTACAAGCCGAGTCTATCCAGTCTTTCCTCATATGAAAGTCCTGACATCCCAGGAATCAGTCTGGTGAACCTTCTCTGTACCCCCTCCATGGCAAGAATGTCTTTCCTCTGATTTGAAGACTAAAACTGTACACAATACTCCAGGTGTGGTCTCACCAAAACCCTGTGCAACAGCAGTAGAACCTCCCTGCTCCTATACTCAAATCCTTTTGCTATCAAAACAATAGCAAGGTTTCGAATAATTGCTGATAATTTTGTTTTACAACTTATTTATCTTTGTAAGGTTATGATGTGAACTGTTAAATAAAAATGATCAATAAAAATGTAGAGCTAGGGTTAGGGTCAGTCAGTCGTGGGCTGTTGGCCGGTCGGTGAGTGCCATGAGGGGTTGGTCAGGCTGTCGTCCGGCCGGTAGGTGCAGTGAGGGGTCGGTCGGGCTGTGAGCCAGTCTGTGCTCCCCAACATGTCGACATTTGGTGTAATCGTGGCGTCGAGTGGGCTGCTGCTGATGATCCTGAACGGCATGCTGGTCGAGGTGGGCGCGCTGAGCGGCCACATGTACGGAGCCCGCAGCCGGTCCCAATGGAAGGAGGGGGGGGCGAGTTAGGGTTAACTTTCCTCTCAGTGGAAGATGCCTTAACCTTCCCCCAGCCCAACTATATATTATTTTTACATAATATAATTATATATAACAAGTCATATTCACATGATATATATATTATGGTATAATATATGGTTTAAATAGACCGCAACACAGTATTAGGCTCCCCGTAGAGTAATATGAGCATTGAGCACTAGATGGCGCTTACTTTTTCGATCTAATATTCTAATTATCTTAATTAATTAGTGTGCAACTTTTGGCACTGACGAGTTATGAATAACTTTTCAATTATATTTTATCTAAATCTGTGCCAAATTTCAAGTAGATACCAGACATGGGTCACGAAAGTTAAATTCTAGTCACATTTTCGATGATCGGCCCACAGCCTATAAATAGGTATGTTACAAAACTTACCTTGAGCGGCGCTGCAGTTCTGCCACTCCCCGTGTGCGCGACTTTGGTGCCTTTCAGAAGGGGGCAGGTTTTAAATGCCGCTTTTCTCCAGACAGGGCAAATCGATCCATGTCAGGGGATTTCGTTGCTGAAGAGAAATCGCTCCGACATTTGATTTATGAAGGTATTTTTAAACTACGCTAAATCATTTATTAGCTAGAGTAATTTAAAAATCATCTTCTAAAGCCATGAGCGCCGACAAAGGGAAGGATTTTACGTAGGGGATAAAATAAGGTAGTTTATTTTTACATAAAAACGTGCTTCTTAGGAAGCCTTTAATCAAATTTTCATGTTGCGAAAAGGGGACAAAGAAAATATACGAACCGGCAGTGTTTTCCCTGCCGACTGTGTGTTAAATTCACCGCAAACCGCAACGTTCCAATCCACCGCGTTCCACTAAAACCCACTCGCAAGTTGATTTAAATGGCCATAAACAAATGGCATAGTGTTTACGGGAATTAAACACTAAATTCCTTCCATTTGGCCTATAAATTCATGAAAATGAGATTTAAAAATCATGTTATATTGTGAATTATTGTGTGAATGTTATTTGGACACTTAGGCAATTTAAAAATGTTATCTTTTCTTAAGAAATTGATAGATGTTTAGATCTAGTAATTGAATTTTGTAATTAGCTACAATGAGGTAACTAACTAATTATATGTTTTAATTTCAGGTCATCCAAGTAAGATTGTTTCAGAATGCTTCACTCTATAATAACTCAAAATTTCATTGAGTTCTCTTAATTTTTAAGAAAGTTATGGGTTTTTGACAGTCCTAGATCACAACTTTTGAGTTAAGTCAATGGAAAGGCAATGGGGAACAAGATGCTAATTTCTGAGTATGAAAATGGCCATAACTTTTTTAATACTGAAGATATGAAAATGAATTAGGTGTCAAATTAAACTTATTTTTATGCTTTATCTGATGGGATAAATTGCAGACTTGATTTTTTTAAATCTTTGTAACATTGCTACTATAAAGATAAAATGTCAGAAACATTCAGGTCAGGCTAGAATTATTGGAGAGGAAAACGCACATTAACTGTAGCAACAAAGAACTGCAGGTGCTGGTTTATACCAAAGAAAGACACAAAGTGATGGAGCAACTCGGCTGGTTTGGCAGCGTCTCTGGAGAAAAGGGATAGGTGACGTTTCGGGTCAGTACCCGAATATTCAGCCGCCGGAAGAAACTGCCGCATGATTCCTGGATCGGGGGAACTGCTTCTCTTTTCATAAACCATTCCTTACTTGCTTTGTTATTCTAGCAATTTAGACAGTTGAGCATTTGTTTGCAAACATAGTTACACAATTAAAAGTCAATGAAACTTTGCAAAGGCTGACTAAGATCAAACATTGACAAGAAAAAAAATCGTTTCCAGCATGGTTACAAATCAAATGCAAGGGTTAACGAACGAAAGCAACAAGGCGAGCGCTTACTCCTCGAAGCCTTTGTAGAGGGTGTAGGTGCTCCTGAAGCCCTGCAGCGCGGAGTAAACGCAGGTGAAGATGCTCATGAAGAGGCAGAAGCGACATGCGGACACTGGACCCCAGCGCAGCAACTGGAAACACTGTGCCTCCGCGCACCCGGAGCCCTCGCTGGCGTTGTGCTGCTGCCAGCGGCCCGCCGCGTACAACAGGCAGCGGCCGCGCAACTCATGCTGATCCTGGCCCAGCGGCACCGCCGCGAACAGGGCGAGGATGAAGGAAAGCAGGTAGGAGGTGCACTGACAGAACAGGAGCCCGTTGTTGATTCCTATCATCGCCACCGGCTGACGGAAGACTTTTTTTTCTAGATACTGTTTCTTGTGGTGAGTTCAGGCCAGTGGGGACCCGGTTTCAAATGCTCCTCGCGCTCGCGCTCCCGCTCGCGGCGTCCTCGTGCTGTTGCTGGCACGCGGGCGGGCATCAGGCCAGTCCGTTCAAATAGAGGCGGGTAACGGGGGCATGGCCGCGCGGTGCAGCCTCGTGGTTAAAGGGACAGCCTCCCTCCCATGAGGCTCACAACCTGAAGCAAAGATTAGCCCCTCTAGTATCTTCGATCTGAAGGGAGGAACTGCAGATGCTGGTTAACACCGAAGCGAGACACACAGAATAGAAGCATAGAAAATAGGTGCAGGAGGAGGCCATTCGGCCCTTCGAGCCTGCACCGCCATTCAATATGATCATGGCTGATCATCCAACTCAGTATCCTGTACCTGCCTTCTCTCCATACCCTCTGATCCCCTTAGCCACAAGGGCCACATCTAACTCCCTCTTAAATATAGCCAATGAACTGGCCTCAACTACCCTCTGTGGCAGAGAATTCCACAGACTCACCACTCTCTGTGTTTTTCTCATCTCGGTCCTAAAAGATTTCCCCCCCCTATCCTTAAACCTTGTCCTGGACTTCCCCAACATCGGGAACAATCTTCCTGCATCTCGCCTGTCCAACCCCTTAAGAATGTTGTACATTTCTATAAGGTCCCCTAAAAGAATGCTGGACAGCGGGTCAGGCAGCATCCCTGGAGAAAAGCAGTAGGTGACGTTTCGGGTTGAGACTTTTCTTGAATAAGTGAGATCCACAAGAAGAGTGTTGACCCGAAACGCCGCCTCTTGGGAGGTTTCACGGCAGTCGGGTCACGACCCATGACCCGTACTGTTGCCACGCTACGCCAAGTGCACGTGATGTACTGCAGGTAAGCACTTACCATTATTTCCAGCGTAACGGGCCCGTTAAAACCTGCCAAAATTGTCAATTTTTGCGCTATAAATAATTATGGAAATCGGGATAAGCATGAGAGACATTTAGCCTACTTCAGAATTCCAAAAGTGAAGAGAAATGGCGGTAGATAGAAGCGAGAGCTGAAGGGACAGCAACAGCCAGGCTGCTTGGCGAACGTTGGCTGTTTGCTCAGTGCATTTCATCAACAGGCATTATTTGTGTTTTTTTCTTGATTCCTTTGGCATCTAAAAAAGTTTCATAAGTGATAAATCTGGCTGTAAAATTTTAAAATCGCCCATGATTCTCAAGTGGGTTTTTACATACAAAAAGAAAACGCCTCTGAAGCAAAATTTACAGCCAGATTTATAACTTCTGAGACTTTTTTGATACCAAGGGAATCAAGAACAACCACAAATAATGCCTTACTGTTGATGAAATACTGTGAGCAAACGTGATATTTCCCAATATTTTCAATTCCGATATCTGCACGGCCAATGTTCGCCAAGCACTTTAGCTGTTGTTGTCCCTTCAGCTCTCGCTTTTCTTTACCTTCATTTCGCTTCACTTTTGGAATTCTGAAGCAGGGTGCATGTCTCTCACGCTTACCCCGACTTCCACAATTTTTTACATCGCAATATTTTAACATTTTGGCGGTTTTTAACAGGTAGGAAAGTACGCATTTCTTGCATTAATAACATATACCGGAAGTTACGGATGTCCTCCAGATGGATTGAGCGGCTCCGTGCGTCAAGCCCTATGACCCAGTGACCTTACGTGCAACCTCCCTATACATTTTCTCCAGGGATGCTGCCTGACCCGCTCAGTGACTCCAGCATTTTGTGTCTCTCTTCATAGTCTGAAGATGGGTCCCGACCGGAAACATCACCTATCCAAGTCCTCCAGAGATACTGTCTCATTGCGTCATTTTCTGTATTGCGGTCAATGATTTGGCAGTTTGTGGAGTCTGTGATTCAACAACAAATACTGGTATTTCAGTCTGAAGAACGGTCTCGACCCGAAATACCACCAATCCATGTTCTCCAGGGATGCTGCCTGACCCCTGATTTACACCAGCACTTTGTGTCCTTTTGTGTATTAACCTGCATCTGCAGTTCTTTGTTTCTACAGGTGGTTCTACTGTAATGAAGACACACGAAATGCAGAAGTTGGAGTCTTGAGCAAAACAGAAAGTGCTGCGTTAACTCAGTGGGTCAGACAACATCTGTGAAAGGCGTTTCGGATTGGGATCCTTCCTCAGAGTTTTGAGTTCTCCATAACGTGTGTTTCCATAACCCGATTTGGATGTAACACTCGTGATGAATTTTCAAGAGGAACTAGAGAATCACTTAAAAGTTACTTTGGAAATTGACAAGTAGGAAAAAAGCTATCTTGTATTGAAACAGTATAGGGAAAAACTGTTTCCATGTAATCTCCCTGCAGTAATCAAACACCATTATCGCTTAATGTTTAAGAAAGAACTGCAGATGCTGGAAAAATCGAAGGTAGACAAAAAAGCTGGAGAAACTCAGCGGGTGAGGCAGCATTCAAGGAGCGAAGGAATAGGCGACGTTTCGGGTTGAGACCCTTCTTCAGACTGATGTGGGGGGGGGGGTGGGGGGAAGAAAGGAAGAGGTGGAAAGCAAGACCACCTGAAATTGGAGAAGACAATGTTCATACCGCTGGGGTGTAAACTACCCAAGCTAAAAGACTTGTTCCAGGTGTCAACTGCTCTACATCGGTGAGACCAAGTGCAGGCTTGGTGATCGCTTTGCCCAACACCTCCGCTCAGTTCTCAATAACCAACCAGCACTAAATAACCAGCACTTCAACTCCCCCTCCCATTCCAAATCCGACCTTTTTGTCCTGGGCCTCCTCCATGGCCAGAGTGAGGCCCACCGCAAATTGGAGGAACAGCACCTGATATTTTGCTTGGGCAGTTTATACCCCAGTGGTATCAACATTGACTTCTCCAATGTCAGGTAGTCCTTGCTTTCTGCCTCCTTCCCCTCCCCTTCCCAGCTCTCCCACAGCCTACTGTCCACCTCTTCCTTTCTTTCCCCCACCCATTATCCCTTTTGATCACAACTGCTACTTTAACTGCAGATAGCCACTGAAATTGACAAGCAATCACTTATATTGATATTTGTGCAACTGCTGTTCTTTCAAATAATGTTATAGCTTTTAGTATATTTAGCTTGCAATACAGAAATAAACAATGCTATGAAAGGACCTTTGAGAATTCTTAGGAAACAACAGTCCTTATTTCCAGTGCAAAAACAAGGAACTGCAGATACTGGTTAAAACCAAAGATAGCTACAAAGTGCTGGTGTAACTCAGCGGGTCAGGCAGCAGCTATGGAGAAAAAGGATAGGTGACATTTCGGGTTGGGATGCAACTTTGGATTTGACTTGAGTCCCGACCAGAAATGTCACCTAGCCCTTTTCTCCAGAGATCTGCCTGACCCGCTGTGTTACTCCAGCACTTTATGTCTATCTTTGTCCTTATTCCCAGGGTAGGCGAGTCAAAATTCAGAGGGCATAGATCTAAGTTGAGGATTTGCGTGACAGCTTTTTCACTCTGAGTGTGATAAATAAGTGGAATTAGCTGCCAGAGGAAGCAGAGGAGATGTGTAAAATGACAACATTTTAAAGATATTTGGACAGATACATGAATAGGAAAGGTTTGGAAAAATATGGGACAAATGCAGACAAATTGGATTCGCTTGGGTGGGCAACTTGGTCAACATCAATGAGTTGGGCCAAAGTACCTTTTGAATGCTGCATGACTATGACTGTATATGCTGCATTTCTATTTTGGGATTGTATCTAGAGTACTGTAGCTAACTTACTGTATAGTCATGAGGCCTTCATTGGTGGTTCAGATACATGAGTTTATGTCCCATGACGGCAGCTGGGGAAGTTAAATGTTATTAATTAAATATATCTAATGAAAAAAATTACTATCCTTTGTACTATTTCACTGTGAAATCTCATCATGGCACGCTGAAAGTTGAAAAGTTGAAAAGTTTTTCTCCTCTCTTTGATGGAAGATCCCTCTCATTGCTCCCCCTCTGTGGTTTCTATCACTCGTCTGTTTTTTGACTGTCCTAATTGCAAGGTTTCAGCCCAAAACATCAACAATTCCTTACTGTCTTCGGGAGTCCCATGGAGGTTGACTTGTTTTCACTCTAGTTCTGAGGTGGCTGATGAGTTTCCTGGGAGATTTTCAGACAATGGATCTTTGACAGGGCAAATAAATGAGTTGTTTAGTATGTTGTGCACTCAGCTCCTAGGTGTTCCCATGTGAGAGAATTGAGCTGTTTAGTGATCCATGTTTTCCAAGGTCTTGATATTGATCATGATTGTTGGAGATTGTTGGAAGATGTTGCCTTCTGGGTGTTTAGTCTAAAGCCCAGGTGAAGGTTTCTAATTTTAGAGTGGAGGTGGTGTCCTCATCCTGTACATTGATTCCACTCCAACAGAAAGCTTGTTCGAGGTGAAGCACAGTATAGAGTAAGATTGAGAAGAGGATTAGTGCAATGATGTAGAGTTGCTTGATCTTTAATTGCCTAGGTTGACTCTTAACTTTCCTCAATTCAAGGACAACTGGGAATATGCAAATAAATGCTGGCACTGCCAGCAATGCTCATTTCAATTAAGTATTAAATAGTTCCACATTTTCTTTGGGATCTCCCAATGCTCAATGGGCAAATACAACAATATATTTGTAATAAAACGGAAACGGGGAAGGCGGCTCAACCATGGCTAATGAGGAAAATTAGAGATAGTGTTAAATCCAAGGAAGAGGCATATAAATTGGCCAGAACAAGCAGCAAACCAGAGGACTGGGAGAAATTTAGAATTCAACAAAGGGGTTAATTAGGAGGGGCAAAATAGAGCATGAAAGAAAGCTTGAAAGAAAACAGGTGAATTTATAATGGAAAATAAGGAAATGGCAGACCATTTACCTCTTCCTTTCTTTTTCCCTCCCCGCCACCACCCTCACATCAGTCTGAAGAAGGGTTTCGGCCCAAAACGTTGCCTATTTCCTTCGCTCCATAGATGCTGCCTCACCCACTGAGTTTCTCTTGCATTTTTGTCTACCTTCAATTTTCCAGGATCTGCAGTTCCTTCTTAAATGTATTATTTTCAAATAATCTTTTGAAATACACTAGTGTTTGGCAGGTCCGGCCTTAAACCGATTGGACCGATTGCCCCCAATTGGGCCCCGCGCTAATGTTCCGTATTTCGTACGGAAATACGAATTCGCTTTGTTAAATAAAGATTTTTAAAAAACATTCGCCATCCCGCTTTTTTTTAAAAACGAACATGGATAACCACCGCTGCACGGCCATCAGACACAAATGATTTGTTAACTGCTACTGTTAGCACTTGTTAACAGCCAGTAGTTAACAAGTAGTTATACAGTGTGTCATCAATGCATCGATCCACATTCCTCAGTAAATGTAA
The DNA here is from genome assembly GCA_963514005.1 of Raja brachyura. The sequence continues at coordinate 76,100,026 of OY740788.1, read as the reverse complement.
TTGTGTTTTGAACAAGTATTAATGCCACCGCGTTCCTTTGAATAAAATTCATGCGGCGTCATTAATACTTGTTCAAAACACAACTACATTTACTGAGGAATGTAGATCGATGCATTGATGACACATTGAAAATTTCTTAAAACTCACCATCATGAGGGCTCCGGACCGCAAGAAGGGGCTTCTTCTTGGTGTGCAGGTTAGTCATTCACCTACCGACCCACGTTGTGTCTCTCTGTCTTTCGCTCTCTCCCTCCCTCTCTCTCTCCCGTCCCCCATCTCATCTCTCTCTAGCTCTCTCACTCCCTCTCTCTCACCCTGTCGCCTCGGCATTCCCGGAATCATTGACATTTTACGGTAGACAAAAATGCTGGAGAAACTCAGCGGGTGAGGCAGCATTTATGGAGCGAAGGAAATATGCAACGTTTCGGGCCGAAAGCCTTCTTCAGACTCGGCCCGAAAAGTTGTCTATTTCCTTCGCTCCATAGATGCTGCCTCACCCGCTGAGTTTCTCCCAACATTTTTGACTACCTTCGATTTTCCAGCATCTGCAGTTCCTTCTTAGACGTTTTGCGGTGACGGCTTCATCTGCGGTTCCTTTCTGTTGATGGGGGGGAGGGGGGTTAGAGAGAGTCCTGGCCCGTGGCTGCTCCTGGTCCATTCCCTCCGCGAGTGCCGCCTTGCCCGCTGAGTTCCTCCAGCACTCTGTGTTTTTTGTTTGTCTCTGAAGTTGAAGGTGGCTCAGCGGGACGGGCATGGGCTCTGGGGAGAGGGTTGCGTTTCTGATCGAGACCCTTCTTCAGACAATCACAAGTACTCTCACCAACGAGAGTTCAATTCAGTCTGAAGAAGGGTCTTCTCTCCAGAGTCGCTGCGCTGCCTGTCCTGCTGAATTACTCCAGCTTTATGTCTATCTTCAATTTCAGAGATATAACATTTCTCACACGGGGCTTATAGCGAAACCAGCAAAACCAAGGAACTGATTGTAGACTTTGGAAGGGGTAGGATGGGAACCCACTGTCCTGTTTATATCAACGGGTCGATGGTTGAAAGGGTCAAGAGCTTCAAATTCCTGGGCGTGCACATCTGTGAAGATCTTTCCTGGTCCGAGAACACAGATGCAATTATTAAGAAACTCATCAGGGCCTCTACTTCCTGAGAAGATTACGGAGAGTTGGTCTGTCAAGGAGGACTCTCTCTAACTTCTACAGGTGCACAGTAGAGAGCTTGCTGACCGGTTGCATCGTGGCTTGGTTCGGCAACTTGAGTGCCCTGGAAAGGAAAAGACTACAAAAAGTAGTAAACACGGCCCAGTCCATCATCGGCTCTGACCTCCCTTCCATCGAGGGGATCTATCGCAGTCGCTGCCTCAAAAAGGTTGGCAGCATCATCAAGGACCCACACCACCCTGGCCACACACTCATCTCCCTGCTACCTTCGGGTGGAAGGTACAGGACCCTGAGGACTGCAACGACCTGGTTCAGGAATAGCTACTTCCCCACAGCCATCAGGCTATTAAACTTGGCTCGGACAAAACTCTGAACATTAATATCCCTCCATCTGCTATTTGCACTTTATTAATTTGTTAATTCATGTATGTATTTACGTATATAATTGTAGTCAATGCCTACTATGTTCTGTTGCGCTATGCAAAGAAAGAATTTCATTGTCCTTTCAGGGACACATGACAATAAACTCTTTTGACTTTGACTTTTTTGACCATTCCCATCACTGTTCATGTTGCACTTATAATGCAGAGCCCGGGCTTGAAGTGATTCTGTGAAACAAAAAGATAAAGAGCTGGTTTTAGTCCAACAGCAGCCTGAAGCACTTCAGTCTCTTAGCCCTGTGACCAGCTGTTTTAAGTTTTGTACTGCTGCTGGACTGAAATCAACTCTTCATCTATTTGTTTCACCCCCTGTCCGTCCACATTCATCTCCCTCTCCCCCACCTTCCTCCCACGGTGCCTGATGCTTTTGTGGCAGGCACACCATCACATTTACATTGCCAGTTGACCACTGATTTATTTTCAAGTGCTCAGTGCAATGTCTGCCTTCTTAAAAACTGGTATCGTTGCCAAAAGTGACTTGCTTCGTGAAAATGGGCATTTGTAAAATTAAACCCCAGTGTCCTCTGAGCTACGTGTTACTGTATTGTTCAGTATTCTTGCTAATTGTCGTATTAGCATTTCAGTGCTGCATGTGCTTCAGCATGGGCCATCCATTAGTTAGATCGCAGCGGAACATAGTATTAAATCACAAGCAAAAAACAAACTGTTGGAGGAGTATTGAGTCACACCATTTAGTGAAGCCACCTAACAAAGGGTTGCTCTTTGGAGGCGAATAGTCACTTCCTGACTAACTGCTGACTTTTTTTTTGGCGCAGAGTGCAATGGTTACCCGTTTTCTATTGCAACAATGCATGAGTGAAGAGTCGAGTCAAGAATGTATAATTGTCATGTGTACCCACAACAGAACAATGAAATTCTTATTTGCTGCAGCATAACAGGCATGTAAACACAATACTCATAGATTGTATGAGAACGCATGTGAAACGACTGAATTCAACATCTTAACCCTAATACTAGTGCAAAAAAGCTCAGGGTGCCCCATCAAATCTTATCAATCGCTTGCTAATCGCATGACTGTGTCCAACTGCTGTCTGGTTCGTTGATCGTATTGCTAGATATGAATTATTTTAGGAGAGAAAAATGTTCACGGCAGACCAAACGTGTTAAACAGAAATTGGTCAGATACTGAGCTTTACACAGTGGGAAATCATGCGAAATAATCACTGAATTTTATTTTAAATGAATGTACCTGCATGTTATACTGTTTAGTTTGGAGATACAGCCAGATAGTCCACTGAGTTCGCACCAACCAGCGTTTTTTGTTTTCCCATTTGTCAATTTTTTTGTGCCTGATTATTTGGCGACCAATCAATCGCTGTCTCTAAGGTGGTTGCGTCCAATCGCCAACCAGCTAGCCTTAAAATTCCCATCCAATCAACAAATAGGTCTCCTCCCGTCCAATCAGCCGCTGTCTCCAAGGGCATTGTGTCCAATCACATAATGCAGTTTAATGTTAATTCACTGCTACGGTAAAGGTTGGAAGCCAGTGGAGGTACTGACAGTCAAACAGGAGCAGGAGAGATTCAGACAGTGTATAATCCATAGCACCTTAGTATCCTATTTCATAATATATACTAAATAACTGGTCTTACAGACCTTGGCTGGGAACCTGGGGTTCACCAAAATGTTCCCAATTGGGCCCCGCTCTCCCTAAGGCCGGCCCTGGTGTTTGGCATGGGGGAGGGGGGGGGGGTTGCAATTGCATGTTTAGATATATTTATTCTCTTTAAACTTCTTAACATGTTCTGCCAAGAGCAGAGCTATGAAATTTATCTTGGTTTCTCTCCTATAATTCAGATTGAAAAATTACTACCCACTTGGTATTGCTATTGGTTTATTATTGTCACGTGTACCGAGATACAGTAAAAATCTATTGTGTGTGTGCTACCCAGCAGATTGAAATCATACCATGCTTGAGTACAGATACAGTAGTGAGGAGAAAAATATCAGAGTGGAGAATATAGTGTTACAGCATTATAGCATCCCAGTCATGGAGAAAAAGGTCCTCAGTGAGGTATGTTGGAAGAGTGGGACCACACCATAGCTTATGGGAGGATCATTCGTTGGTCTGATAATAGTGGGAAAGTGGTTGTTGCTGAATCTGGTGGTATATACTTTGTAAGGGGGGGAAAAGGGAATGACTGCAGCAAAAAAGTTGATTATGTTGGCTACTTTCCCAAGGCAGCATAAAGACTAGATGGAATCAGTGGTCGGGAGGCTGGCCTGTGTGATGGACTGGGCTACGTCCACACCTGTCTGCAATTTCTTGTGGTCTTGGGCTGAACTGTTGGCAATCCAAGCTGTGATGTATCTTGATAGTATGCCCTTTGTGATGCATCTGTAGAAGTTGATAAGAGTCATTGAAGACATGCCAAACTTTCTTAGTCTCTGAGGAAGTAGAGGTGTTGGTGTGCATCTTTGGCCATAGCTTCAATGTGGTTGATTCAGGATAAATTGTTGGTGATATTTTTGCCCAGGAACTTGAAGCTCTCAAACATTTCCTCTTCGGCACCATTGTTGCTGATTTGTACTGCACCTTGCTTCCTGAAGTCAATAACTAGCTCCTTTGTCTTGCTGACATTGAGGAGAAGGTTGTTGTCTTGACAATATGATACTAAGCCTTCTATCTCCTCTTCAGTGATGTCATCTGCAAACTTGTAAATGGAGTTGGAGCAGAATTTTGTCACACAGTCATGAGTGTATAAAGAGTTATAGTAAGGGGCTGAGAATACATCCTTGCAGGGCACCAGTGTTGAGAATTATCGCGTAGGATTTTTTAATCTCCTATCCTCACTGATTGTGGTCTATGGGTGAGAAAATGAAGAATCCAATGACAGAGCGGGGTGCTAACTCCTCCCATGAGAAATTAGGGAATGAGTTTGAAAAAGCCCACCTGTCCCCCCAGATCCTGACCAACCTTTACCGCTGTACCATCGAAAGCATCCTGACCACCTGCTTGATGGTATGGTACAGCAGTTGCACCGTAGCAGATAGGAAGGCACTACAACGGGTGGTGAAAACCGCCCAGTACATCATCGGTGCCCCGCTCCCTGCCATGGATGCCCTCCATCGACAACGGTGTCTGAGACGGGCCGGGAATCAAAGACCCCTCCCACCCTAACCATCAAAGACCCCTCCCACCCTAACCATGGACTGTTTGCCATCCTACCATCAGGGAGGCGGTACAGGAGCCTCAGGTCCCGCACTTGTAGGATGAGGAACAGCTTCTACAACAACACCATCACACTGCTGAACTCGGAGTCCCGCCGATAGATTTCTCCAGTCTCTCCGTCCACATTGTCTGCATTCTGTATTTATTTCTATATTGCTATTACTACGAACTGACGCTAAACTGCATTTTGTTGTACCCATAATTGTATCTGTTCAATGACATTAAAGTTGAATTGAATTGATTGAATTGAATTGAATGGGACTATGGTGTAGAAAGGTTAGTCTAATTTGGTATTGGTCTGAAAATATAGAATTTAAGATTCAAATCCTACTGTGGTAACTTTATCTCATAATTTACAGGTTGTGACCTTAATTATTGCTGGTAAATTCCCTCTCAAGGAAAGAAAATCTATCACCCTCAATCTGTCTGTCTGAATGGCTAGATAGCCCAGAGAGTAGTAAATAACACAGACAAAGAATTATAAAGTTATATTCTAACTGCCATATTAATGCATTTGATCTCACGCTATCCGAGACAGTGACGACAAAGATAGCAGTCTGCAACGCTTGTGTCAACAGCACACTGCTGTACGGTAGTGAGACATGGACTACATATGCCAGGCAGGAGGGAAGACTCAACGCCTTCCACCTGAGAAACATCCGCCATATCCTGGGCATATCCTGGCAAGACAGAGTGTCCAATGCAGAGATCCTGTCTTGCGCTGGACTTCACCAGTATGTGCACTCTACTCAGGCAGCACAGGTGGCTGGGCCATGTGCACCTCATGGAGGATGGCCGTATTCCAAAAGACATGCTCTATGGGGAGCTGACATCTGGGAGGAGAACCATCGCCCACCCCAGCTACGTTACAAGGATGTCTGCAAGAGAAATATGAAGGCACTCGACATCGATGTGGAGTGCTGGGAGAGCCTTGCAGCTGACCCCACGAGGTGGGGAGGTACCCTGAACCAACAGCTCAAAACGGGGGAAGAGAAACTGATGAAAGCAGCTGCAGACAAGCGGGCACACAGAAAGCAGCGCAGCAAATTCAACAGACCAGAGACCACACACAAATGTGACCTTTGCCACAGAGACTGTCACTCCCGCATTGGTCTCTTCAGCCACAAGCGATGTTGCTCCAGCCGAGGTTTGGAGCAAGCAGCCAATAACTAGGATGCAATAGTCATAACCGAGGGGGGCCTACTATTATCCGAGATATTTCCTTTGACACTAGGGTGATCAGATAGAACTATATGAAATAATAAGAAACATGGATAGGGTTGGTAGTCAGAGTCTTTTTCCCAGGGTAGAAATACCTAATTCTCGATGACATGGGTTTAAAGTGAGAGGAGGAAAGTTTGAAGGAGATTTACAATGCAAGTTTTTTTTTTAGCGCAGACAGTGATAGGCACCTGGAATGTGCTGCCCTTGCCTGCACTCCGGCCGTACGCAAGCTATGACAACGCAAACTATGACTCAGCCAATCCTCCCCTTCTCCCCTGGTCACCAGCATACTGAGGCCAACTCACCCAGATAAAAGGCTTTCCAGACTGAGAACAAGGGGCTCAACCCAAAGCATCATTTATCAATGTTCTCCGGTGATGCTGCCTGATCTGCTGAGTTACTCCGGCACATTGTGTCCTTTTGTGTGTTAACCAGCAACTGTGGTTGTTTTTTTCTACTGTTTATACAATAAAGGGCCTGTCCCACTTTTACGACCTAATTCACGATCTTTTTTACTCGTGGCCATTTTTCATAATTTTAGAAAAACGCCCCGACCTACTTGATGCCACGAGTACCTACTACTAGCATGACCGCTTGCTACGACCTACCTACGACATCGTGACGACCATGCTGTGAGTATGAGTCAAGGACAAACTCGGCAGAGGTCGTTAATTAGGTCGTGAAAGTGAAATGCCTTACTCAGTTGTGGTGGAAAAATGACATTAACAGACATCATTCCCACCCCCATCAATGGTCCGTTAGAATGAGGGTTTACTGTATTTCATAAACAGCACAGACCTCTGGAACTCCACTGTCACAGACCCAGCCAGAATATTTATCTTGCACCACAATCATCTCCTATGAATAAGTCAGTTCTGAATCGATACAACCCAGTCATTGTGAATCATGTACATCTTAACCTTCCAGATCAGCCTACCATGAGGGACCATATCAAAAGCCTTACTAAAATCCACGTATACCACATCGACCACCCAACCATCATCAGTCTCCTTAGTCACCTCTTCTAAACACTCGTTAGTGAAACACGACCTACTGCTTACAATGGCATGCTGGCTATCCCTAATTGTGGTGAATCTGTGGTTTTAATTACCACAGAAGGCTGTGAAGGCCAAGCCAATGGTTATTTTTAAGGCAGAGATTGATAGAATCTTGATTATTATGGGTGTCGGGGGTTATGGAAGAAGGCAGGTGAATGGGGTTGATGGGGAAAGGTAGATCAATCATGATTGAATGGCAGTGTAGACTTGATGGGCTGAATGGCCTAATTCTGCTTATGAACTTATTAAATCTTATCTGTCCAATGGTTTCCCTACCACTGACGTGAGGCTCACTGGCCCGAAAGTTTCCTGGGTTCTCTCTACTTCCATTCTTAAACAAAGGAACAACATTGACCACTCTCCAGATCTCTGAGACCTCGCCTGTGGCTAGAGAAGAAACAAAGTTCCTCATTAAGGCCCTTGCAATCTCTTCCCTTGCCTCCCTCTATAACCTGAAATAGATCCCATCAGGCCCATGAGACATACTCCTTAATGTTCTTCCAGTGCCTCTGCACTATCTCCTTCTCGATCTCAAAGTGCTCTAGCATATTTGTATTCTCTACACTGATTTTGCTGTCCTCCAAGTTATTCTCCTCTGTGAATACAGATGCAAAGTATTCATTTAGTACCTCACATCCTCTGACCCAATCATAGATTCCCTCCTTTACCTTTGAATGGTCATACTTTCTCCCTGGTCACCCTCTTATTTTTAACGTACGTATAAAAAGCCTTGGAATTTTCCTTAATCCATCTTGCCAATTATATTTCATGGCCCCTTTTGGCCCTTCTAATCACCTGCTTGAGTTCTTTCTTACTCACTTTATATTCCTCATAAGCCCTGTCTGTGTCACCTTCTTAAACCTGACCTACACTTCCTTTTTCTTTCTGGCCAAGTTTACAACCTCCTTGGTCAGCCACGGTTCCCTTACCTTGCCGTCCTTATCTTTTCCCCCTACTGGAACATGCTGATTCTGCACTTTCATCAGCTGGCCTTTAAATGACTCCCACATGTCATCTGTGAACTTTCCCAATAACAATGGCTCCCAATCTACCCTCTTTAGCTGCTATAAAATAACATTGTAATCTGGCTTGCCTCAATTAAATATCTTCCCCCAACATCAAGACCTGTCCCTATTCGAAACAATCTTAAAACATTTAGAATTGTGATCACTATCTTCAAATTCTTCTACTACCATAACACCAGTCACCTGGCCAGGCTCGTGTCCTAATATAAGGTCCAGTATGGTCGCTCCTCAAGTCAGACTATCCACATATTGTTGAAGGAAAGCTTCTTGGAGACACCTACCAAATTCTGCTCGGTTTAATCATCTTGCTCTGTCAATATTGAGGAAGGTAAAGCCACCCACTACAACAACCTTGTGGTTCTTGCATCCTTCCGCAATCTGTCCACATATCTGATCCTCTAACCTGTGCTGACTATTGACCAGGTTAACCCTCAGATAGTGACTAGGGAGGGGAAGGGATGTATTTGTTTTTCAAAGCTTTCCAGCCATGTATCATTAGCAAATTGGAGATATTACACAGACTCATCGTGTAGACTGTGAATATCAGAGACCATGTAGATTGTGAACATCAGAGGCCGCAGACCGATCTTTGAGGCATCCCAATAGTCATAGCCTCGCAAACTGGAAATGACTCATTCAATCCTGAATTCTATTTTCTGACTGTTAATCTACCCTTCAGTCCACCCAGCATATTACTACCCCACTCCCCCTATATTTACAATCTGATCAGTACCACAGAGGAAAGAACAGAAGATGAGCCAACCATGGTTTGCAGGGCTGATTAAGTACATGATGTTGTGTCAAATGCAGATAACCACACAGGATGCACAACAAACTGCAGATGTGGAATCTGTACCAAAAAAATAGACAGCTGGAGGAACTTGCGGGTCAGCCAGCATCTGTGGAAGGAAATGGACAGTAGGTGTTTCAGGTCCAGATATTTCAGATAGATTAAGAGCATAGGAGGTGTCCTAGACTGGACAAGGGGGAAGAGATAGAGTTGAAGTATGAGGATACAAGTTTAGTGAGGCAAGAGCAGGCAAATATAATGAGTCTACAAGGCAGTCCAGTTTGTGAATCTTGTGTGGGATATAGAAATAGCAGTACAAAGTTAGAAAACTATCAGAATGGAGGTTGTGGAGGGCAGCTCTACTGAAGTAACAAGATCTGTGACAATATGGGAGTCAGTGTTGTGAGCAAAATTGTTGTTCCACCACCATTCAATCAGAACATCAATCTCCCTCCTATACTCTGATATATCACTAGCAGTAATTCGTCCAACAATAATGGTGTCATCAGTGAATTTAAATATGGAGTTGGAACTGTGTCTGGCTACACAAGCATGAGCAAAGAGTGAGTAGAGCTGGGGCTGAGCACACAGCTTTGAGGTGCCCCTGTGTTTATGTTATCGAGGGGGAAGAGTTTTGCCATTCGTACCAATTGTGTTCTGATGATGAAGAAGTCATTGAGTTTAACGCGTGCAAATTTGTGGTGTTGCACTTTGGCAAGGTTGACTGTAAGGTGAGAGTATACATTTAATGACAAGACCCTTAATAACAGTGATGTGCAGAGTAATCTTGGAGTTCAAGTTCATAGCTCACTGAAGGAGGCAGCACAAGTAGATAGGGTGGTAAAGAAGGCATATGGTATGCTTGCCTTCATTGCTAGCGACACAATATAAGAATCAGAAAGTCATGATGCAGCACTCTAGGACTTTGGTTAGGTCGTATTTGGCTTATTGCATGCAGTTCTGATTGGCCCATTACAGGGAAGATGTGGAGGCTTTGGAGAGGGTGCAGCAGAGGTTTGCCAGAATGCTTCCTGGATTAGAGGGTTTCAGCTACAGGGAGAGGTTGGATAGATTTAGATTGTTTTCTCTGGAACATCAGAGGTTGAGGGAAACTTGTTAGAAGTAAACCGTAAATTACGAGAGGCATAAATTGCAATACCTTTTTCCCAGGGTGGAAATGTCCAACACTAGAGGGCATTAAGGAGGGCACTGGAGAGGTATAAGGTTAGAGGGAGAATGTTTAACGGAGCGGTGCGGGGCTAGCTGTTTACACAGAGTCTAGTGAGGGCTTGGAACACATTGCCAGGAGTGGTGGTGGATACAGATTGCCAGATCGCAGAGGTGGTGGTGGAGCATTTAAAAGGCTTTTAGACAGGCACATGAAAGTGCAGGGAATAGAGGGATATGAATCATTATAGGCAGATAAGATAAGTTTAACTAGGCATCATGTTCGGTACAAACAATGTGGATCGAAGTGCCAGTTCCTGTGCTGAAACTGTTCTATGTTGTTGAGGATCCAGTTGAAAATTGATGCACAGAGACCCAGTTCCCTGAGCTTGGTAACAAGTAAGTTGGGGATGATGGTGTTGAACACCAAGCAGCCTCACCTATGTGTTTTTATTGTACATTTTATATTTATAGCATCATAATCAAGGAGGAGATATTAGGATGTGTCAGAGAACTCCCATCTTGCCTCTGCAAGGTAGATATCAGTCTGCCAGACCACAACTGCATCACCCTTGTTTGCGGATTTAGATGAAGGGTTTCGACCCAAAACATCTACAGTCCATTTCTTATCCTCCAGCTGAGCATCTACTGGAGGCACCGCCTCAAAGAGATGGCATCTATCATCAAAGATCCCTACTATTCGGACAATGCCTTCTTTATGCAGCTACTGTCAGGCAGAAGATACAAAAGTATCTTCCACCTCGGTTCCACATCATACATTTCTGGAATTACTATTTTCCTATAACTATCAAGTTCTTGAACCATCCTACACAACCCCTATCGTACGTCGGCCAAGGACAAAGCGGACCACCTTTAGCACTGCCATGGACTTGCTTTCTAGTTGTGTATTTTTGCATTAAGTCTAGTTTTAAAGCAGTTTTTTTAATTCTCACTGTCATATAGAATTTATGTGTAATTAATGTACAGTATATGTTTTGTGTGTTGTCTGAGTCTGTGCCTTTGATGCTGCTGCAAACAAGATTTTCATTGCATACAACAATAAACTTGACCTTGCTTGACTTTTTTTAAACTACACACAGGATTGCATCTAGTTACTTGTGTTGGATTGTTCCTTTCTGCACCTCTTTAAATGTATGTGAATGCATTTCAGTTAAACATTTTAACATTTAAAAGCTTAATTCTAATGAAAAATCTTTCTGTGAGAAAATGACTAAACACTCCCAAAGTTCGATAATTAATTTTCATAATTTTACTAATTCTAAATTTTCTGCTTGAACATTGAAAATGCATGTACCCAACAAGCTGGCAAATTAAGGCATAAATACAAAATCCTATCTTGTGGATATTAGAAATATGAACTAAGAACAAAAATACAGGAAGTACTCAGTAGGACATGCAGCATATGGAAAGGAAGAAATGGTTCATTAGAACTGAGAAATGCTATGGGATAAAACAAGTTTAAAATTGTACAGAACGAATTGGCTGTAACAAGACAGAAGGCGTGCCAAATAATTGAACAAAGAAATTATGACACAAGACAAACGGAGAAGACTGATAATAGACAATAGACAATAGGTGCGGGAGTAGGCCATTTGGCCCTTCGAGCCAGCACCGCCATTCAATGTGATCATGGCTGATCATCCCCTGATATGTGTATAAGGTGTAAATGCCTCATGATAAAACCAGATATTGACTAGGGCACAGTGGGGATTAAAAAAATGTTAATAGAGTAGAACCCATCATGAACAAATTCTTAGAAGTAGTTAAACCACTACTGTACTTCTTATCTGGATGTGATTGCCAATTTATTGTCAAATTCATGCATGTTCACATTGTTGGGATTTTATCCATATTAGATTAATCTTTGCATGACTGACTAATTTGTCAAGAGCAATTGCTGTCAGCAGAGGAAGAGGCCTTTTTATCTGGCTGGGGAAAATGTGAATGAGGGAATTAGTACAAAATAAGAGCATTTGTAACAAACAATTTGCTGAAGGAGCTCAACAGGTCGAGCAGCATATGTGTGGATGGGGAGGAGGGTGAAAGAGTTATAGTTATGGGGTCATTCAGAACGGAAACAGGCCCTTCAGCCCAACATGTCCATGCCTATTAAGAGACCCCAGTCTAAGGTAGTCCCATGTTGGCCCTATATCCCTCCTATCCATTTACCTGTCGAAGTCGTCTTTTAAATTTGGTATAATACCTGCCTCAACCTCTTCTATGGCTTTTTTTCTTTGTAATTTTAAAGCTACCAAGGTGCAATCATTTTCCATTATAAAATCTGAAATACAAATTCTGAAAGATGGATGTCAACCAATAATGTTTCACCTCTCAATTGTACAGGTAATTTGCAATAATTACATCAAAACAAACACTAACTACGCGTTACAGGGCATGAGACTGGGATGCTACACTTCAAACTGCAGTACTGCTCTTAAAACTCTGGTGATTAGAGATCCACGTCTTAAAATATTATTTTCCGCCGTTGACGTTTTGAGTTGAAGCCCTGCACCAGTCGATCTGATTGTGAGAGTCGAATCAGAAAATTAACCTTAAATAAGATATAGCAATTTGAAGATACATAATTTAAACCATAGCCATGGGATAGTTTTTTTTTTAAGTATCCAGAAAAATTACAGAATAAGGAGCATGCTGGGCTGTTACAAAATAAACAAGTTATTGATAGATCGTGTTCAGATAATTATTTTAAAAGGAAATATATGTAATAGAAGGGGAGTAAGGAAGTCCGGGTGTTGTACATTGTCCCTGTGTTGGTGCGGCTTGTATGCTGCTGGCTGTGCGGCGCCGGTTTTACGGTAGAAGGTGGGTGCTGACAGCCAGGCCAACGCCAGCTCCAGCTCCAGCTCCTCCGCTCGGCGCTCGCTGATCCCGAGGACTGGACTCGACTGAGAGTGAGATGGCGGCAAGCAGGCCTTATCAGTTCATCGTGTTCGGCGCCTCCGGCTTCACCGGACAGTACGTGGTGGAGGAGGTGGCCCGGGTGGCATCTGCGACCGCGGGGCTGCAGGATATAACATGGGCCGTCGCCGGCAGGAACCGGAGCAAACTGGAGCAAGCACTGGCCCGGGCAGCGGTCGCCCTGGGTGAGTGCGGCGGGGGAGCGGGGAGCGGGCAAGTCGGTTGGTTGAGGCCGCTGATGGAGGCGGGGTATGGGGGGGGGGGGGGGGGGGGCAGGCCCGGGAGAGGGGTTTGCTCAGTAGGACGAGGTCGCCAGGCCATCTGATGGGTTGGGGTTGGGGCGAGGACCAGTAGATCCTTTACGGGGCAGAGGAGGGACCTTGGATGGAGGTTGAAATAAGGGCAAACCTAATGAGGATGTGTCGAGCCGGGCAGGTGGGGAGAAACTGGTCAGTGGTGAGAGTTGGAATGGGATTGGGTAGAGAGAGAGAGAGAGAGGCCGGGAGATGGGCTTGGATGGTGATGAGTAGTGGAGGGAAAAGACAACTAGACTCAGGGTGGGAGAGAAGTGGGAGAGATAGCCAAGATATGGGGAAGTGGGAGAGATAGCCAAGATATGGGGAAGTGGGAGAGATAGCCAAGATATGGAGAAGTGGGAGAGATAGCCAAGATATGGGGAAGTGGGAGAGATAGCCAAGATATGGGGAAGTGGGAGAGATAGCCAAGATATGGGGAAGTGGGAGAGATAGCCAAGATATGGGGAAGTGGGAGAGATAGCCAAGATATGGGGCAGTGGGAGAAGTGGGGGAGATAGCCAAGATATGGGGAAGTGGGAGAGATAGCCAAGATATGGGGAAGTGGGAGAGATAGCCAAGATATGGGGAAGTGGGAGAGATAGCCAAGATATGGGGCAGTGGGAGAAGTGGGAGAGATAGCCAAGATATGGGGAAGTGGGAGAGATAGCCAAGATATGGGGCAGTGGGAGAAGTGGGGGAGATAGCCAAGATATGGGGAAGTGGGAGAGATAGCCAAGATATGGGGAAGTGGGAGAGATAGCCAAGATATGGGGCAGTGGGAGAAGTGGGGGAGATAGCCAAGATATGGGGAAGTGGGAGAGATAGCCAAGATATGGAGAAGTGGGAGAGATAGCCAAGATATGGGGAAGTGGGAGAGATAGCCAAGATATGGGGAAGTGGGAGAAGTGGGAGAGATAGCCAAGATATGGGGAAGTGGGAGAGATAGCCAAGATATGGAGAAGTGGGAGAAGTGGGGGAGATAGCCAAGATATGGGGAAGTGGGAGAGATAGCCAAGATATGGGGAAGTGGGAGAGATAGCCAAGATATGGGGAAGTGGGAGAGATAGCCAAGATATGGGGAAGTGGGAGAGATAGCCAAGATATGGAGAAGTGGGAGAGATAGCCAAGATATGGGGAAGTGGGAGAGATAGCCAAGATATGGGGAAGTGGGAGAGATAGCCAAGATATGGGGCAGTGGGAGAGATAGCCAAGATATGGGGAAGTGGGAGAGATAGCCAAGATATGGGGAAGTGGGAGAGATAGCCAAGATATGGGGAAGTGGGAGAAGTGGGAGAGATAGCCAAGATATGGGGAAGTGGGAGAGATAGCCAAGATATGGGGAAGTGGGAGAAGTGGGGGAGATAGCCAAGATATGGGGAAGTGGGAGAGATAGCCAAGATATGGGGAAGTGGGAGAGATAGCCAAGATATGGGGAAGTGGGAGAAGTGGGAGAGATAGCCAAGATATGGGGAAGTGGGAGAGATAGCCAAGATATGGGGAAGTGGGAGAGATAGCCAAGATATGGGGAAGTGGGAGAGATAGCCAAGATATGGGGAAGGCATGGGAATCAGCCAGGCCTGAGGATGGGTTTGAATTTAGTCAGACAGCCCTGGTATAGGGAAGTGAGGGGGGAGGGATAAATAGAGGAAATGTGCTTAATATTTCGGGTTGGGTTTGAGGAAAGGTCCGGACTCGAAATGTCACATCCATTTTCTCCAGATATGCTGCCTGACCCTCTGAATTACTCCAGCATTTTGAACTATTTGTAGGAGGATTTGTATCCAGGATATAGGGATTGGAAGTCTTGGAATCATAGATTCGCACAAAATAGAAATTTGTCATTTCAGCCCACCTCCTCCATGCCGACTGTGAATCTAAGCATTGCAAATTTCATTTGCCTTCATTAGCCCAACGAAGCCTTTTAATATCCAATTAACTGTTTGAATGTTTTCTAAATGTAATTGCTTCTTCCCCTACCACTTCCTCTGGCTGTTCCTCCCATATATTCACCCACTGTGTGTAAAATGTACCCCTCCGATTTCCTATGAATGTTTAAGCTCTTCTATTATAAGGGGGGGATTAAATATTCGGAAGGCAGATAGTGACTTTACAGAGGTTTACAAAGTACGAGGGGCATACATAGGACAGACAAATGTTTTTTTCTGGGCCAGGGGACTCGAGAACTAATGGGCACAGGCTGTGCCCATATTTGTCTGTCCTATGTATGCCTCTCGTACTTTGAACCCTCTGTAAAGTCACTATCTGCCTTCTGAATATTTAATCTCCCCTTATAACTACAACCCTAATTTCCAGACAGCATACAGGTAAATGCTTGAAATGTTGCATGTCATGTACAATGCAACTAGTGAGACGTGCAAAATAACTTTGGGAAAAATCCACTCTGAAGGTGTTCATATTGGTGAAATTCCTATGGCATTGATGTGTTCAAGAAACTGTGCTGAACTGTGCTTTTTTGAGATTGAAGTCTGATGGTTTTCTGAATATTTGGGGTTATAAGTTAACTAACATAGGACTGTGTCGTTACTTGGAATTTGAACATCCAGTAAAGTTACAATTAGTTAAATTGTGCTGTTATATTTTAAAGAGCTGATATCATTAATTTCAAATATAATTGCATTGGAGCGCTCCTAATCAGCAAAACCAGTTAAATAATAAACATTAGCTGTGTTCTTTGTCTCTGCCTTGCAGCTGCAATCTGCTCAGCTATTCAGTCTCACAATTTAGTCCGAAAACAAATACTGCATTTATTAATCTCATGTTTAAAAGAACAGTTTGAATTGTATGTCTAGTTGAAATGTTAGGTCTTTTACTCCAGTGTATGCCAAATTATAAATAGCCTTTTTAACACTGTGTCTCAGCTGCAGAAGGGCAGAACGTGTTCAAAGCCAGCCAATGTTTTTTCTCCATTGGTGGAAGGAACATGACCAAATGAATGTTTTCCTCTTATTTGCACGCCAGGGGATTCTGCCTCTAGTTCCCATTCAGCCTCAGTTGAATGTGACATACAGTTGAATGCTTTTGAATTCAAACATTCAATGTTGTTGGATAGATTGGTTTCATACTACATATGTCCAAAAGTACACTAAAAAAGCCATAAAGGTAAATTTATTTTGCGAATCTAGCATTAGTTAACGCATGCCACTTCATCAATTTAAAATAAAATAGTTCACATTTTAATACAAAAATAAAACATTATTTTGAAAATGTTGTTTTCTGGTATAAAGGATTAATTATTTTTCAACAAAATTATCTTGTTTCAGGAACTCCAGAAATCAAGTCTAAAGAATGCATAATTTGCGATTTAAATGATTTATCCTCACTTACTGCCATGTGCCAGCAGGGATCTATTATCCTCAATTGTGTAGGACCTGTAAGTATATCTTTAGAACACAAAGGAAGGAAACATGTCCACCTCTGGAGCATAAATTTTTTCTGATAGTTTTCAATGTTTAAATACCTTTATGGCGTTATTTAAAACATGTTTTACATTTAAGGGATGAGCAGAGATTTCTAATTTGTGCAATGGTAGTTCTTGTGTTGGCATCTTAAGTGGGAACAAGTAAGCCAAGTCAGTCCCATGAGTTTGCTCTGTCATTAAGTTGGATTGTAGCTGATCCAACATTACTCAATGTGTAGGAAAGAACTGCAGATGCTGATTTACACCAAAGAAAGACACAATAATACAAGAGTAACTCAACGTAACAGGCAGCACCTCTGGATAGAAGGAATGGGGCGAGACCCTTCTTCAGACTGAATGAGGGTCTCAACCCGAAACGTCACCCATTCCTCCTCTCCAGAGATGCTGCCTATTCTGCTGAGTTACTCCAGCATTTTGTGTCTACCCACTATTTCTCTAGTGATAGCGATAGCATTCAATTCCCCCCTGGCATTATTCAGTATTAATAGGATGTCCACTCTACCTTCTATAGACAATAGGTGCAGGAGTCGGGCATTCGGCCCTTCGAGCCAGCACCGCCATTCACTGTAATCATGGCTGATCATCCACACTCAGTACCCCGTTCCTGCCTTTTCCCCATATCCCCTCATACATATCCGTTATCGTTAAGAGTTCTATCCAACTCTGGTTGACATATGGTCCTAGGAGGTCCTATGAGGTCACTGGAACTCTCCTTCATGCTCGAGGGAAGTTCTCGCATACTCGACCTCAGCTAGATTGCAGAAAAATGTTCAGCATGTTGAAAAATTTTCCGTGAGTAAAAAATGGTCGGCATGGTTCTTTTGAACTCGTAGTGCAGTGGAGTGGGGTCGCTATGTAGTTACAGGCAGTCGAGGGCAGCCGTATGCAATCGCCTTCGCTGACCGGGCATTTTAATTGGCTCATTGGAGTTTTCAGGACCAAGGAAAACCGACCGATAGGTTAAATGCCTGCTAAACTTTATTATAAGTTGTCTGGCATCTTAAAAGTGTCTTCACTCCTTCTCCCCCCCCACCCCATTCTCCCTCCCCCCACCCCATTCTCCCTCCCCCCCCCCCATCCTCCCTCCCCCCCCATCCTCCCTCCCCCCCCCCATTCTCCCCCCCCCCATTCTCCCTCCCCCCCCCCCCTTCTCCCACCCCCCCCTTCTCCCACCCCCACCTGCTCCGCGCTCTCTAAAGGACTTACCGTACACTGAGCAGCCATCTTTTACCTTCCTCTTCATCACGGGTGTGAATTTCAGACAGCGCTCCCCCGCTTTCCCTGACCCCCGCCTTTGCGGTGTGTGTGTGTGCGCACGGTGGGTTGATCCAGGACGCGGTTTCATCGCTGACGGTCGATCCAGCTCGCGGATTTTCAGCCGAGTGCCCTCGAGCTTGAAGGTCGAAGACACTCTTCTGAACTCGCGGATTAGGTCACAGCAGTGGGACAGCCCCTTTGCCCGTTATTCTTAAACTGTGGGCCCTGGTTCTGGACTTCCCCAATATCGGGCACATGTTTCCCATGTCTAGCGTGTCCAAACCCTTAATAATCTTATATGTTTCAATAAGATCTCCTATCATCCTTCTAAATTCCATACTATAAATTCCATCTACTGTAAGGACTGATGAAACGGGAGGTTATACATGTAGTCCCTTATTCTCCAAGGCCCCTTATCTCGCTTGGACCTTTCTCTTTCTTTTTAACCGAAAGAAACTCTTGTCTCTTTTTATGTTCTTTGTCAGTTTGCCCATATGGATTATTTTCCCTCCCTTTCCTGTCCCCCTTTGCTGGATTCTGATTGTATCCCAGTATCATTGGATACTGATAACTTCTGCTTCCATATCGTTTCACTTTATTAATTTAAGTATAATGTTTTTCTGAATCTACGTGATGCTGCTGCAAACAACATTTTTTGTTATATCTGTGCCTCTCCGTACTTGTGCAAATGAGAACAAACTTAAAACTTGGTTGACCGTCATTGATCCATCCCTCCTTAAGAATCCTTACTCTTTACTGGGATGTTTATTGCAAAATGCTTATTCATGGAGAGTATTTGGAATAAAGTTTGGGTCGAGCATCATGATGGTTGCAACACTGAAGAGAGTGCAGAAGGGATTTCCCATTATGTTATCTGTAATGGAGCATTTTGTTTGTGAGTAGGCATTTAATAGGCTAGGTTTGTTTACCTTGGATCCGAGAATGGTCAGAAAAGACTTGATGGAGTATACAAAATTACGAGGAGATAGATAGTAAGAAACTAATCCACATAGCAAAAATGTCTAAAACTAGAGGATATTAGCTTAAGGTAGGGGGTAAGAGGTTTAGATAGGATCTGAGGAAGATTTCAGCGAAAGACTGAACTCACTGCACAAGTCGATGGTGGAGGCAGGTACTCTCAACATTAAAGTAGGATCTAGATGAGCACTTTATTCCCCAAGGAATATAAGCTATGGAGCCAATGCTGGTAAATGGGATTATTCTAATAGTATGTGATGGTCAGGATGGGCAAGGTGGACTGAGGGATCTGTTTTTGAACTGTATGACCATATAAGAAGTATATATCTGCATAAGAAGTCAATCGGAAGAGAATCTTGGAGGGGAGGGCGGAATGAATCATGTGGTCATTTAGTACAGTAAAGAGCCTGTCCCACTTGGGTGTCATTTGCACGTCATTTACGTGACATAATGTACGTGTCACAAAGCACGCGTCGTGACGCGCGCGTGGTGAGGCGTGATGGCGTATGCAGTGACGCTCGGTAGCGCACGGCACCCCAGGATTTTGGGATGCTCTGCATGACGCGCAAATGATGCCAAAGTGGGACAGGCCCTTAAGACTGGAAAGTTTAGGTTGAAAATGAATTTGGTAGGTTGAGAATAGTCAAAAATCAGTGGAAATCAAATTATTTCTACTTGGTTAAATGCTATCACTGGTTCATATTTTTGAAAAATGTTTATATTTGCTTTCACTTTATGTTCTAGTACACATACAGCTAGGTTTTAAAGCTTTTGTAATATATATTTATTACTGAGATACAATATAAAATCCCTTTGGATTAAAATAGCAAGTTTAGCCATGTAGGAGAATTCAAATGGAATATTTTTTAAATTGGCCAATATTATTTGAAATGTTTTTAAAATGTTATTTCACATTTAAATATTACTGTAGTATTTACTCAGGCTTTGCATGCATTCAAATGTCATTTTTTTACATTTTATATTCAGAATTTTAATTAAACGAATGACATGTTAATCATCACTTATAATATCTAGCTGAAAATTAAGCATCTGTATGTATTTTAATATGGGCTCCTTTTTGGAAATATAAACCGCGGGTGCTGGAAATACACAGCGGGTGAGGCATCGGAGAGAAGAAACGTTAACACTGCAAGTTGAAGACATTTCATCAGGGTTGGTCATTTGTTATGCCAATATATATGTATAAACGGTAGCGCTCCAACCTAACTTTGCTGGTCACTAACTTCAGAATATCTATTATATCTATTATCAGTACAGGTTTTTTGGAGAGATGGTGGTGAAGGCCTGTATTGAAAATGGAACTCACTGCATCGACATTAGTGGTGAACCTCAGGTATTGATATCTTCTTCAATAAATCATTTGTTACAAATTTAAGGTACCGCCAAATAAAAAGCTGCTTTGTATAAATTCTCTGAGGAGAACATTTTCTGAATGTTCTAGTGTTTCTGTGCTTTTCCCACATGCATTATATGTGAATTTGATTAAAGGCATTGATATGGTACTTGGCAATATACGCGGATTATGAAGCTCGGTTTTGATCAATGTGCAAAACCAATCAACTGAAGATGGAATTAGATAAAACCGTGACCAGTGCAATGTGTAAGCAGGAACTCGTTAAACTGAAGATAGACACAAAAAGCTGGAGTAACTCAGCAGGTTAGACAGTATCTCTGGAGAAAAAGGAATAGGTGATGTTTCGGGTCGAGGCCCTTCTTCAGACTGAAAGTCAGGGGAAAGGGGAACAAGGCATACTGTATAGACAGTACCTAGGACAAATAAATGGAAGAAATGCACAAAACAGCGATAATGACAGAGGGGGTGCAGCAAGAAAGACAAGAGTTCTGTAATACTCTCTTGTTGCATCCCCTCTGATTATTGTTCCTTTATCGTGTGACAACCAAAATTGCACACAATATCCTTACATGAAGCCGCAGGAGAGTTCAGGACCATGCTATAAGTACTACTGAGCTAAAATAATTTGTTGGTAGAAACTGTGAATAATCTACCATTTAAAACATAGTTGCCATTTGAACTGGTTTTGGGCAATCTCATGTAAATAGTAATAATGGGTTAGTGTGCTTAATTATAATAAGTGAATACAAGTTAAAGCAGAGAAAAATGACAAAGTATAAATCCACTCCACGTAGAGAGAATAACCATGAAAGTTTCATGCAAATAAATTGGGTCATTATTCCAGACATGCATCAATCATTAATTTAAATAATAATGAGAATGTGAGATTTCTTTTGAGGTTGCCATTTGGGTAATGTTTGCTTTTCCACAATCTTCAATTAATTAAAGCTGAGACTACGTGTGGTAACAAGGTAACCTCAAATTGTGCATTATTTTCCCTCACGAAGATAGTGGAAGTAAGAGGAAGGTTGGAAACTGAGGTGAATGTTCCAAGTGAAAGGGACAGTTGTGCATGTAAAGGAAGTAGACATAGCGGAAAATATGGTCCCTGGAATTTACAATTGTTTTATCATTCACAGTTTTTAGAAACCATGCAACTAAAATATGATGCAACAGCTGCTGAAAAAGGAGTATATGTGGTTGGAAGCTGTGGATTTGATTCTATTCCAGCAGATATGGGTGTACTTTATACCAGGGACCAGTTGAAAGGTAATTTATGATAAGTGCACAGATGATTAACATATTGCATTGCCTTGGTTATTGAGCAGTACTGGGTTAAAGGTAACAAAAAGTCCAAGTGACGCTCAACACGGAGAGAGATCGCGGGTTGGATAAAGAATGAAAAGAAAAACTATGCAGTATAGAAAACTGAAAATAAGGGAGGACTGACTGGAGTATAGAAATTATAGAGGGTGCTTGTATTTATAAAAAAACATAGAAAGGCAAAAGAGTAATAAATATCACTAGTAGGTTCCTGAGAAGACTTGCAGGATGCTTGCCCTCACTATCGAGTACACGGAATAAAAGGTCAGGGAGGTTATGTTACAACTTCCTTGGTTAGGTCATGGTTACACTAGTATGTGCAGTTATTCATTATTACAAAAGATGGTTCAAACTACAATAGGAAGTAAGTAATTGCACAGGAGTGGATGCAGAGGAGATTCACTTGGAACTTGTCAGAGATTAACTGTTTTAGTTAGAGGAGAGACTGGATAGGCTGGGTTGTTTTCCCTGTGGAACAAGAGGCTCAATGGGAACCTGACCAAGTTAAACCTCTGATAGACACAAAAAGCTGGAGTAACTCAGCGTGTCAGACAGCAGCTCTGGTGAAAAGCCATAGGTGACTTTTCGGGTAGATACTGCTTTTCAGACTGAGTCAGAGGAACGGGAAATGAGAGAGATGATTTGGACGAGGGAATGATGATTAATGATTTGGACGAGGGAATTCAATGCAACATCTCCAAATTTGCAGATGACACCAAGCTGGGGGGTATAGTTAGGTGTGAGGAGGATGCTTGGAGGCTGCAGGGTGATTTGGATAGGCTGAGTGAATGGGCAGATGCATGGCAGATGCAGTATAATGTGGATAAATGTGAGGTTATCCACTTTGGTGGCAAAAACATGAGGGTAGACTATTATCTGAATGGTGGCAGATTAGGAATAGGGGAGATGCAACGATACCTGGGTGTCATGGTACACCAGTCATTGAAAGTAGGCATGCAGTTGCAGCAGGCAGTGAAGAAAGCAAATGGTATGTTAGCATTCATAGCAAAAGGATGTGAGAAAAGGAGCAGGGAGGTTCTACTGCAGTTGTACAGGGTTTTGGTGAGGCCACACCTGGAGTATTGCGTACAGTTTTGGTCTCCAAATCTGAGGAAAGACATTCTTGCCATAGAGGGGGTACAGAGAAGATTCACCAGACTGATTCCTGGGATGTCAGGACTTTCATATGAGGAAAGACTGGATAGACTCGGCATGTACTCGCTTTAGAAGATTGAGGGGGGATCTTATAGAAACTTACAAAATTCTTAAGGGGTTGGACAAGCTAGATGCTGGAAGATTGTTCCCGATGTTGGGGGAGTCCAGAACAAGGGGTCACAGTCTAAGGATAAGGGGGAATTCCTTTAGGACCGAGATGAGGAAAACATTCTTTATACAGAGAGTGGTGAGTCTCTGGAATTCTCTGCCACAGAAGGTAGTTGAGGCCAGTTCATTGGCTATATTTAAGAGGGCGTTAGATGTGGCACTTGTGGCTAAAGGGATTGGGGGTATGGAGAGAACGCAGGTACGGGATACTGAGTTGGATGATCAGCCATGATCACATTGAATGGCGGTGCAGGCGCGAAGGGCCGAATGGCCTACTCCTGCACCTATGTTTCTATGTTTCTAGAGTTAGTTTTAGTTAGAATTAGGTTAGTGCACTTTCTCTAGTCAAAATTGGAGTTTTGTTTTTTGGTCCTAGAATTACCGTTTGTGTTTTTTCTGGCCTGTGCAGAACTTCAAATGCCTGCTTCCTTGTACAGCCTGCAACATTGCACTTCTTGAAGCTCTTTCATTTTTCAATGAGTGAGGCAAATTGAACAATTATAGCCTTTAATGCAATGTACTTTTAGTGAGTGATTTAGAAGTATGGAAAATATTAAAATTGAACTAGACCAAGTGGGACCCGTTGGGTCCCTGTCACATGCGAGGTCTAGTTCCCCAATGCAACCCGTTCCCCCAACTCAATATTCCACCACTCACCAGTTCCCCCAACGCAACCCGTTCCCCCAACGCAATATTCCACCACTCACCCATAGCCCCCAACTGTGCAGGGGCGGCTCATTTCCCCTTATCCTCCACCACTCCCTCCCCCTCCTCTTCAGCCTCCCTCTTTTTAAACTTAAAAAAAAATGCAATTGCAATTGCTGCCAGGACTTTAAAAAAAGTATCCAATTCCACTTCCTCTGCCTTCCCCAGCACTCCCTCCCCCTCCTCTTCAGCCTCCCTCTTTTTAAACTTTAAAAAACTTGCTGCCAGGACTCAGTGTCCTGTGATTGCAACATTGTTGCGGGCAGGGCCAGCAATTGGATTTGGGTTTTTCACACTGAGAAGTTAAGTGAAAAGTTAAATGTTTTAAGTTTTAAATGTGAATAACTTGTAAAATATACCATCAATCAGAATATAACTTACCACAAGACAACTGTGAATAAGATGGTCCAAAAATTGTAGCGCTATCGTGTACCGTTTTGGCGTAGTTCAGGGCATGACAGACACGTACGCAGACACGCACACAGACAAGATGAGAGTTTTAGTACTACATAGATAACAAGACACTTTAAATGTTGATGCAATATAGAGAATAAGAAATTGTATACATATTTACATGTTATTTTTCAGGTACTCTGACTGCTGTGGATAGCTTTGTGATGTTGAAGACAGGACCACAGGTATATCTTTTGTTTATTTGAACCATAGTTTGCAATGATAAATTCTGATATTTAAACAGTTGCATGTTAACTGTCCAATGTAACAGTGTAAGGAAATATTTAAATACAGTTCTTTTTGCTATTTCTTGGGTTGATTCAGAGGATCTGTCATTTGAAATAATAATTGTCATTTGGTAGTAGTATATTAATAGCCCTATCCCACTGTGTGAGTTCATTCTAGAGTTCTCCTGAGTTTGCCCTGATTCAAACTCGGCGTTTTACGGTAATGGCCGCTTGTCCGTACTCTGGGCTCTCGTGGACATTTTTCAACGTGTTGAAAAATCTTTACGAGTCTTCCCGAGCTTACCGCGTTTCCCGAGTACCTGCCGTTAGCGTTACGAGCCGTTAAGAAACGTCCCCAAGCTCTGACGTACCCGCTATGTTCCTTCCACGAGTTTGATTTTTTTTTAGCTTGGGGAGCTCTTGAATGAACTCGTACAGTGGGACAGTGCTTTTACCATGTTATTTTCTAAAACTACAAACAATAATTAAACATTGTTTGTGACTATATGTGGATTAATATGCATATTTAAATATATTTTAAACCTAAAGCAAAATCAAACTGCTGAAGAAACTAATTGTAGAATGGATATTGGCCGAACATGGAAAATGGGAGTAGTTTTCATGGACATCTTGTTCATTGTGGACAAGTTGGACTGAACGGCCTGTTTCCATATTGTATGACTCTTATGACCTTGTAATTCGACAGATCAGCAGTGTTTTATGCTCCAGATTCCAGTATCTGCTGCCTTTTGTGTCTATATTTTAAACCTAACTTTTTTATTTGGGATTAAAATCTGATGTTTTTGAAAATGAAACTTATTTTAGCAGCCTAGTTTTTTGATCAGTTGCTCAGCCATAATGTATAGCACACACATGTGTGTTTAGCCCCAACTTATTGATGCTGACAAAGGAGTCGATCTATGCTCATTTTATTTTTCTGCATTAGGATTACATCCCTCTAATACTTTCTCATCCACGTATCTGTCCAAATGTTTTTTAAACACAGAAATTGTATTTGGCTCTATCGTTTCCTCTGGCAACTTATTTCATATGACCATCACGCTCTGTGGGGGAAAAAGTTGCCCCCCTCATTTCTCCCCCTCACCTTAAATCAATGGCCTCTAGTTATAGATTCCCCTATCCTAGGAAAAAATATTCTGACTATCAATTTATCTCTGCCCCTCATTATTTTAATCCTCTGAAGGCCCTCCAGCAAGCAACCTTCTAGATTTCAGTGAGAATAAACAAGACAAGACAAGAGTCTTTATATATGTCATGGATGGGACAATTAAATTTTTACTTGCTGCAGCACAACAGAATATGTGAATATGTAAACATTGTGTATAACGGGGGAAAAAAAGAAAAAGTTCAATAAATAACAAATATAGTGCAAATAACAAATAATAATATGGTCTTTTGCTGTTCAGAGCTTATTTGTTGTGTTTAATAGCCCGATGGCTATTCCTGTACCTGGACGTTAGTCTTCAGACTCCTGTATCTTCTTCCTGATGGCAGTGGTGAGATAAGTGTGTGGCCAGAAAGGTGTGGGTCCTTGATGATTTTGGCTGTCTTTTTGAGGCAGCGACTACGATAGATCCCATCGATGGTGGAGAGGTCAAAGCCGGTGATGGACTGGGCAGTGGTCACAACTTTTTGTAGTCTTTTTCGCTCTTGGATGTTCAAGTTGCCGAACCAGGCCACGATGCAACCAGTCAGAATGCTCTCTACCATGCACCTGTAGAAGTTTAGGAGAATCCTCTTCGACATGCTGAATCTCTGTAATCTTCTCAGGAAGTAGAGTTGCTGGTGTGCCTTCTTTACAATTTCATCGGTGTGCTGGGCCCAGGAAAGATCTTCTGACATATGCACGACCAGGAATTTGAAGACCCTCTCCACCATCGTCCTGTTGATATAAGAAGGATTGTGGGTCCTCATCCTTCCCCTACTAAAGTCCACAATCAGTTCCTTGGTCTTACTGATGTTGAGAGCCAGGTGGTTGTGCTGGCACCATTTGGTCAGACAGTCGATCTCACTTCTATACTCTAACTCGTCCCCATCTGTGATTCCTCCAACCACAATGGTGTCATCGGCGAACTTAATGATGGAGTTCGCACTATGACCGGCTACGCAGTCATGGGTATAGAGTGAGTAAAGCATAAGGCTGAGCATGCTGCCTTGAGATGCTCCCGTACGTATTGGTACCAAGGATGAAGTGGTTCCTCCAATTCGAACAGACTGTGGTCTGTGGATGAGGAAGTCGAGGTTCCAATTGCAGAGGGATGTGCAGAGGCCCAGGTTCGTGTGCTTGGTAACCAGCTTGGAAAGGATGATGGTATTAAACGCCGAGCTGTAGTCTATAAATAACAGCCTGACGTAAGTGTTTTTATTGTCCAAGTGGTTCATTGCGGAGTGGAGAGGCAGTGAAATTGCATCTACCGTTGACCTGTTGTGGCGATATGCAAACTGTAGTTGGTCGAGATAGGAGTTGATGTGCACCATAACCAACCTCTCAAAGCACTTCATCACCACAGACGTTAGTGCCACTGGTCAATAGTCATTGAGGCACGCGACCCTACTCGTCTTGGGCACTGGTATTATTGATGCCCTCTTAAAGCAGGTGGTAACCTCAGATCTCAGAAGTGAGAGGTTGAAAATGTCTGCAAAAACTCCCACCAGTTGGTCTGTACAGGTCTTGAGAACTCGACTGGGTATACTATCAGGACCAGGCGCTTTCCGAGGGTTCACCCCCCCTGAAGGATCTTCTGACATTGGCTCTGTGACTATAACTGTCACATCATCAGGGCAAATAGGGGCTCGGGAAGGCACATCAGTGTTCTCCCTATCGGACCGTGCGTAGAACACATTGAGCTCATCAGGGAGTGATGCTTCGCTGTCGTTTGAGCCGCCTCCTGATTTCACCTTGTAGGTGATGGCATTCAAGCCCTGCCACAGTTGCCGAACATCCGTCTCATCCTCCAGCTTAGAACAGAAGTCCCTTTTGGCCTTTTGATGTCCTTACCAAGGTCGTATCTGGACTTCTTATAGACCTCTGCATCGCCAGACCTGAATGCCCGGGATATGGTCTTCAGAAGAATGCGGATCTCATGGTTCATCCGCATGAGTGTTCTGCTCAGGAAACACTCAGAAGGTTTTTGTTGGAACGCAGTCCTCCCCACAGTTCCTTATGAAGTCTGTAATGACGGGCGTATTCATGCAGGTCCGTTGCCGAGTCCCTGAACATTGCCCAGTCTACAGACTCCAAGCAGTCCTGGAGCTGTTCCTCCAGGACCAGCTCTGTGCAGTCCTCACCTCTGAGGGTGCTTTCTTCAGTTGCTGCCTGTCTGCAGGAAGAAGCAGCACCGCTAAATGGTTGGATTTTCCGAAGTGAGGGCGAGGGATAGAGCAATTGCCGTCTTTGATGGTCGTGTAGCAGTGGCCAAGGGTGTTTGGTCCTCTGGTGCTGCAGGAGACATGTTGGTGGAAGTTAGGGAGCGATTTCTTTAGGTTGGCTTTGTTGAAGTCCCCGGCTACGGTGGCAAATGCCTCGGGGTAAGCCGTCTGGTGCTTGTTGACCATGGCGTGCAGCTCCTCCAGTGCCAGACGGACGTCTGCCTGGGGTGGGATGTAGACCGTGATCAGGATGATGGAGGTGAATTCCCTCAGTAGCTAGAAGGGAAGGCACTTCACCGCCAGATGTTCGAGGTGTGGAGAGCAGGAGTTGGATAGGACTTCCACGTCTGAGCACCATGAGCTCCTCTCCCTTTCCCAGATGCCTGTGTACGGTCCATACGGTGGATGGAAAACCCTTCAGGCTGGACCGCTGAGTCTGAGTAGCTGGGGGTGAGCCATGTCTCTGTGAAATAGAATACAGAGCATTCCCTCAGCTCACTTTGGTAAAGCAGCCTTGACCTTGAGTCCTCCACTTTGTTTACTAGTGACTGGACGTTGGCCAGCAGGATGGTAGGGAGAGGAGGCCGAAGTCCCCTACACTTCAGTCTTACTTGTAGTCCTGCCCGACGACCATGTTTCCGTGCTCCATGAAGCCCTCCTTGGTGTTTAAAGTACAGTACTTGCGAGTCTCCACGCGGTCGGCGATTCCCCTGAGATCGGGGATTCCCTTACAGTCGGTACCTCCAGCTCCGTTGCTACTGGGAGATCCTGCCCGACAGCCTCGATTCCGGACTCCATGAAGGCCTCCGCGGTGTTTACAGGTACAGTGCTTACTGTATCTGCGCGCCTCCGCAAGGTTGGGGATTCCCCTCCAATCGGGGATTTCCTTACAGTCACTATCTTCGGGAGTTTGCAGTAGCGCTAATGCATTTAAATGCGATAGCAGCTCGCTACTTACATCGTTGATTTCTGCAGATTCTTTGATACAGTTAAGCTCAGAAATACTATATTTGAATATTTTCTGTTGTGCTGCCGGCAAAATGTCACCACAGGTAGGTGCTATCTTAGGTTCTTAAACCCAGCCTATCCAATCTTTCCTTGTCGATAAAACTCTCCATTCCAGGCAACATCCTGGTGAATCTCTTCAGTGCTGTTTCTAATACTATATCCTGTAGAGCAGCAACTAGAACCATAAACAACACTTAATGTTTGGCCTGACCAATGTTTTGTACAACTGCAAATGACATCCCAACTCTTGTATTCGATGCTTTGGTCTATGTAAGTAAGCATGCTGAACGTCATCATCACTGCCTGCGTCCGCCACTGTCAGCAACTCCCTCCACCTAGTTCCTGGTCTTCTGGGGCGAACCGGAAATGAGCCGCGGACAAGGATCCCACTCTAGGTGGGTTCCCCGGTGTTGCGGCAGGCGCCCAGTGGCCCACGACCCTGTCGTGAGTTCTTCTTGCATCCCGAGGCCTTTTTGTAATTAATACTCCCAAGGTCCCAGATGTTTACTGTAAAGGTCCTGTTAGTACTTGACATCCCAAAATGTATTTCTTCACACTGATCTGAATCTGCAACTGAGCCATTCAACTTTTCAACTGAACCATGTCCCTTTGTGTATTTGCACAACCCCTTCACTATCTAATAGTCTTCCATTTTTTGTTGTCACCAAACTTATTAATCAGTCCACCTACATTCTCATCCAAGTTTTTTATATTCATGACAAACAATAATGATTCCAGCAACAGCCCTCAACAACCACCCTCTGATTAAAGAAAAATGTTTGGAGGACTTGTGTACCAGATTTTCTAAATTAGTGTAAGTGTGAAGCGTTGTACTTGAATAGTTTGTAGTAATTATATTCCAGATGCCTCCTATATTCTGTTGTGCTGAAGCAAAGCAAGAATTTCATTGTACTATCTGGGACACATGACAATAAACTCTCTTGAATCTTTTAAGTAAGCATGCTGAACGCCATCATCACTGAAAATGGACATTGGTAGGTATTTACTAAGGCATGCATTATACTTCAGTCCGCTTGGAGATTGATTTACAGTCACTTGAGTGATGTAAATTTAGCAGATTTAATTAATGAAATGGTTTGAATTACCTATTTTAAAAAATTTTAGTTTGAAGTTACTGCCTCAAAGTTACTAAGTCCTTTCTACCTTCAATAGGGTGCCAGTTTTCACGATGGAACTTGGAAGTCAGCAATTCATGGAATGTCTGATCGAAGTAACCTGAAGAAACTAAGAATACAGTTTGAATTTAAACCTCTTCCGGTTATTGGGACCAAACTAAAACGCAGGTGAAAAAATATTCCATTCCATTAGTTAACGAGTTTGATGTCAAGGATGAAATAACAGTAGTGCTATAAAATTGAGTTTGATATTTTTTTTACTGGTCTCCTGTGGTGTAAAAATGTATAGTAACTGGTTCACATTAATGCAAATTCAGTGATGCTTCATTTAGCACAATTGTAAATACTTTTTGTTGCAATTGTTTAACCACATTTGATTAATTTGCATTTTAAAGGGATAGGCAACCATGGGGGAATACATTCGTTTTAAATTGAATATTTCTCTCAGTTGTGGAATCATAATGTCTCCACATTATGAAACGTTCTTGATGTTCCTATTATTACCATACAACTCCTGCACAAACCCATGCTACTCCTACATGTCTGAAGGAATTAAACAGTGCACTTCTGTTCTTATTCCTTTTCTCTGTAGCCCGTCCTTCCTCCCCCTCTTTGGAAATATGTTTGATGACTTCAACAGCTTTCAAGTAATTCATTTTATGAGTATATTATTTTTATGTGATGTCCTAACTATCCACCTCTTCTCCCGAGCATCTGTGCCTTTGCCAATGTACTTGATGCTCTGTTATCCAGTTCATTTAAAATGTTTTTGACCAGCCAACATCATTCCAAATTTCCCCTTCTTGAGTGCTAATTTTTGCTTCCATTAATATAAATATAAGGAAATCATCTCTTTGATTCAAAATCTTAAATGACTATTGACATATATTGACGCATTATTTTTTAAATATGATGTTTTGTGAAAGCAATAATGTGAAGGGAAAATGTGTATAGGAGAGGAGAAATATTAGGGAGTAGGCACAGCATTAAGATTTTTTAATATTGATGATGTGGTAAGATTTTAAAGTAGCTCTTTTGAACTCAATGTGATGTAAACCTACTTGTGACGAGACTTATCCTTGAACAATGTTTTTTCTTCGCAGGGGTGGAGTATTTTATAGTAACAAAATAAATCAATATGTCACACCATTCCTGGGGTCTGATGCCTCAGTAGTCAAACGCACACAGCGGTACCTGTATGAGAACTTGCAAGAAAGTCCTGTAAGTATATTCAGCTTTCCCTTTTTTTTAATATTCACGGTATGTTAAGTTTAACTTAATGAAAAATCACATTGGACATAGCTCATATGATAAAAGAGAAACTAAATTGTAATTCACGTGACCTCGAAACTTGGGCTTATTGATACATTTTTCTTCCCTATAAATGTAATTTGTTGTTGCAGAATCACATAGTTTTGTTGGAATATTCTCTCTTCTTGCCAGAAAATAACCCGAATGGCAACAGTTAGGCTTGCACGATTTCTTCATGCATCATTTTGGCTCATTTACAAGGATGAAGACTTTCCTAAAATGTATTTACTTCTTGGTATGTGGCCACTGGCAAGGTAAAAAGCAATTGACCATCATAAATTGCCCTTAAATAGTCAATGATGTGCAACGTATGTGACAACCATACCCTTCTGGTGAAGGTACAACCACAATGCCAGTGGGTAGTGAATTCCTGGATTGAAATCCAGCAATGATAATGCAGCTCTTCTACACTTCCAAGTCAGGGTGATTAAAGGCCTTTGTTTAAGAAGGAACTGCAGATGCTGGAAAATCGAAGGTAGATAAAAGTGCTGGAGAAACTCAGCGGGTGCAGCAGCACCTATATTATAGGCCTGCAAGGAAATGTACAGCTGGTGGAACATTTTGAGTTGTGGTGGATGGGTGTCAACCAGCACATTGCTTTGTTCTGCCGATGTTCAAACTGCATGAGAGTTGGAGGTGCACACATCTATGAATTGGAGAGTATTCTATCATGCAGCTGACTTGTATGTTATAAGTGGTGAAGGGCTTTAGGCTGTCAGACAGTTGCTGCAAGATGCCCAGTGTTTCTCTTGCTATTGCTACACAGATATTTATGTGGTTGGTCCAGTTGAATAATGATCAGAAATGACTCCCAGGAAGTTGATGGAGGGCTCAATAATGATAACGTTATTGAATGTCAATGGTTGACCGCTGTTCTTGTTGGCGATGATCCTTGCCTGGCAATTTTGTGCCTCTTATTTGCCTCTTTCTTCACATTGTATAGTCATAGAGTGATATAGTGTGGAAACAGGCCCAACTTGCCCACACCGGCCAATATGTCCGAGCTACACTACTCCCTCCTGCCTGCGTTTGGTCCATATCACTCCAAACGTGTCCTATCCACGTACCCGTCTAACCGTTGCTTAAACGTTGGGATAGTCTCAGCCTCAACTACCTCCTCTGGCAGCTTGTTCCATACACCCACCACCCTTTGTGTGAACAAAATTCCCCTCGGGTTCCTATTAAATCTTTTCCCCTTCACCTTGAACCTATGTTCTCTGGTCCTCGATTTCCCCACTCTGGGCAAGAGATTCTGTGCATCTACCCGATTTATTCTTCTCATGATTTTGTACACCTCTGTAACATCACCCCACATTCCTCCTGCGCTCCAAGGAATAACTCAACCAGTCTACTCAACCTCTCCCGATAGTTCAGACCCTCTAGTCCTGGCGACATCCTCGTAAATCTTCTCTGAACCCTTTCAAGCTTGACAATATCTTTCCTATAACATGGTGCCCAGAACTGAACACAATACTCTAAATGCAATCTCACTAATGTCTTATACAACTGTAACATGATCTCCCACTTCTATACTCAATACTCTGTTAAAGTCCAATGTGCCAAAAGCCTTTTTAACCACCTTATCTACCTGGAAATCAACCTTCAAGGAACCATGTACTCCTAGATCCCTATGCTCTACAACATTCCCCAGAGCCTACCATTCACTGTGTAGGACCTGCTCCTGTTAGACGTCCTAAAATGCAATACCTCACATTTCTCTGTATTAAATTCCATCAGCCATTCCTCAGCCCATCTGGCCAATCCATCCAGATCCTGCTGTAATCTTTCACAACCATCTTCACTATCTGCAATACCACTCACTTTTGTACCATCAGCAAACTTGCTAATCTTGCCCTGTATGTTCTCATCCAAATCATTGATGTGAATGACAAACAGTAACGGGCCCAGCACCGAACGCTGAGGCACAGCACTAGTCACAGGCCTCCAGTCGATGAAGCAACCTATCACAATCACCCTCTGCTTCCTTCCATGGAGCCAATTTGCTATCCATTCAGCTATCCTTGGATCCCATGCGATCTAACCTTCCAGAGTAGCCTACCATGCGGAACCTTGTTGAATGCCTTACTGAAATCCATGTCCACAACATCGACAGCTCTGCCCTCATCGACCTTTTTGTTCACATCTTCAAAAAAATCTATCAAATTTGTGAGGCACGTCCTCCCACGTACAAAACCATGCTGACTATCCCTGATCAACCCTTGCCCATCCAAATGCCTGTAGAATACTCAGAATACTCTCCAGTAACTTTCCAACTACAGATGTTAAGCTCACTGGCCTATTGTTCCCAACATTTTCCCTGCAGCCCTTATTGAAAAGAGGCAGAACATTTGCCACCCTCCAGTCTTCCGGCGCCTCTCCTGTATTTAAGAACGACTCGTAAATTTGAACCAGTTTCCTCTCTACTTACCCGCAATGTCCTCGGATAAATCTGCTCAGGCCCAGGAGATTTGTCTACCTTCAAACATGACAGTACCTTCAGTACTTCTTCGACGGTAACAATGACTGCTCTCAAGACACTTCCATTGACTGCCCCAAGTTCCTCCTTCCTACTGTCTTTCTCCTCGGTAAATACAGAGGAGAAATACACATTGATGACTTTGCCCATCTCCTGTGGCTCTGCACAAAGGTGACTGCTTTGATTCCTGAGAGGTCCCACTCTCTCTCTCTAGTTACCCTTTTCGCCCTTATGTATTTAGAAAATCTTTTTGGATTGTCCTTAATTGAAATTGAAAATACCCTTGATCAATTATTTCCAGTGCTCGATAGTACTGCTCATTATATCTTTCAACACCTCCGAGGACTGAGAATGGACTGATTGGAAGTACTGCAAAAGCTTGGCTGGAGGTGGTGTTAGTTTTGAAGAACAAGTTTTCAGTATTGCAGCTGGGATACATTATGGTCCTAAAGACTTTGCTACATCCAAAATTAGACATAGAAACATAGAAAATAGGTGCAGGAGGAGGCCATTCGGCCCTTCGAGCCAGCACCACCATTCATTGTGATCATAGCTGATCGTCTGCTATCAATAAACCGTGCCTGCCTACTCCCCATATCCCTTGACTCCACTAGCCCCTAGAGCTCTATCCAACTCTCTCTTAAATCCATCCAGTGATTTGGCCTCCACTGCCCTCTATGGCAGGGAATTCCATAAATTCATAACTCTGTGGGTAAAAAAGTTTTTTTCTCACCTCAGTCTTAAATGACCTCCCCTTTATTCTAAGACTGTGGCCCCTGGTTCTGGACACTCCTAACATTGGGAACATTTTTCCTGCATCTAGCTTGTCCAGTCCTTTTATACATTTCATGGTATAACGTGAAGTGTCTCGAATTGACAGAACACTGATTTCTATAATGGTGGGGATCTTAGGGGAAAACTGAATAATCTATTATGTACTTCATGCCGATTACTGTTGCAAATACTTTGGCCTTGTTTTTAATGCTCACGTGTTGGGTCAACATTAGTTGAAGCTAGTGTTCTAGGAGCTACCTCCTTCTGTTGGCTCTTTAATACTGCACCATACTTGATGTGGCAGGAATGCAGTGGTTGGATTCATTGGTTATGGGGTTTATTGGGCTTTATCTGTGTACATTGTTTTGCGGGGGCACGGGGAATCGTTTCAGGCTGGGAGCGTCCTGCAGCCTAAGGAGGGGGACGGCTTCAGATGGGGTCTGTCGGGGGCTGGTGGGGGGAGGGGGGTGTAGGGGATGGGGGGGGTGGAGTGGAGGGGGGTGGGTGTGGGCTCACAGGTTTCCGGCCCCGGCTCCGACCGCACTCATCGGCTCCAGGACCCGGCTCCGGGCTCACTCAACGGCTCCCGTCCCCAGCGCCTGTCGCGCTCACAGCCCCCGCCCGCCAACACAGCCAGCCCCCGCCCGCCAACACAGCCAGCCCCCGCCCGCCAACACAGCCAGCCCCCGCCCGCCAACACAGCCAGCCCCCGCCCGCCAACACAGCCAGCCCCCGCCCGCCAACACAGCCAGCCCCCGCCCGCCAACCAACGCAGCCAGCCCCCGCCCGCCAACCAACGCAGCCAGCCCCCGCCCGCCAGCCAACGCAGCCAGCCCCCGCCCGCCAGCCAACGCAGCCAGCCCCCGCCCGGCAGCCAACGCAGCCAGCCCCCGCCCGGCAGCCAACGCAGCCAGCCCCCGCCCGGCAGCCAACGCAGCCAGCCCCCGCCCGGCAGCCAACGCAGCCAGCCCCCGCCCGGCAGCCAACGCAGCCAGCCCCCGCCCGGCAGCCAACGCAGCCAGCCCCCGCCCGGCAGCCAACGCAGCCAGCCCCCGCCCGGCAGCCAACGCAGCCAGCCCCCGCCCGGCAGCCAACGCAGCCAGGCCCCGCCCGGCAGCCAACGCAGCCAGCCCCCGCCCGGCAGCCAACACAGCCAGCCCCCGCCCGCGAACACAGCCAGCCCCGCCCGCCGACACAGCCAGCCCCGCCCACCGACACAGCCAGCCCCCGCCCGCCAACACAGCCAGCCCCCGCCCGCCAACACAGCCACCCCCCGTTCACGAATACAGCAATCCCCCACCCGCTGAACACAACCCACACTCCGCTCCTTCAGCTTCTCGGCGCTGGTGATTTACTGCGCCCCAGCAAATAACAGACCAATAACTTTTGTAATATTTCACCAATCGGAACAAAACCTGGTGCGCTTGGAGCAGAGGAGAACGGTAAGGTGGCGGAAAATTCCTAGCGATATAGACTGCCATTTTTGCGCAAATTTAAAAACAATGTAAACCAGAAGAGGGCAAGATGAGAGTTTTAGTAATAGGATAGATAGATAGATATAGATTTATTTTGACAAACAATTTTATAGACATGCTGCACTGCTTCTGACACTCTTTGGTTATGATAATGGCATTAATACATTTCATCGGCTTTGAGAAACTCTTCTTATAATTAGATGTGCTAATCTCATTTAACATCAATGCTAATCTGGTTCTCTTTAGGTTCAGTATGGTGCTTATGCTGCTCTGGGTGGAATTGGGTCAGTCATTCTGATGATCTTTACTGGATTCTTCTTCTGGTGTTTCACAAAGTGTAACTTTGGAAGGAAACTTATGATCAAAGTAAGTGACATTGATTGGTGTATTCATAAAGTGTTGTTATAGCTTCTATTCAGTTTTAACTTTTAATAATTAGACTAAGTGGGACTAGGTCACACAGGAAGCTTGGTCCCCCAACGTTCACCCATAGCCCTCAACTGCACAGGCACAGCTCATTTCCCCTCATCCCTAGCACTCTCTCACCCTCCCTCTTCTTTCCCCTACCCTGTCACTCCTCCCTCCCTTACTCCATAACTCCTCTCCCCTCCCTACCCCCTCCTGTCCCTCTATCCCCCACTCCTCACTTCCCCCTATCCTCCCCCTCTGCCCTCCTCTCCCTCTATTTGCCACTCTCTACCACTCCTCTACTCCCCCCCTACTCTCCTTCCTCCCCAACTCTCCCTCCTCACCCCCTCCCTCTTCTTTTCCCTCTCCTCCTACTCTCTCCAATCCCTCCCTCATCTCTCCTTTCCCCTACCCTCACTCCCTCCATAACTCCTCTCCACTATCCTCCCCCACTCTCCATCCCCAGGATCTCAAGTTTGCGGCTCCTCTCCCTTCTTGCATGCCCCGGAGGAGGATCAGCCGTCAACGCCCTCAGAGTCAGGCTTCGGATCGGCCCGGTAGCACCAGCAGATACGGCCGCGCTGGCATGTGGGCGGGAGGGGGGAGAGCTCAGAGAAAAGACGGGGGAAGGCGCAGGAGCCAGCGAGGGGGACCAGAGGGGAAGGGGCTGGAGCTGCGGTGCGTTGCGATGGCGGTGGGTTTTGAGTTTCACAGCGGGCGCTGGACGCTCTCGTCCGCCGTGATCAGATTCACCGCTTTCCGTTTGGCAACATCGCCGCGCCGCTTCTGGTCTCTCCGAAAATTGTGTCGGGTTGGAGACTTCTGCCGGCCACCCACACGTCCTTCAGCTCCAGTAAAGACACGATGGTGCAGGAAGGGGCGGCTCGTCCCGGGGAGTGACAGGAGAAGAGACCAATTCAAGCGGCGCTGACCGGCAGGAGAGGAGATCGATCTGCGCATACGCAGATTTTACAATTTTTTTTTAAACCTTGCTAACTTTTACAATATACCACCGATCGGAACGAACTTGTTGCACTTGCAGCACCGGAGAACGGTGAGTGAGCTGGCGAACATCGTGACGCTATCGCATACCGTTTCTAGGCAAATAGAAAAAACGGCAAACCGGAACAAGATCAGAACTTTAGTTATGTACAGATATTGGTCAAGTATTTTGTTTAACTTTTGCCTTATAGTATCCAGCGTTTTTCTCATGTGGATATTTTACAAAGAACGGACCATCCAAAGGACAGGTATGTTTGTTTTCCCCATTAATCTTTGTTTAAAGCAAACACGAGTCCTATGTTTTCAAATAAATGGTATCTGACTACTCGCTCTCAAATTGGACTGGTTACCAAAGTGATGAAAACTAAAGTTTTTGTATTTCCTACCCAAGGTATTTTAATTAAAATTTGGAAATCAAAACATTTGAAATATGTATTAGTTATGTCAATTATACCAATAGGTAATGGGCCTGTGAAAATATGTCTTAGTAGAATTATTCAGTGAAGTGAAAATGGAGTCTTGGATTAAATCCATAGAATGTTACAAGATGGAAGGGGACTAATTGGCTTATTGTCTGTTTGCCTGATCTCCACAAGAAGTGCCACCCTTTTATTTTCAAATTATTTTCTTGAGTCTCTCAATTTTCTTTCAAGCTATTCCCACTATCCTTGCAATTTTATATTTCTCTCCCCAATTATTGACTCACCAACCAGAAAGGTTTTCTTGATAGTCTTCAATTTAGCTTTTCCTCATAACTAAAATCAATCATTATCCAGAGACTTATTTAATTCCTTTCTTGATTTTAATACCAAAATATAGTTCCCAAAGTTTTATTTTGTTCAAATGTTTACTTCTTTACTATAAAGCTTTATAATTAGGATGCCATATGCATGTTTTTAAATGTTTCTGCTAATTTATTTTAAAGATCTGTACTTGTGATATTGTCATCTTTACATATCTGAACATTTAATACAGCTGCATTTAATGTCCTTGTAAATAATTACAGGCAGTGGTATTTCTATCCACACATTTCTTTTTTCGCATTACAATATTTGATTGCAGAAAGGTGCGCTAATGACAGAATGTTCTAGAACAGCTGCTCTAGAAACTGATAGAGCTGTTGCCTCACAGTGCCAGAGAACCCGGGTTCAATCCTGATATTGGGTGCTGTTTGTGTGGAGTTTGCACGTTCTGCCTGTGACAGAGTGGGTGTCCACTGGGTGCTCTGGTTTCCTCCCACATCCCAAAGAAGGGTAGGTTTGTAGGTTAATTAGCCATCTGTAAAATACCCCCAAGGAAAGAATGTTAAAGTGGGATAACAAAGAACTAGTGTGAACGGGTGATCGATGATCGGCTTTGGCTGACCATTTGTTCTCGTGCTGTGTGTCAAAACTAAAGAGTAAGAAAATTGAAACCTATGAATATATTGTTTTAAAATTGACCAGAGAATCTGGAATAAATGCAAGTAAATTCAGAAAAAGCTTGTTGTATTTTGTTTTGCAGATAGACGAGACCTCTTTCATCATGACTTTCTTTGGTGAGGGATATCAAGAAGGTCAAGATCCTCAAAAAGGCAATCCTTCAGTGAAAATCTGCACCCAGGTGATAGGGCCAGGTACAGGCAATTTTTAATTTACATTAAACTTATGATTGTGGAATTAATTTATTTTACTTTATTATTTGACCTCACTGGACCTGGAGTTTAGAAGGATGTGGGGGGACCTCATTGAAACTTTCCAAATTGTGAAAGGCCAGAATAGAGTGGCTGTGGAGAGGATGTTTCCACTAGTGGGCAAGTCCAGAACCAGAAGCCATAGCCTCAGAATAAAAGGACATACCTTTAGAAAGGGGATGAGAAGGCATTTCTTTAGTCGGAGGATGGTGAATCTGTGAAATTCATTGTCACAGATAGCTGTGGAGGCCAAGACAATTGATATTTTGTAGGTGGAGATAAACAGATTCTTGTCAGAGATTCTTGTCAGAGATTATGGGGAGAATGAGGTTGAGGGGGAAGGATAGATCAGCCATGATTGAATGGTGGAGCAGACCCGATGGGCCAAATGACCTAATTCTGTTCATAAACACGATTAACTTATTTGGCAGGGTTGAGTGGGGAAGTTTCTGGTAATGAAATAGTCTGCACGTTCAACTGATGTAATTAAAACTCTGCACCCATCACTTTCCTGTTTATCACCCGAGTAAGTGCTTCTGTTTGAAGCATAATGTTCCAGTTCTAGATACATTACGGACAGTAACGTCAAGGAAAACCTAATGTACATGATTACAGTGTTACACCGAAAAATTTAGTTAAGCAAATAGTACCTGACAAATATGACCCCTAATGAAGGCAGCACATCTCACAACTGACAGAAAAGAAAAAGGGACACATTTGAATTTAGAAACATAGAAAATAGGTGCAGGAGTAGGCCATTCTGCACTTCCAGCCAGCACCACTATTCAATATGATCATGGCTGATCATCCAAAATCAGTACCCCGTTCCTGCTTTCTCCCCATATCCCTTTTCCGTTAGCCCCAAGAGCTATATCTAACTTGCTCTTGAAAACACCCAGTGAATTGTCCTCCACTGTCTTCTGTGGCAGAGAATGCCACAGATTCACAACTCTCTGGGTGAAAATGAATTTATGTTTTAATGTTTTCTCCTTCTTTATGCAGGTTGGGTGGCTTTGATGAATAAAGTGGCAAATGTATATATTTTTTAAAGTTTCTGCTTAATTCAAATTTTCTATAGTGCAACACATTTTCTTTGCATTATTTCACATCTTGCTTTTTTTTGCCAGAACCTGGCTATGTTGCTACCCCGATGGCTATGGTGCAGGCCGCTATCACAATACTCTCGGAACAAAAGTTGTTGCCGAAGAGGTGAGTTTCATAACCCGTAAGAATCAAATATATTCAGCTTTGAACATCTGCTTATTCTATTTGGTGCTTGGCATAACAAAGTGAGATGCACTTGTATTCAAAGTAATCTTAAATTCCTTATTGTATCAGATATAATATTTCATTTGTTAGACTATTTGTGATTCTATTTAATGCTGATCTGATAGATTATTGATATTAAATGCTTCAATGTATAAGCATATTTCAGGGACTGTGCTTTCCAATGACAATGTATGTATTGCCACAGATATTTGAGCCCGAAATGCATATTTGACCATATGTTGCAATTATTTTTCCTCCTTTAGGGGTGGTGTTTTCACACCTGGAGCAATATTCTCGAAGACTACACTCACTGAAAGACTGAATAAGCGTGGCATTGAGTTCACTGTCATCAGCAGGCCTGCAGCATAATTGTTCCATACATTTGAAGCACAACGTATTGCAAGAACAGTCCTGCTTTCACCCCAATGACAAGCTTGCACTCAGTAAGAAACCTTTATTTAACCGATTCTAGCAGCAATTAATTTGCCCATATTGCAGTATAACTATCAAAAGGAATAAATGATTTCAGAGACTTGCTCTCAAGGGTACTGAAAAAATACTATTTTTGTGTTCATTTCTAATGGAAATTAAACATGTTGATTATAACACACTAAAGTTGACTCTTATTTTTCAGTTGAATTTGTCATTTTTGTTTTGTATAATGAAATATCTGAACATCCTTTGAATAGGGAACTAAATATTTTGTTTAGAAAATAATCTAAGGGGTGCTTTTTGGAGGGAGACGATGTTATTATGAAATCCAGTGACTCAGGTTCAATCCTTCATTTTAATCTGCCACCAGGCTCCCTAAATGCAATTTGCATGTCCTCAACCCTCATTTTAAACTTTGTTAATTATTATTAATTCCTTGCATCTGATTTGCGTCTGTGGGCCATCATGTTTTTTTCTGGCAGTTGATGTTTATAACTCCTGAACAGTTGCACACCGAGGTTGAACAATCTTTAGGTAAGAAATACCAGGATTTGACCTGGTCATATTAGGAGGGAATATGTGCATGAGCGAGTGAGGGAAAAATATTTATGCTAAACTGTGCCTCTTGGAATCATAAGTGTGTTTTGGTAATTGTGAATGTTGAACAATTATAACAGAACTTTTGTTTAAATAGACTTTTTTTTTAAATGTTAATTAACATAAGTAGAAATGCATAATTTGCAAACAATTTTTGGCAATGTAGCGTTAATTAGAGCAATAACCTGTTCCTAGTTTTTATTTTTCCCTTTCTAAATCACCAATTCCAAGTAAACAGCAACCTTACGTAAAGCTTCAGCACTAATTATTTAAATTGCTTTAAAATAAGCTTGCGGCTTATAGCCAATTGTTTATAAAATTGTCTTTTTGTTGAAACATTATTAGACTGCCGCATTTCAAATGGTGATTTTAATTCCAACTGGAAATGCCAATTTGATTTACAATGAGTTGTGTTTATGATCACTGTTCAGGTAGACTCTGGGAAAATTGCCCCACTAAAGTATTTCTGAGATAGATAATGATGATGGTTGTGGCAAAGAAGTTAGTCTTTGACATAAATTGCTTGTAATCCAGAGGAACCCAAGTTATCACAATCAGAAGAAATCAAATAATTACTTTTTAAATGGTCAGAGATGATTTACTCTATTGAGTTATTCATTTAGCTTGCATTGGATCTTCTTTGGCATTGCTCTTGGGGTAAATCCTAATGTTTATTCAAACAGCAAACTCTCTCCGACTCCAAATTAATATAGGCCTGTTCAGCACAGGGCTACATTGTTTAAAATGCAAGTCATGCCCCTGCAATGCTTCACATTAGAGAGAAAAACATTCTTGCACTAGAGAAGATGCAGGTGAAATTTGAAAATATTTCCAAGACCCCAATGTTGTAGCTCTAGGAAAGGTTTGGATATGACATTATTGTTTTCTTTGGAACAGCGAAAACTTAATTGAGGTGTAAAAAAAAACAATGAGGGCTTTACACTTAATAAATAACAAGGACCAAGTTCTCTTAATTGAAGTGGTGAAACATTTAAAATTATTGAAAGGGTTAGAGAGAAGAAGGGGTTTGTTTTCATCCAGGAGTCTGGAACTCAATGCTTGAATAGGTGGTAGAGGGATGAACTTTCATTTTTAAACAGTGTTTGCACGTGTTTGAAGTGTCGTCATTTGCTGTGGACTTTTGACACAAAATGGGATTAAACTCAGTAGTTTTTCTCAAGAGATACAAGATATATTTATTTGTCACATGCCAGTTGGCACAGTGAAATGTGTGATCACCATACAGCCATGCAATAAAATAAAGAACACAACACACAATAGAGTTCAACATAAAAGATCCCCACACAGCAGAATCAAAAGTTTCCCACTGTGAGGCAAGGCACCAAAGTCAGTCATCTTCCTCTGATGTTCACCCATGGTTGGGGCCTCCGGAGCCGCTACGGGCAGCCCGCCGCTCAGGCCCGCTCAGGATGTTGGAACTCCGACGTCGGAACAGGAGGCCAACCTCAGCGGCTAGGACCTCCAAATCGGCCGCTTCCCACCAGAGTCCGCAGCACCCGACGTCCCCAGGCCGTGCCGGGCGGAGATTCACGCTGGCGGCCCTCGGCAAAGGGCCCCAGGGACTCCGCGATGTTGGCCATTGTCACCCGGGCTGGGAGCTCCACGAACCGCGGGCCCAACGCTCCAGAGCTTCAAACAGCGAACCAGGTAGGTATCGCCAGCGCCGCACCGCTGCTGCTGAAGCTCTGGTCTGGTCCCCGATCTCCGGTAGGAAAGGCCGCTCCGATCCAGTGGTAGGCCGCAAGGAGGGGGGACGAGAATGCGACATGGAGAAATAGTCGCATCCTCGCAAAGAAACTACTGGGAAACTGTTTCCCCTTTACCCTACCCCCCTCTCACACATAGAAAAACTAACGTATTCCCAAGACAAACTGTTTACATGAACTAAAATTTACAAAATATGGGAAAAAACGGACAGATTGTAGGCAGAGGCGCCTTCAATACGGTGCCCCTATTAGACAACTGGCACAGGTTGGGCAAATGGTCCCCAGTATCACTGTTCTATGACAATTTTGGTCTCCTAATTTGAGGAAGGACATTATTGCTATTGAGCAGCGTAGGTTCACCAGATTAGTTCCTGAGATGGCGGGACTGATGCATGATGAACGAATGGGTCGACTGGGCTTTTATTTGCTTGAATTTAGAAGGTTGAGAGGATATCTTATAAAAACGTATACAATTCTTAGAGGATAGGACGGGGGAGTCCAGAACCACGGGTAACAATTTAAGAATAAGGGGTAGGCCATTTAGGACTGAGATGAGGAAAAACGTTTTCAGCCAGAGAGTTGTAACCTGTGGAATTCTCTGCCACGGAAGGCAGTGGAGACCACTTCAGTGGACGTGTTCAAGAGCGAATTAGATTTAGCTCTTGGGGCTAAGGGAATCAAGGGATATGGGGGAAAGGCCATAACGAGGTACTGATTTTGGATGATCTGCCATGATCATATTGAATGGCGGTGCTGGCTCAAAGGGCTGAATGGCCTACTCCTGCACCTATTCTCTATGTTTCTACGATAATCGGCTGTGTCCCTTTAAGATTTCCGCTTGTTTATTCCCTGTGAAGCAGCTGCTCAGATTAATCACCATGTCATTCAGTGAGTGTAGTCTTCGAGAATATTGCGCCAGGTGTGAAAACCCCGCCCCTAAAGGAGGAAATATAATTGCAACATATGGTCAAATATGCATTTCGGGCTCTCATATCTGTAGCAATGCATACATTGTCATTGGAAAGTTCTTCAAATGACCGCCTTTTGAGGTTGTCTCCACAGGTTATATAAAATCCAGTCAAAATCCAGTATGCAGAAAGGGGACAAAAAGAAAAGTTAGCAAATTTTGAATGCATCACCGGTGACAAATCACCGGTTTAAAAACCTCTTGCCATTAGGATTTTTTTGCTTTCTAATAACAA
Organism: Raja brachyura; assembly: GCA_963514005.1. Next base: position 76,055,768 of record OY740788.1, on the reverse strand, counting down.
TCTTAGGCTTGAAAATTTGCTACTACAATGCAATGAAACTATTTTCTGATTCTATACAACAGAACAATGCAATTATATTAGCACCTTTTTAATTAAATTAAAGATTCTTTCATGATTGGAAACAAGGAATGGCAGATGTTTGTTTAAACAAAGTTAGACACAAAGTTCTGCAGTAACTCAGTGGGTCAGGCAGCATCTATGGACAAAAAGGATCGGCGACATTTCAAGATGGGACCCTTCAGACTGAAAGAGGGTTGGGGGTGGGGAGTGGTGAGGAGCTGGAGACCAATCAAATGATTTCAGGCAGGGCGGTGCCTGGTAAGCTCATTGATGACTAAACATAGAAAATAGGTGCAGGAGTAGGCCATTCGGCCCTGTACCACCATCCAAATCAGTATCCCGTACCTGCCTTCTCTCCATACCCCCTGATCCCCTTAGCCACAAGGGCCACATCTAACTCCCTCTTAAATATAGCCAATGAACTGGCCTCAACTACCTTCTGTGGCAGAGAATTCCTGAGATTCACCACTGTGAAAAATGTTTTTCTCATCTCGGTCCTAAAAGACTTCCCCCTTATCCTTAAACTGTGACCCCTTGTTCTCGACTTCCCCAACATCGGGAACAATCTTCCTGCATCTAGCCTGTCCAACCCCTTAAAATGTTGTAAGTTTCTATAAAATCCCCCTTCAATCTTCTAAATTCTGGCGAGTACATGCCGAGTCTATACAATCTTTCTTCATATGAAAGTCTTGACATCCCAGGAATCAGTCTGGTGAACCTTCTCTGTGCTCCCTCTATGGCAAGAATGTCTTTCCTCAGATTACGAGACCAAAACTGTATGCAATACTCCAGAAGTGGTCTCACCAAGACCCTGTACAACTGCAGTAGACCCTCCCTGCTCTGATACTCAAATCCTTTACCTATGAATGCTAATATACCATTAGCCTCCTTCACTACCTGCTGCATCTGCATGCCTACTTTCAATGACTGGTGTACCATGACACCCAGGTCTTGTTGCATCTCCCCTTTTCCTAATCGGCCACCATTCAAATAATAGTCTACTTTCCTGTTTTTGCCACCAAAGTGGATAACCTCACATTTATCCACAGCTGTCCCACTTGGGTGACCTCATCTGCGAGTTTAGAACAGTGTCTACGACCTTTAAACTCGTAGCATGGTCGACACGTGGTCCTAGGAGGTTCTATGAGGTCGCTGGAACTCTCCTTCATGCTCGAGGGAAGTTCCCGCATACTCGCGGCCTCAGCTAGGTCGCGGAAAAATGTTCAGCATGTTGAAAATGTTTCTGCAAGAAAAATTTGGTCGGCATGGTTGTTTTGAACTCGTAGTGCAGTGGAGTGGGGTCGCTATTTAGTTACAGGCAGTCGAGGGCAGCCGTAGGCAACCTCCTTCGCTGACCGGGCATTTTGATTGGCTCATTGGAGTTTTCAGGACCCAGGAAAACCGACCGGTAGGTAAAATGCCCACTAAACTTTATAATACTTCTTAAAAGTGTCTCCACTCCTTCTCCCCCACTTCTCTCCTCCGAGCTCTCTAAAGGACTTACCGTTAATGTGCAGCCGTTTTACCTTCCTCTTCATCGCGGGTGTGAATTTCAGACAGCACTCCCCTGCTTTCCCTGGCCCCCGCCTTTGCGGGGTGTGTGTGTCTGAGTCTGAGCGCGCGAGGTCGGTCGATCCGACTCGCTGTTTTCCAGGTGAATGTTCTCGAGCTTGAAGGTCAAAGACACTCTTCTTAACTCACGGATTAGGTCGCCAAGTGTGACAGCCCCTTAACTCTCAAGACAATCTCAACATAGGAGAACTATGGAATTGGTACATTACAAGGGTAGAGGAAGGAGAGTGTGAGCAGAAATTACTTAAAATCAGATCATTCAATGTTCACGCCACTGGGTTGTAAGCTACCCACGCTAAATATGAGGTGCTGTTCCTCCAATTTGTACACGGCCGCACTCTAGCAAAAGGTTAGTATGTAAAGGAAGTTGAAATGGTTGGCAACCGGGAGTTTTTTGTGGTTGATCTCGACCTCCAGTGTGAAGAAGTGTCCTGATCTGAAACGTCACCCATACTTTTTCTCCATTGATGCTGCTTGACCCACTGAGTTACTCCAGCACTTTGTCTATCCTTTCATGATTCATTGACTGCTATCTGTCAAAGACTAACAGAGGTAAAGGACCGTTTAAAACTAGGGACTGTAGGCTTGAATACAGATCGTTTTTAAACCAAGTTCTTCAAGGAGAAGAGAAGGTTTGGTGAAAGAATCCAGTCAGTAGTGGGAGAAAGGTCAGAAAGCACAGAAGGCAAAAGTTCAAGTTCTTCAAAGGCTAGAGAAGCGAAGCAGAACAGAGGGGACCAGTGCCTCCTTTATACAATAGGAACTGATCAATGAACGGCCATCTGGATATACTTTATTGAAATAGAAATGTTTCACATCAGCTCATCATTCATTTTCCAACCCCAGAGTGGATTCAATTGATAGTACAGAGCCTGGCTTCATCTGGTCTTGCAGTGCTCTCCTTTTTTTTTCTTAACAATGACACTGACATCATTTTTCAGTGCATTTATGCAAGATTCAAGGTGATCCCCGAAATCCTTTATCCCTTGAGTTTGCTTGTGGAGATGTATCCGCAGTGATTCCACATCATTATCCTCCTATAAAAGACATACTTAAAAGATTATTGCAGATAAGGAAAGATACAATCTTACATAGTTGAATTACTGCCTCACCTCAAAACACATCACAAATAAGATTGGAAATGTAAAACCAGAGGAATTGCAGTCACAATCAGTCAACTATGTCACTGAGCTAAAAAGCACCATGGAATCAATCCATTCTACAAGATGCACAATTTGTGGCATTTGGCATTAATTTGTGTGTGTAAGAGGGTGTAAGAACTGAATTTGGGTGGTACATACCGGTGGTTGATGGCGCCTCAGTCCTAACAGTTGGCTTTGCACTCTGTTTATACTTTTGTAAAATGTTTTCAGTGCCTTAGCAAAGTCAACCTCACAGCTGACCTTCGATGTGCTCCTCCAGCAGAAGAGATGTGCATTCATTTGCTGGAAAGATTTCTCTCCCGGTCTTGAGGCTAGAGACATGAAACCAAGGGAGGGAATTTTTGTCAATAGCTATAGCAGAGCAGAATTCAATAACAAAAGCAGAAATCAGCTCTGGATAGTTGCCCTGACGGACCCTTATATTTTCCTCACAGCCTGGCTTTCTGCCAACTGCCTTGCTACTGTACACCAATCTTACAAATTGGGAGGCACCCTTTTCTAAATGGCAGTTAAAAGATTTCAGATCCTGTTGGGCATGGGCTTAATCTTACGATATGAGAGCAAGTGGGAAGTTAAGTCAGAGTGCTTTTTCCTCCATAAAAGATAGTGCCATTCGGGAGATCCAAACAATCTTTTGAAACCTGGGTATAAGAGATAACTGGAGTTGATAAAGACCAACCATGATCTAATTCATTGGAGAACAGATGCTAGTGTCTAAAAAAAAACCCTTATCTACATCGACCTATTACCTGCCATGCATTGCCCTGCCTCTCCCCTTTTCCAGCTTTCTTCTCCCCTCTACAATTAGTCTGAAAAAGGGTCTCAACCCAAAACGTCACCTGCCATGTTCGCCAGAGATTCTCCCTGACCTGCTGAGTTATGCCAGCACTTTGTGTCCTGCTAGTGGCTAAGTGAGCTTTCTAAACCAATGAAGATGAATGTGATTTTTATGATTATTTTGGTTGTGAAGTGCAACTTTTGCACAGAAACCTTTGAAATGTTGCAGGTACCACGTCCCATGCAACCTGCTCCCGCACAATGTGATTAAAAATATATATTTTAATAAGTCCCTTTAGACAGTTGTTGTAGGCCTTTGGATACAGGGCATTGGCTGGAAGACCGAGCTCCACGAACAAAATAACTATGTGCTTTTACAATTACTTAATGAGAAAAGTAGGAACAAAGACAATGTAAAACATTTGATAGTGATTTAAGAGGAACTGCGGATGCTGGAAAATCGAAGGTAAACAAAAATGCTGGAGAAACTCAGCGGGTGAGGCAGCATCTATGGAGCAAAGTCTGAAGAAGGAAAGAGATTCCTTATTACTAAGTGGGCACTGTGACACCATAGCCCATGAGAGGGAAAAGTAATACTGTTCAAGGGATTTAGTGTTAGAAATTTCCATTAAAATGATTTTTGAACAAATTGAAAAGTTGTTGGAATTTTTAATGGTTTGAGAAAGTGATGCATCATTTCACATCTCAATTACTAATGAACTGTCAACTGGAATGCAAAGGAAGCATGAACCTTGCAAAGGTTAAAGAGCAGGTTTAACAGAAAGTATTATTATAGTTCAACTATTTTTCCATCATTTGACTTTTATTCATTTGGATTATATTTGGCTTGATTTATTGAAAGTGATTGAATAGACTAGATGCACAATAGACCAGTATTTTAAAATTAGTTGTTGGCAAATTAGGATTGAAATCGAGCAACAATCTTTCCACACAAAGATTAGCGGAAGTCTGAAACACTTTTCCTACTTCCCAGAAGGCGTGATTACCGAGTCAGTTGAAGTTTCAAAGACAAAATTGATGGACTGATCTAGGCTAAGGCTCCAAAGTATTACAGAATAAATGCTGTACAGATTGGCCATGATCTAACAAAATGAATGACTGAACGGTTTAATCCTGATGGTGTGAAATTGAATCAGAGTTTGATCCTGTATTTCATTTGTATGTAGAGAACAGAATATTATCCAGCGTGATTCTTTTGCAACCTGAATTAATTTGCAGCAGGCACGAAGGTTGATCGTCACTTCTTTATTACCATCATTCATCATTTTCTTTATGGTGGCCTTCAAGCTGACATTGTCCTTTCTTAAGGTTCCGTTGATGTCCCTCAACAGATCAGTCTCTTGCTCCAACTTTGATAACTTGATGTAAAGTTCAGAGAGCTGGTCATCTCTCACCTCCTACAAATTGGGCAATAATTTTGATCATGAATTGTTGCAGCACACAATCTATTGTTGTTATCAGTTTCTAATTTAAGTTTCAAGCATAGCACAACATATGAATATTACAAATATAATCTCGTCAAAAGGAAACCAGACTAATAAACCTTCTCGTTTTTGGATCTTTGGTAACAAGTGGTCTGTTCGATTGAATTAGTGTTTTACACTTTATTTGTACAAAGACCAAAAAAAAATCTTTAGTGTTGCACCATTGCATATTTTAGTTAGAATCACCTTGACTGACATTCTCCACCCTCGTCCATGATACTGCATTTACATTTTAAAAAATCCTTCTACTTTATTCACATTTAAAATTCATGCAGACTGGCCAGGGCCAGAGGATTGGGAAACTTAGAGTAAACAGAAGATAACTAAACAGGCAATACTGGGAGAAAAGATGAGGAATGAAGGTAAACTGTCGAAGAATATAAAAGGAGGATAGTAAAAGCTTCTTTAGGTATGTGAAGAGGAAAAAAAATTAGTTAAGACCAAAGTTGGACACGTGAAGACTGAAACAGGTGAATTTATTATGGGGACCAAGGAAATGGCAGACGAGTTGAACAGGTACTTTGGATCAGTTGTTAAAGAAGGAACTGCAGATGCTGGAGAATCGAGGGTTACACAAAAAGCTGGAGAAACTCAGCGGGTGCAGCAGCATCTAAGGAGCGAAGGAGATAGGCGACGTTTCGGGTCGAGACCCTTCTTCAGACTGGTCAGGGATCAGGGAAACGAGAGATATAAACAGTGATGTGGAGAGATAAGGAACAATGAGTGAAAGATATGCAAAAAAGTATTGGTGACAAAGGAAGCAGGCCATTGTAAACTGTTTGTGGTGTGAAAATGAGAAGCTAGTGCGACTGGGGAGGGGGGGGGGGGGGAGATGGAGAAGGAATGTCAGGGCCAGAGGGCTGAGGGAGAGGTGGGGGGGGAGGCAGTCTGGGTTAACAGAATTGAGAAAATTCAATGTTTAAGCCCAGAGGATGCAGGCTCCCCAAGCGGAATATGAGGTGCTGTTCCTCCAACTTGCGGTGTTGATCACTCTGGCCGTGGAGGAGGCCCAGGACCGAGAGGTCGGATACGCAGTGGGAGGGGGAGTTGAAGTGCTGAGCCACCGGGAGGTCGGGTTGGTTATTGCGGACCGAGCGGAGGTGTTCGGCGAAACGATTGCCCAGCCTCCGCTTGGTCTCACCGATGTAGATCAGCTGGCATCTGGAGCAACGGATGCAGTAGATGAGGTTGGAGGAGGTGCAGGTGAACCTCTGTCGGACTTGGAATGACTGCTTGGGTCCCTGAAAGGAGTGGATGGGGGAGGTGAAGGGACAAGTGTAGCATCTCTTGCGGTTGCAAGGGAAAGTGCCCGGGGAAGGAGTGGAGCGGGAGGGAAGGGAAGAATTGACGAGGGAGTTGCGGAGGGAGCGGTCTTTGCGGAAGGCAGACAGGGGGGGAGATGGGAAGATGTGGCGAGTGGAGGGGTCACGTTGGAGGTGACGAAACTGGCGGAGGACTATCTGTTGTATGCGCTGGCTGGTGGGGTGAAAGGTGAGGACCAGGGGGACTCGGCCCTTGTTGTGAGTGGGGGAATGTGGAGAGAGGGCAGTGTTGCGGGGTATGGAGGAGACCCTGGTGCGAGCCTCATCTATAGTGGGGGAGGGGAAACCTCGTTCTCTGAAGAACGAGGACATTTGCGATGACCTGGTGTGGAACACGTCATCCTGGGAGCAGATGCGGCGTAGACGGAGGAATTGGGAATAGGGGATGGAGTCCTTACAGGAAGCAGGGTGGGAGGAAGAGTAGTCCAGGTAGCTGTGGGAGTCAGTTGGTTTGTAGTGGATGTCAGTCAGGAGTGTATCACCTGCAATAGAGATGGTGAGGTCAAGGAATGGTAGGGAAATGTCGGAAATGGTCCAAGTATATTTGAGTGCCGGATGGAAGTTGGTGGTGAAATGGATGAAGTCAGTCAGTTCTGCGTGGGTGCAGGAGGTGACACCAAAGCAGTCGTCAATGTAACGGAGGTAAAGGTCGGGGGTGGGGCCCTGGTACGCCGAGAACAAAGATTGTTCGACGTGCCCGACAAAGAGGCAGGCGTAGCTAGGGCCCATGCGTGTGCCCATAGCTACGCCTTGTGTTTGGAGGAAATGGGAGGAGTCAAAAGAAAAGTTGTTGAGGGTAAGGACCAACTCTGCTAGGCGGAGGAGGGTGTCAGTGGATGGGTATGGGTTGCTCCTCTGGTCGAGGAAGTACCGGAGGGCTTTGAGACCATCCTGGTGGGGGATGCAGGTGTATAGTGACTGGACGTCCATGGTGAAGATGAGAGGATGGGGGCCTGGACAACGGAATGTGCGGAGCCGACGGAGAGTGTCTGAGGTGTCTTGAACATAGGTGGGGAGGGATTTAACAAAGGGGGATAGGATGGAGTCAAGGTATGTGGAAATGTGTTCGGTGGGGCACGAACAGGCAGAGACAATGGGTCTGCCGGGGCAGTCGGGTTTGTGGATTTTGGGGAGAAGGTAAAATCGGGCTGTGCGGGGCTGGGGAACGATGAGGTTGGAGGCTCGGGGGGGTAGGGAGCCGGAGTTGATGAAGCCGGTTATGGTGCTCGAGATGGTGGCCTGGTGCTCGTCAGTGGGGTCATGGTCCAGGGGTAAGTAGGAGGAGGTGTCCGAGAGTTGGCGCGTGGCCTCTGCTTTGTAGAGATCGACGCGCCAGACTACCACAGCACCTCCCTTGTCGGCGGGTTTGATAACCCAGTCTGGGTTGTTGCGGAGTGAGTCGATGGCAATACGTTCGGAGGGGGAGAGATTGGAGTGAGACAGGGGAGTGGAGAAGTCGAGGCGGTTGATGTCCCGACGGCAGTTCTGAATAAAGAGTTCTAAAGCTGGAGGGCCACGAGGGGGGGTCCACGAGGAGGGGGTACGTGGGAGACAGGAAAAGGGATCATCAGTGGGGGGCGAGGACTTGTTCCCGTGGAAGAACGCTGTGAGGCGGAGGCGACGGTAGAAGAGCTCCAAGTCGTGGTGGGCGCGAAACTCATTGAGGTGGGGACGGAGGGGGACAAAGGTAAGACCTCTGCTGAGGACCGTCCTTTCGGTGTCGGAGAGGGGGAGGTCCGGGGGGATGGTGAACACGCGGCAGGGATGGGGGTTGTGGCTGGAGGAAGGCAGGTGAGTGGACTGAGGACGGAGCGTTGTGAGGTGGGGGGGTGGAGGGTGGTCAGGGGGTGGGGGGGTATGGGGGCTGTGGTGTGGGTGGGAAAGAGCGGGGGTTACATGGTAGGAGGGGGATGGGGAAGACCCAGTGGAATAGCCACTGAGGTCACCGGGGCTGGGGAGAAGGGCACTAGGACCCAGTTCCGTTAACAACAGAGTGGTGGGAGGAGTGAGCAACGTGGAGGCTTCAGGCCCGCTGCAGAGTCCAGTCTGTAGGTGAGGCGACGGCTGCGGGCTGCTGGAGGGCGGTGGAATGTCGCGGGTCGGCGGGCCCGAAGGTAGGAGTCTGCGGGCAGTGGGGTCGGCGGGCGATGCGTGGGTGGTCCCGGTGGGCGAGTGGTCGGTGGGGCGGCGGCAAGGTTCAGCCCGCCCGGTGAGGCGGCGAGAAGAGTGGGGTGCGGTGCGGCGGCCATGTTCGGGGGGCCCTGGTCCGGCGGCGATGCAAGGTGAGGCGGGTGCGGCTTGGGTCTTCGGCGGGCCCAGTACAACGGCGATGCTGGATGGGCCCGGTGCGGATCAGTCTTCATTAAGGAAGACACAAACAATCTCACTGATGTACTAGTGGCCAGAGAATCTAGGGTGATGAAGGAACTGAAGGAAATTCATATTAGGCAGGAAATGGTATTGGGTAGACTGATGGGACTTGAACGCTGATAAATCCCCAGGGCCTGATGGTCTGTATCGCAGGGTACTTAAGGAAGTGGCTCTATAAATTGTGGATGCATTGGTGATCATTTTCCAATGTTCTATAGATTCAGGATCAGTTTCTGTGCATTGGAGAGTAGCTAATGTTATCCCACTTTTTAAGAAAGGCAGGAGAGAGAAAAGAGGGAATTATAGACCAGTTAGCCTGACATTGGTGGTGGGGAAGGTGCTGGAGTCAATTATAAAAGATAAACTAGCGACACATTTGGATAGCAGTAACAGGATCTGAGTCAGCATGACTTCATGAAGGGGAAATCATGCTTGACTAATCTTCTGGAATTTTTTGAGGATGTAACTAGAAAAACGGACGAGGGAGAGCCAGTGGATGTAGTGTACCTGGACTTTCAGAAAGCATTTGATTAGGTCCCACATAGGAGATTAGTGGGCAAAATTAGAGAACATGGTATTGGGGGTAGAGTGCTGACATGGATGGAAAATTGGTTGGCAGACAGGAAACAAAGAGTAGGGATTAACGGGTCCCATTTCAGAATGGCAGGCAGTGACTAATGGAGTACCACAAGGCTCGATGATGGGACCGCAGCTATTTACAATATACATTAATAATTTAGATGAAGAGATTAAAAGTAACGTTAGCAAATTTGCAGATGACACGAAGCTGGGTGGCAGTGTGAACTGTGAGGAGGATGCTATGAGGATGCAGGGTGACTTGGACAGGTTGGGTGAGTGGGCAGATGCATGGCAGATACAGTTTAATGTGGATAAATGTGAGGTTATCCACTTTGGTGGCAAAAACAAGAAGGCAGATCTGAATGGTGTCAAGTTGGGAAAAGGGGAAGTACAATGAGATCTGGGGGTCCTTGTTCATCAGTCACTGAAAGTAAGCATGTAGGTACAGCAGGCAGTGAAGAAAGCGAATGACATGTTGGCCTTCATAACAAGAGGAGTTGAGTATAGGAGCAAAGAGGTAATTCTGCAGTTGTACAGGGCTCTATTGAGACCACACCTGGAGTATTGTGTGCAGCTTTGGTCTGAAAATTTGAGGAAGTACATTCTTGCTATTGAGGGAGTGCAGCATAGGTACACAAAGTTAATTCCCGGGATGGCGGGACTGTCATATGTTGATAGAATTGAGCGACTGGGCTTGTATACTCTGGAACTTAGAAGGATGAAAGGGGATCTTATTGAAACACGTAAGATTAATAAGGGTTTGGACACACTAGAAGCAGGAAACATGTTCCCGAACTAGGGGCCAAAGCTTAAGAATAAGGGGTAAACCATTTAGAACGGCGATGAGGAAAAACGTTTTCTCACAGAGGGTTGTGAAGATATGGAATTCACTGCCTCAGAAGGCAGTGGAGGCCAATTCACTGGATGCTTTCAAGAGAGAGTTAGATAGAGTTCTTAAAGATAGCGGAGTCAGGGGATATGGGGAGAAGGCAGGAATGGGGTACTGATTGTGGATGATCAGCCATGATCACAGTGAATGGCGGTGCTGGCTTGAAAGGCCGAATGGCCTACTCTTGCCATTGTCTGTTGGTTATAATGGAAAACATTCCATTAGCATATTCGATTATTTAGTCCATCATTGCCTCTCGATTTGTTCCATTTAACACTTAAATGTCAGCCATAAATCATATTCAGCCCTTTAATGCAAATTATTGCTGTTAGAATACAAATTTATATCAATCCACTGAAAGTAAACAGTATTTCAAAATGGGTGCTACAAGTTCTTACGTCTCTAATGTTTTCCTGTTTTTGCAACCTCTCCAAACGGCTAGCATGGAAACGGCTGAATGAAATTGATCTGTAGCAATGAGTTATTCTGCAGTTAGATCATAGGACTACAGCAAAGGAACAGACTCTTTAACTCTGGATGTCTGCATCGACCCTGATGCCATCTAAAGTAATCCCATCTGCCTGCACACGGTCCATATTCTCTCTATTCCTTGCCTGTTCATGTATCTGTCTAATTGACTCGTAAATATTCCTAATGTTATCTGCTCATACCACTTGGGCATTTCAGGCACCTACCAATCTCCATGTAAAAAAAAAACTTGACCTGCTCATCTCCTTTAAACTTGGCACCTATCACCTTAAAACAATGCCATCTAGAGACATAGAGTGATACAGTGTGGAAACAGGCCCTTTGGCCCAACTTTCCCATGCCGGCCAACATGTCCCACCTGCCTGTGTTTGGTCCATATCCCTCCAAACGTGTCCTATCTACGTACCTGTCTAACTGTTTCTTAAACGTTAGGATAGTCCCAGCCTCAACGACCTCCTCTGGCAGCTTGTTCCATATGCCCACCACCCTTTGTGTGAAAAGGTTACCCCCTCAGATTCCCATTAAATCTTTTCCCTTCACCTATGCCCCCTGGTCCTCGATTCACCTACTCTGGGCAGGAGACTCTGTGCATCTACCTGATCTATTCCCTCATCATTTATACACCTCAATAAAATCATCTCTCATCCACCTGTGTTCCAGGGAATAGAGTCCCAGCCTACTGAACCCCTCCCTATAGCTCACACCCTCTAGCCCCGGTAACATCCTCATAAATCTTCTCTGTACCCTTTCCAGCTTGACAACATCTTGCCTATAACATGGTGCCCAGAACTGAACACAGTCTAAATGTGGTCTCACCAACGTCTTATACAACTGAAACATGACCTCCCAACTCTTATATGCAATACTCTGACTGATGAAGGTCAATGTGCCAAAAGTCTTTTTGACGACTTCATCTACCTGCAACTCGACCTTCAAGGAACTATGCACCTGCACTCCGAGATCCCTCTGCTCTACAACACTACCCAGAGCCCTACCATTCACTGTGTAGGTCCTGCCCGTGTTGGACATCACAAAATGCAACACCTCACATTTCTCTGAATTAAATTCTATCACCCATTCCTCTATTATTTTATATTTCTATCCTGTGAAAAAGGCTCCGGGCATATACCCGAGCTATGTGTCTCATACTTTGATCAGGTTCCCTGTTTAGTCTCCAATGCTCCAGTGAAAACATCCACTTTTGTCCAACATGGCTAATACTCTCTAACTCAGGCAGCATCCCAGTGAACCTATTCTGCATCCTATATGCTTTCTTTAAACATGGAAACAAGGTGCAGGAGTAGGCCATTTGGCCCTTCGAGCCTGCACCGCCATTCAATATGATCATGGCTGATCATCCAACTCAGTATCCCGTACCTGCCTTCTCTCCATACCCTCTGAACCCCTTAGCCACAAGGGCCACATCTAACTCCCTCTTAAATATAGCCAATGAACTGGCCTCAACTACCCTCTGTGGCAGAGAGTTCCAGAGACCCACCACTCGCTGTGTGAAAAAATTCCTTCTCATCCTATGCACTTGTGTCCCCACTTTCTTTCCTCACCCCCAAAGTCCCTTTGTACATCAATGCTCCTCTTGCATTTGACCTCCCAAAATGGAACAACGCAACCATGTCCAGATTAAACTCCACCTGTTAACCTTGACAACCTTCCCCACTGCACTTCCTCCAATTTATATGATAAAACTAGACCAAGTGGGGCCCATTGGGCCCCGTTCCCCCAACGCAATATTCCACCACTCACCCATTGCCCCTGCACAGGTGCAGCTCATTTCTCCTCATCCCCCAGCACTTCCTCCCCTCCTCTTCACTCTCCCCCTTCATTCCCCTCTCCTCCAACCCTCACCCACTCCCTCCCTCTCCCCTACCCTCAGTCACTCCCTCCCTCACTCCATAACCCCTCTCCCCTTCCTACCCCCCTTGATATCATTGTTAGAAACATAGAAACATAGAAATAAGGTGCAGGAGTAGGCCATTCGGCCCTTCGAGCCTGCACCGCCATTCAATATGATCATGGCTAATCATCCAACTCAGTATCCTGTACCTGCCTTTTCTCCATACCCCCTGATCCCTTTAGCCACAAGGGCCACATCTAACTCCCTCTTAAATATAGCAACTCCCTCTTAAATATAGCTGGAAACTGTTTTAAAAAAAAATGTAAATGAAATCCCATTCTGAGGTCATTGTGGGGTGGGTCACTGCTGACAGGCAGTTGATGTAAATGAGATCCCATTGTGACGTAATAACTGTAACTGCCACTGCAAGTTCAAGTGATTTTTCTCAAACTGGATTTTGAAAACTTAAAAATGTGAATAACTTCTGAACATAACGTTTTGCGACTGGTTTTCGAGGAGACACGTTTCAAAGGCAAAATGAGACACACACACACACACACACAGTTTTAATAGATACTAGACCAAGTGCAGACCCATTGGGTCTGTTCCCCCAACGTGTGTTTGTGGGGGGGGGGTGGCATGCGGTGTCACACATACTAACTACCTCCCCGCACACACGCTAATGACCCCCCTTGATATTATATTCATATCATTAATTTGCTCCTTTTACCCCATAACCGCTCTATTCACTGACGTATAGCCCCCAACTCACAGGCGCGAGAGTCTGAGTCAACTAGAGTCAACTAGAGAGGGAGAGCAGAGAGAGAATGGGGAGGGACAAAGAGAAAGGGGCAGAGACAGAAGGGCAAGAGACAGAGGGAGAGGGGGTGCAGGGGAGGAGGAGCGGGAGGGCGGGTGAGGGGGGGGGGTGGGTGAGGAGGGATGAGAGAGAGAGAGGGAAAGAGGGGACTAAGAGGGGGGAAAGGAAGGGGGGAGGGGGGAAAGGAAGGGGAAGGGGGGGAAAGGGAGGTGGAGAGGTGGGGGGGAAGGGAGGGTGGGGAGGGGATGGGGTGGAGGGAGGGAGGGCAGGAGAGCGGTGGAGGGGAGGAGAGAGGGCAGGAGGGAGATGGGGTATGGGAGAGAGGGAGAGAGTGGAGGGACGTGGAGAGGGATACGGGGAGAGAGGGGGAAGAGTGGGGAGGGGGGTGGGGGAAGTCCATCTATTCCCCACTCCCTATCATCCCCACTCCTCTCCCTCTAGTCCCACACTTTCCCTCCTCACCTACCCCATTTCCCTCCCTACTCCCTCCTCTCCCTCAATCCCCCCACTCCCCCTCCCCAGGATCTCGCCTGTCCTCCTGGATCTGCAGAAATTGCTCGTTCAGAGAGAGGAACACAGAACAGGGAGGAGTCAGAGGGGTGGAGGAGTCAGAGGGGTGGGGGGTTGGAGTGGGCGGGCCGGCCTGGGAGTGGAGCTGTGGGCTTCTGATTCTCAGGAGCACGCAGGCGGGTGGGGCTGCGCGAGCGCGGCTGCTGTGAGTTCAGCGGAAATTACGCCTTATCTCTTCTCCCGATTGGCAGAGCATTTTGAGAACGGGGTGGGTGGGGGAGGGGTGGGTTGGAATGAGCGGGCCGGCCGGCGGGCGAGTCGGGCGATTCCAGCTGCGGGAGGCGCGTCGCGAGCGTAGTTGGAAGGGGGAGAAGGACAGCCAGGCTGCCAAATGAAGAGAGAGAGAGAAGCGGCTTGGATTGGTTGGCATGTGGGATTGTGACGTCAGCAGCTCGCGAGTCCCCTTGAGATTTTAAAACAAGAGAGTGTGGGCGGGGGGGGGGGGATGGATTTTATTTTAAAATGTGTACATAAAAATGTTTAAATGTAATGAGGAGTGCATTAGTGAATGTAAAAGTGTAACGTCTGGCGAAATGGAAAATATCTCGGAGTTTGAGCGTGTGGTTTTGAGCGTGTGGGGAGAGAGGGGGGAGAGAGGGGGGAGAGAGGGGGGAGAGAGGGGGGAGAGAGGGGGGGATGGAGGGAGGGATGGAGGGAGAGAGGGAGGGAGAGAGGGAGGGAGAGAGGGAGGGAGGGGGAGAGGGAGGGAGAGAGGAAGGGGGGGAGAGGGTGGAGTGGGGGGGCATGATGCCGAGTGAGGCTGCGGGCCAGGCGTCCGCCATCAAGACGGGCGTACACAGCGTCTTGACGGCGTACGCATCAATTTGACGGCGTACGCAGTGTCTCAACGTTGTACGCAGCATTTCTTTTTTGAATAATTTTTTTATTAGCAATAAACAATTCTCAATGTTTAAAACTGAGTTATAAACATCAACTTAAATCAATATTTGTACTCTAATGATTATTATCTTATTTTTTTTTTGAAAATAAAAGTGGGTAAAGAGAAATACCATTATTAATCAATAAAATTATAATTCCTTAATAATTATTTGGTATAAAAGAAAAAGAAAAAATGAAGAAAAAGAAAAAAGACATATTATGTATATATATCAATTAAAAGCCACACAATATATTATAAATGAAACAACTACAAATAATAATATCAGTAAAGACATGCATATATCCTGGTATACCAATACATTATTTTCATCAAATCCCGCAGGGTGTCAGTCGAGCCGTGATGCCAAGAACAGCTACTTCTCTAAATACTGTATATATGGAGACCATATCTGTTGAAAAGAATTATACTCGTCCAAAAGGACAAATCTGATTCTTTCCAACTGCAACGTCTCCAACATCTCTGATGCCCACATTTTAATTGTTGGGGATAATGTTCCCTTCCAAAATTTCAATATTATTTTTTTCCCTAATATCAAACAATAATCAAGGAAATTTCTTTGATCTAGTGTAAATATCAAATTAGCCTCTGGAATTCCCAGTATTATTAGCTTTGGGTCGGGTTCTAATTTAACCTTAAGAACTTCAGAAATAACTTTAAAAATTTCTGTCCAATAATAATTCAATTTAGGACATGTAACAAAACTGTGTGTTAAATTTGCTTCTAAATTCTTACATTTATCACAAATAGAGGAGAGATTAGGAAATATACTATTTAATTTGGCTTTTGAATAATGTAATCTGTATAATACTTTAAATTGTATTAATATATGTCTAGCATTTAACGAGCACCGGTGTATTCGTTGTAGACTTTCTTCCCAATTTTCTTTGGTTATAGGTAATAACCAAATTAATCACGCGGCTCAAGACGGCAAGACGCTGCGTACGCCCTCAATGCGCCTGTGAGCTAACAGGCCGTTGAGGCGCCGGCTCTGTGACGCTGGCTCAAGCCAAACATCGGCAGTTCGCCCACTGTTTTTCGCCGTCCATGGGGCTTTTCGCCGTCCATGGGAACAGCCAATCTTTGGCTTGAGACAGCGTGATTGAGCCGCGCCGGGGGGGGGGGGGGGTGGGGGGGGGAGGAGTGGAGGAAATAAAATCGGCAGCGAAATAAGGAAAATGTTGGGGCCCGGGGGGGGGGGGGGAGTGGAGGAAGTAAAATCGGCAGCGAAATAAGAAAAATGTCGGGGGATGGGAGGAGTGCCGGGCGGCAGCAGCGAAAATCTCCAGCGAAAGAAGATAAATGGCGGCGTTTTTGTAGGCAGCAGCGCCGTTATGGTGGGTGGCCAGTAGGAGGCCACAAAATGAGTGTGGGGGGGGGATTTTATTTAAACATTTGTACATTAAAATGTCTAAATGTAATGAGGAGTGCATTAGTGAATGTAAAAGTGTAATGTCTAGCGAAATGGAAAGAATCTCGGAGTTTGAGCATGTGGTTTTGGCGGACCATGGAATCAAAGGTCAAAAATCTGACACACACACACACAGTTTCGAAAGTATACTAGACCAAGTGCAGACCCGTTGGGTCTGGTCCCCAAACGTGCTTCAGTCGCAAAAATCGGCTGCGGGGAAAAAAAATGGCGGTGTTTTTGGAGGAGAGCGGGCTGCAGCAGCTGCCGTTATGGTGTCTGGCCAGCAGAAGGCCACAAAATGAGTGAGTGTGTGTGGGGGGGGGGTGAAGGATTTTATTTTAAAAAGTGTACATTAAAATGTCTAAATGTAATGAGGAGTGAATGGGTGAATGTAAAAGTGTAATGCGTGGCAAAATGGAAAATATCTCGGAGTTTGAAAGTGTAGTTTTGACAAACCATGAAATCAAAGGGCAAATCTGACACACAGCCGGTCGGCAGACACACACACACACACACACACACACACACAGTATTAATAGTATATAGATAGATAGATAGATAGATAGATATGATATAGGATATATATGATATGATATAGAAATATATTTTCTATGCAGATAAAATAGGGTGTACTTACCCCGCTACCACTACTACGAGGTAGCTGCGATCTCTCGTCGCTATAATCTATAATTATACTGCCTTCATCAGTAATCTCAAAATCACCAGGAAAGACCATTTCCATACAACCTTCTAAAAAAAAGGAAAAACAACTTTATAATGGATTTCTTTATAATGGATTTTGATTATATGTGGATTGATCTACGGACCTTCACTGCCAGGCTGTGCTGCCAATGCCATTCCTAGCGGTCGCCATGAGGCTGGGTTGCCAATGCCACCGCCTCCCAGGCAACTTCTATGCCACGACTTACTCGCCTGCCACGACCATAACTCTGCTGATCCCCGCCTCTTCCCAAGCCACCAGTAGGTCAGGGTCGTCAACTCACCAAGATTCCAGGTACAATTCCGGACAGAGAATCTGGAGAAGTCCCAAAAGATCACCTATCCATGTTCTCCAGTGATGCTACCTGACCTGTTGTGTTACTCTAGCACAGTGTCTTTTTGTGTATTAATCTGCATCTGCAGTTGTTTTTTCTACTACATACAATGATAATCCCTTACTCGGTTGTGGTGGACAATTGGCAATAATGGACAACATTCCCCCCCCAAGGGCCATTATAACGAGATTTACTGCACTGATATTCATTCTGCCAACAAAATTATAGTTACGATAAAATAAAAAAACTACAATTTTATGAGGAATTAAATGGGAGAGATTCATCAATGGAACATCAGTTTTGTTCATCTCCACCTTGCAGTTAGTTTGGACTTAGACTAGTGATGTTACAAAACCTACCATCAGCGGTGCTGCAGATCTGCCACTGGCTGTGTGTGCGTCTCTGGTGCCTTGGGGAGTGGGGGGGGGGGGGGTAGTTTGAAATGCAGGTTAGTATCGCTTGTCGGAGAGGGATTTCCTCGGGCTGCTAGTCGATGAAAAATCGATGGGACTTCCGTTCCCAATTTTTTTTTTTAAATCGCTGGACAATTTAATAGTTGGATTAAAGTAAAAATTGACTGAACGCTCTCAACGCCTTCAAAGTGATGGATCGTAATATCAGGACAAAACAAAGGGTAAGTCGTTTATTTCACATATAATCTTGCTTCTTGGGGTGGCTTTAGTCTAATTTTACGATGCAAAAATGTTATGTTAGTCCCCAAACGATTCGGCCTGCCGATATGCAGGATTGTTACAAATTTTGAAAATTTAAAAATCAAGCCTGTAATTCATCCCATCAGATAAAGCATAAAAATAACTTTAATTTGACACCTAATTCACTTTCATATCTTCAGTATTAAAAAAGTTATGGCCATTTTCATACTCAGAAATTAGCATCTTGTTCCCTATTGCTTTTCCATTGACTTAATATAAAAGCTGTGATCGAGGACAGTTAAATACCCATAACTTTCTTAAAAATTAAGAAAACTGAATGAAATGTCCTGTTATTATAGATTGAAGCATTCTGAAAGAAATATAACACATCTTACTTGGATGACCTGAAATTAAAGCATATAATTAGTTAGTTACCTCATTGTAGCTAATTACAAAATTGACCATTGTGACCGAATAGTAATAAACACTGAGACTGCCTTGATATTTAAAAAATGTGATATTCTCAAGATCAGAACTTTAATATTATTGTATTATATGCTGTAAGTCCGTAACAGATAGGTAAATAAAATACAATTTATAGCAATACACCAAGTCTTTATGGAGGAGATCAGTTGCTAGCTGGTACATTGGCATATCATAATCAGTAGCATCATCATACTCCTCAGATTGTAACCAATAAACAACTCTGTACACCTTATTTTTCCTCGACTTTTCAATGTTGGCATTGTAAACTACAAGTTTTTGCTCTTCAAACCACGCATGACATGCCTTTCTGCCCACTACTTTCGAATGTCCTGTAGATCATCACGTTTGGAGCAGTCCAAATTTGGATAATCTCTGCGAATGCTGTCTAAATCAGTCTCTTTTGCTGGGCATTTGGATGGACAATTTTGCATTTCTTCGTTGGAGACATCTGTTTAAAATGTAAAGGGGAAAAAAACACTGAACAGCATTAACAGAAACAAGTTATTACTTGTTATGACAGCATTCGCAGAGATTATCCGAAACAAGTTGTGAACAGCATTTGCAGAGATTATCCAAATTTGGACTACTCCAAATATAATGATCTACAGGACATTCTTAATGGGAAAGTAGTGGACAGAAGGGCATGTCATGCGTGGTTTGAAGAGCAAAAATCTGTAGTTTACGATGCCAAAATTGAACAGTTGAGAAAAAACAAGGTGGGCAAAGTTGCTTAATGGTTACAATCTGAGGAGTATGATGACGCTACTGATTATGGTATGCCAATGTACCAGGTAACAACTGATCTTCTCCATAAAGACTTGGTCTATCGCTAGAAATTATAATATATTTTCCTATCTGTTGCAGATTTACAGCATATAATACAATAATATTAAAGTCCTGATCTTGAGAATATCACATTTTTTAATTTTCAAGGCAATCTGGGTGTTTATTACTATTTCCGTCACAACGGTCAATTTTGTAATTAGCTACAATTAGGTAACTAACTAATTATATGCTTTAATTTCGGGTCATCCAAGTAAGATGTTTTATATTTGTTTCAGAATACCTCAATCTATAATAACTGAAAATTTCATTCAGGTCTCTTAATTTTTAAGAAAGTTATGGACTTCTGAATGTCCTCGATCACAGCTTTTGTGTTAAGTCAATGGAAAAGCAATAGGGAACAAGCTAATTTCCAAGTATGAAAATGGCCATAACTTTTTTTGTACTGAAGATATGAAAGTGAATTAGGTGTCAAATTCAAGTTCTTTTAATGCTTTATCTGATGGGATAAATTACAGGCTTTATTTTTTAAATCTCAAAATGTTGTAACATTCATATAACATATAACCATATTCCTACTTAGACTGCCTGAAATTAAAGCAAATCAAGTTAAGTGAGACATAAGACCTTCACCAGCTCATACATACTCCTCTGGAGAGTCTACCAGCCTTGCTGTATCCATTTACAGTCGGTGGGTCAGCCAGAAAGATTAATGGGCACGGTCTAATTTGTATGTAAAAAAGCAAAATAAAAATTCCAGATGCTGTAAATCTTCTGAAGGTAGGTCATTGATTCGATTCAATACTTCTAGCAACTGATGATGCCTATCTTGCTGAGAACCACCTGCATTCTCTATTTTTAGATCGTAGATATAAGAGGCAAGCCAATGGCTGACTCTCCTACCATTTATTACCTCGGTCTTTCATTTTCTATCTCAGCGTGCTAACTGGGGCTAGCTCCCAAAACTGGAGCAGGCCTACTATCAAATCTGATGTGCTTGGGGAGAAAGTACACCCCAATGTATGACCTCCCCCGCCCCCCCCCCACCCCCCCCCCCCCCAGCAATCCTCTACCACTGGAAAAGTTTGGCTGTTTTATTCCGCAAATTAATGCCTTGCCTGCAACACTGAACCAAATGGTTTGCAGTTTCAGTAATAAATAACTTGCATCATACAGAGAGGCTAAACAGCCAATTGAGATTGTTGCTTGTATTTTCACTCTTTGTACATAATTTCCAAAGCCTGCAGTTTGATTTGTGCTTTCTGCAGCTGCTTAAGCAACTTATGGAAGTGCAGGTGGCTGCTGTGTGAGTTCAGTGCAGAGAACCACTGTGGAATATTACTGAGAAGCTACTTCAATTGCTACAATTGCAATGCCCTTTTTAGATTTAGACTACTGTACATAGCATGTTGTTGTTAATTGGGAACATTGAGAAGCAGCAGCATCTTGAAACTAATGCCTTTTTAACATTTTGCAGTGGGATATTTGCTTCATTGGCTACCCATGATAATGCCATGGTTTCATACGGCATAGATTCAGTTTCTTTGGCCCACCAACCATCAATCACCTATTCACAGTAATCCTTCACTATTCAATGTAAATTTGCATCAACTCCCTGCAGATTCTACCACTCAGGTACACTTGAAGGGTGGCCAGTTTGCCTATCAATCTACACGTCCTTGGGATGAGGCAGAAAACTGCTGCACTATGTTGGAAACCCATGTGCTTCGAGGGAAAATACGGATAGACTACACAGACGGCACTGGAGATCAGGATCAAACACAGGTCTCCGGAGCTGTGAGGCAGCATTTCTCCCAGTAGTGCCAATGTGTCTCCCAAGTTATGTTAGCATCCCTTCAAATATAACAAAGACTATTAGTACTTACCGCTTGGTTGAAAACCAATATTCTGAGGGGAGAGGTTTCTGGCTTTAATTCATTTGTGTCAATTATTTGCTTTCAACAGGCCCATTTCCCCCTAACAAGGAAACATGAAAACATGTCTAGATTTTTTATTACCTTGTAAACCCCAGAGTTGCAGAACCAGGGCATGATTTTGCAGATAGTTTAGTAACTCCTGTGACACACACTTGACAGTGAACTGCATCATGTGATCAATTCTTGCATTTACTGTGTTCCAAACAGGGTCCGAGTGGAAAGCATACGGATGGTTCAGTGCATGATATCTGAAAAGGATTAGCGTGCAATTATTATTTTTTCTTATCCCTGGGCCATAAGATCATCAGATGTTTTTTTATAGTGATGCATCAATGCTGGAGTAGAGATTTAGAAATGCACTGTCAGTTAAAAGATATTCTGGTAATTCTGTTCCACAACATTTACAAATAAAGTCTGATGTTGAATAAGCAGATTATCTTTTTTCAGATATTAAAGTTATAAAAGTGGAACGTTTGGTATATTCTATTCATTTCAGATCCTCAAGATCTTTCGATGGTCAATACAAACTGGATTTGTATTATGAGTTAGCTAATAGGGTATCTGGATATGCCTCCGGTGTGGAAATGGAAGCAGATATGATAGTGGTGCTTAAGAGGTTTTTGGATAAGCATATGGATATGCAGTGAATGGAGGGATATGAATCACATGCTGGCAAAGGGGATTCGTTTAACTTGGCATCATATTCTGTATAGACATTGTGAGCCAAAGGATCTATCCCTGTGCTGTACTGTCCTTACTGGGCAAGGAGGTTGCTTTTAGTGTTTTCATCAAATAGAGTAAAGCAGTTTATGAATGAACACTGTTGGATATCTACAGCTAGATTCCCAAGAATGCACAGCTAATAGAAGTAAATATCACAAGAGCAAAAGGGTATAGTGAGTGTAGTACAATCATTAGTAACCAAATAATAATAATAATAATAATAATAACAACCTAAAAATGTAACACAAAATTGTGAAGATTGAGGTATGGACGCCATACTGACCTCAAAATCTATGATGAGCATTCCCTCAGTTTTCGCATTTTCAATAAAACCAATTTACTCCCTCCCCTCTCCCCTTTATATATCACTTTAAACAAATAAAAATGCTCTAAAACTGTTCATAAAAAAAGAAACACCTTGGGAAGTTAATCAAAGAAGGAGGTATTAACAAGTGGGGCAGAAGGGTTCTGAAGGGAATTCTAGAGCATCTAGTTCTTGGAAGGTATAACTCATTGGTGGACTCATTACACCCGGAGACGCTGAAGAATTTTCAGTTACGGGTGTAGTTACCTTAGAAAACTTCATGGCTGGAGGAGGTTACAGAGACAGCGAATGGCAAAGCCATGTAGATAATGAGAAACAAGGATGAGAATTTTAGGATTGAGGCTTTGCTAAATCAACAAGCACAAGAGTAGTAAACAGTGAGGATGGTGTGACTTGGGATACTGCAAAAAAAGCTTTTGATACCCTAAATTTATAGAAAATAGTACGGCTGACCAATGGAATAGTTGTTTTGAGGTAACAAAAGTATGGGTGAGGGCTTCAGTGGTTTATGAACTTTACAAAGTAGGAGTGAGATGACAATGGGAATATTAAAAAGGTGACTTTGCAGATGTGAGCTCAGTACGGGGCTTAATGTGACACTAGCATCATGAACATTTTGGTTCAGTTTCAGTGTACATAGTTAAGGAACAGAAATTGTAAAAGGAATGGAAGATGATGATTTTGGTCTTTCTTTTAATTGGACGATATTTTTCATCGTCCAGTCTAGAATGTTGAATAAATAGTCAGAGGGTCAAGAGGGGAATTAGGAAGGTTGATGGAATAGGGAGGAGTACAAAGCTTATTGCAAGGTGGTGAAGGATAGATGTAAGGGCATTTTGGTGCAACTTTATAGGGCATTGGTGAGACCATAGCTGGAATGCTGCATGCAATTTTGATCTCACTTTTTTTTTAAATGGGTATGCTTTCATTGGAGGCAATGCATAGAAGGTTAATTGGATTATTTCTTAGGGATAAGATGGTGATGGTGTGTACAGAGTTGAGCAGTTGGCCTGTACTAATTAGAGTATCAAAGAATGCAAGATGATCTAATTGAAACAAATGTTTCTGAGGTGGAATATCAATGGAGGCATCTAGAACAAGGGTTGGCCATTTCAAATGAAGATGAAGAGAACATTCTTCTCTCAGAAGGTTGTGCATCTTTACATTCATGGTGGAAATTGTCAGACATTTGAACCTCGCTAGATTCAAGGAGTAGGGGGAGAGAATGAGAAAATGGTATTGAAGCCAACACTGTATCAGCGATGTTTTTACTGAATGGTGAAACAGATTAGAAGGGGCAGTAAGTCTACCCCTGCTCCTGGTTTCATATGTAGGTGAACATGCAATTTGTATTTTATCACTTTATCACGTTATCAAAATGCTCAAGATTTTGTTTTAACGGAAGGAATTTCTCACAAAATCTGAATTCCTCTTTTGATGTTCTGCTTCAGCCATTTGATCCCCAGGCATTGAGTTATCTGAACTTGAAAATCCAGCCTGTGCCCCACCAACTCAGTGGGATCAATAAGGACCTCCTCTTCTCCACGAGTTCTGCAAAAAAAGTACCAGTTAACTTAAAATTCCAAAAAGACTTATGAAAACAATGTTTTCACTGTATCTCTTCTTCTTTCGTGTGGCGTGCACAGCCTAAAGGTGTTGGACAACTTGTTCTATTTGATCTTCCGTTTGTGCACATCGAGTTGATTGCATTAGTCGAAACAGGGAGGACCACGTGAAGGTTCCACCCCCTGTATCTCTGTACATGTGACAATAATAAACCAAGGGCAATTATACTACAGGTACAGTTAGAGATTAGTAATTCCCACGAGCGATATGGTGTCCCCAGACCAGACCTATACAATTGGTTTAACAGCACACGCGCACAAAATGGCATAGTGCATTTACATTTGAATTCAAAATGCTGATTAAGTTTTCATTGGCCCAGATTGACTCGGGTCACGACCAACCCACTGTTGGATTGGGCTGGCACCACTTTATCTGGATATGGAAGGTCCTGACTTTTCCCCTTTCCCTCCCCACCAACCCCAGAGATTCACTCCTGTCAAAGGCTTCACAACTGCTTTAAACATATCTGATGGAAACATTCAAATAATAAATTTTTTTTAATTGAAAACGCCATTAAACATTAACATATATTGTTAAATATTTTAATAAAGGAAAATAAAATTAAATAATTCAAACACTTATCCACACGTGTCTCCTTCCACAGTATAGGGAATCCCATTTAACGGATAGAATCACCATTCGTACTGTAGTCAGCCGTAGTGTAAAGCTGAGGGGCGAAGCACATGCTGAAAGTGAGCTGAGCCATGAATCGCTCAGGGTGGCTAGTTCCCCATGGAACCACCTTTATTTGAACCATATGTGATTGAACTTGTGTTTCACACTGAAGTTAAAAGGGATACTTGGGAATTAAACATTTACTTTCTAAATAAAAGTTTACTTCTGGCCCTTTTGTAGTTAGGCTACAGAACCAGACTGAAGTAAACTCCAAAAACAATCACAGCCCGTTTGGTAAGATTTTCCAAGCATGTTCTTGGTGGATGTGGAAAAATGCAATATATTTTTGTTCCACTGACTGGTTAATTCTGAAACTTACTGTCCACTTGGGTTGCATGGTACCAGGTTCATCTGTAAAGTAGCCTCTTCTTTTCCCTGGGAATTATGAAACTCCACATGCTCCTCTAGTGCAATACAGTAGTTCAGAGACTGAAGCCACACATAAGCTGTACCTAAATGAACAGCTTCAATAGGATCCCAGAATGGATCACTCTCTCTGTCCACAGAAATAGTCCCCCCATCGACAAAACGCTGATACACGTCTTCCATGATGAACTTCCTGTTCACAAACTTGGCTTTTGACCAGAACCATATCTGTAACAATGAAGATGCATTTGGAACAATCCTTCTAAAAATGTACTCAACACAGAAGAGAATATATGATAATGGATACATTCCTTTCGTAACTGACACATAGAACATAAGAGCAAAGAAGCCATGGTAGACCTTATAAAACACTGGTTAGGACACATGTGATTCTGATAAATTATGACAAGGAGAGTGTGATAATACTTTGCAGGTGTAGGGATGATTTAATTGAACTGGGCAGAAGAAAATTAGCTACAAGATTGGGTGAGCTGAGACTGATTTTTAGTAACATGCCACACAGCGCCAGAGATGCGGTTTCAATCCTGGCCTCGGGTGCTATTGGTGTGATATTTGCACATTCTCCCTGTGACCACGTGCGTTTGCCCTCACGTCCCAAAGATGTGCGGGTTTTTAGGTTAATTGGCCTGTGTAAAATTCCCCCTAATGTGTAGGGAGTGGTTGAGAAAGTGGGATAATATAGAACTAGTGTGAATGTGTGATCGATAGTCAGCAAGGAATCGGTGGACCGAATGGCCTGTTTTCTATGCTGCATCCCTAAACTAAAATAAGATTGATTGAAAGGAGATGTACTCAAGATGTGCAGTGGACAAGAAAAGAATGAACAAGAACCACCTATTTCATTTATTATTACTGCCTTGGAGCAGGAATTAAGAATTATTGCAGATATGTGGACAAATTGAATGAAAAGCAAATTCTCTTTAATGGTAACCTTTTTCCTTAGCCTTTCATGCTTAACTATTGTCTTCTACAGCCACCAAAGTAACTTAACCTCCATAATTAATGGCATTGAGGGAGGAAAATACATTTTAATTGGGAAGGTGTAGAAAAATAAGTGAGATGTCATTGGCAACAAAGAAAGACATGAATTACTTCCTTCTTACCTGATCAGTTACTTTGTTTGTCACCTTCACTATCACTTCCTTTGCCAGGTCAGAGCCTCTAGAGTCTGTTAAAGCCAAATTTTTCACTTCCAGTTCAAAGCTTAGATCCTGTTATTGTAAAATTCAAATTGTACTTCACATTTTAAAAATAAGATTACCCTCAAAAGTTTTCAACAAATCCAAGACAGATCTTGGGAGCATAACCTCAGATGTGTCTTCAGTGCACCACTGAGGAAGTACCACTCTGTTGCAGGTGCTACATTTTAGACATAACATTAATTTGGTTACCGTGTGAACACAGGATAAACTATGTGTGAAATAGAAGCATTATTCTTTTTGAACACCATCACCAAAAACAGAATTTAACTCATTAATTTACTGCGTATGAAAGCAGGCTCTATCATACTTGCCTCCAAAAGAACATTGACATAATTGGTTGAAAACATTATTGAGGATGTCTGAAGAACATGAGAGTTATTAGATAAATGCAGGCTCTTCTAGTTTTACACTAATGTATGAGATACTGCCTGCCCGAATGAAGAGAAAGATGAAGAGATGTCGACAAGGTAGAACGTTTGAGAGATTACCTTATTTAACTCTCTACTGATCTGGTTTGCTTCCGCCACCATTGGTTTCACTCTGATGTAATCTTGGAACACAGCAAGCACACTTGGGTCTACACTTCTGTTGTGACCTGGTCAATGGATAATGAGGAACTCATTAAAGCATCAAAACTCCTTGTCCAATAATCTTCAACTGGTGGCCCAAGCCACCAGACCAGACCAAAAGCAGTAATGCATTTGCATTTATAGCCAATTAAGAAAGGCCTTCCGTGACTGCAGTATTTCAAATACATTTCAAGTCCAAGTCAGTTTTACCTGCTACCATATAGTCAAGATCTACAACCCCATAGATAGACGCTAAACTCTTGAGTAACTCAGAGGGTCAGGTAACATCTCTGGAGAAAAGGAATAGGTGACGTTTCGGGTCTAGATCCTTCTTCAGACCTATTCTACAACCATTCATCTTTATTCTACAACCTATTAGCTGGTTGTATATAATGTATTGAAACATGATCTCCAATTGCCAAAATTACTGATGCTGTCCAAAAATTCTATGTAACTACCACTGACATAGAATTTAAAAAAAAAACAGATATAGCTGACCAGAAATTAAGGTGTCCATAGTACTGCCATTTCCCAGTCTTGGAGGTTGCAGTTCGAAATGCTCATCTAACCATGTTGAAGGTTTCTGACTCCTCTACGCTTTAAAGAAGCACAATTCAGAGCTCCACTACACTTCAGTTGAAACATTTTTCTTTTAAAATCCTTCTACAATTAATTTATGCCTTTGTATCCATGTTATAGATCCAAGAGAAATCAATTATTTCAGATCACTTTTAATGTGAAATGTCATGATATGAGTTCAAAGGAATTCATTAAGTCTTTGGATTTTCTTCATACCTATATGTTTACAACTATGCTCATGGGAAAAGGAGAACTTTTGCCAGTCAATATGTATTCCAGTTACTTGAGAAAGTTCCTTAGGCTCAATGCTGGGTGTGTGTACAAAGATATGCTGGTAGATGAATTGCCCCAGTAAATCGACTTTCAACCGGAGATGTGGCAAAACAATCAGAGGGGAGTTGGTGGGAGAGAGAATGAATCGTGCCAGCTTATTTACCGTTCTCCTGTGCTGCGAGTGCAACAAGTTTTGTTCCGATCGATGGTATATTGTAAAATTTATTAAGGTTTAAAAATCGTAAAAAAACGGACATGCGGAGATTGCTCAATCGCCACCACGCAGATTGGTCTCTTCTCCTGTCAGTCAGGAACTGGCATCATTGCCGCACTGATTGACTGTGTCTGCTGTCAATCGGCTGGAAGTCGCCATGGTGAAGGAGTGGTGGTGCCGCCGCCCGAGGCGCTGCAGCCGCACAGTACCTGGTGGGGAGGGTGGTGTCGCGGGCCGAGCCCGGGGACTGGGCCCAAGGACGAGCCCGGGGACTGGGCCTGGGCTGGAACCAAGAACGAGCCTGGGTCCAGGGTCAGGGATGAGCCTGGAGATGAAGTCAGGGCCTGGACTGGATCCCAGGCAGCAGCCGAGCTGAGGGCTGGAGTCGTGCCCAAGCCAGGGGCCGCCCGGCCGCCAACATCCTGCAGCACAGCCTCTGCTTCTTGCTCTGCAGGCAGCTCTAGCTTGGCCACCTCACCCCGCCACCATCACAGCGAGCCCGAATCCGTTGAGGCCCAGGACCACGAGTGCTTCAGCCGCCTACAGCCAGGGCTGGACTGAGCACGAGAACCAGGCCAAGTTCCAGGCCCTGCCACTACTCTACGACATGGGTAGGTGCTGAGGCAGAGAATGGGAGGAGGATGAGGGAAATGGGGCAGAGGAAGATTGGGTGGTAGAGGGAGATGGGGGGGGGGGGGACAGGGACGGAGAGAGCAGCGCTGAGCCCCGCTGTCTACCTGCCGGTGAGGGACACCACGGATCCCGGGACGGGCAGCGCTCCAACGGCTCCTGCCCGCGGGTGTGGACACCGGGAGCGGCCCTAGTGCACCGCACTGTTACATGGAGAGACGGAGCGCCACGGCACGGGGGGGGGGGGGTGGGAGAGAGAAGATGAAGGGAGTGGGGAGAGAGGGATGAGGGAGGGAGGGAGTGGGGTAGAGGGGTGGTGGAGTGCAGGGGGGCAGAAGGGGTCTGGGGTGATGGGCAAGGTGGGAG
Source organism: Raja brachyura (assembly GCA_963514005.1). The sequence goes on along the minus strand of OY740788.1, from coordinate 76,027,008 downwards.
AGGGGAATAGGGAGGGATGGGTTTGATGGGAGGGGGATAGGCGTGAGTGGTGGAATATTGCGTTGGGGGAACGGGTGAGTGGTGGAATAGTGCGTTGGGGAATGGGTTTGTATGGGGGGAACCAGGCCTCCCAATGGGTCCCACTTAGTCTGGTATACCTCTAATAAAGTCACTGCTGACCCTTCACTCCAGTAAAAAGTGACCCAACCTCCCCTTTCCAGCTTAATTACATTCTTCATGTAGCTAAGCAATGTGAAGTGCACATAGTACACCAAGAGTGGCCTCATCAACAACGTACAGTTATAAAATGATACCCCAACTCTAGTACTCATAACCCTGACCAATAAAGATAAGTGTGGGTACAAAAAATGCTGGAGAAACTCAGCGGGTGCAGCAGCATCCATGGAGCGAAGGAGATAGGTAACGTTTCGGGCCGAAACCCTTCTTCAGATGCCTTGTTCACCTCCCTGCCCACCCATGTCAGCACTTACAAAGAACTATGTATCAGCAGCCATAGGTAGCTATTCTATAACAATCTCTAGAGCCCTGCTATTCACTGAGTATGAAATCAATAATAATGATATGTAAAGTTTGGAGGTGCAGGCTCGAAGGGCCGAATGGCCTACTCCTGCACCTAATTTCTATGTTTCTATGTTAATCAGGCTCTAAAGATTATTAGACCATTTCTTGACGACTTACCCAGAGCATCTCTGTCAAAGCCTTCTTCCGCTGCCAACTCTGACTGGAAAAAATCATAATCATATCTGCTCAATTCCTCATCATTGCGTTCGCATGGATATCCCACATACAGATAAGTGCTGTTGGATCCCAGAATAAGCCGGTCCTGAAGGAAATAACTAAAATATAAGACTTGTTTTTCATTGAAATGTTCTCAATGCAAAAACAACTGGGGGAAAAAAACAATAATTCAATCTCATCTGTTATGTATGTGCAGTTGCTGAGCATAAGATCATCAGTGATGGGAGCAGAATTAGGCCATTCAGCCCCTCAAGTCTACTCTGCCATTTAATCATGGCTGATCAATCTCTCCCTCCTAACCCCATTCTCCTGCCTTCTCCCCATAACCTCTGACGCCCGTATTAATCAAGAATCTATTTATCTCTGCCATAAATATATCCGTGTGTAAGAAGGAACTGCAGATGTTCGAAGGTTGACAAAAATGCTGGAGAAACTCAGCGGGTGAGGCAGCATCTATGGAGCGAAGGAAATAGGCAACGTTTCGGGTCGAGACCCTTCTCCGGACTACCCAAAAGCATATCCATGTCTACCTATAAATATATCCTCTGACTTTGCCTCCACAGCCTTCCGTGGCAAAGAATTCCACAGATTCACCACCTTCTGACTAAAGAAATTCCTCTTCTTCCTAAAAGAACGTCCGTTAATTCTGAGGCTATGACCTCTAATCCTAGACTCTCCCCACTAGAGAGAGGTGTCAGTCGATATTATAACCAACCAGGTTAGGGATTTGGTATAATTCACCAATTTCTTGAATTTCCACACTGCGCACACAGAGGATTACGTATTCTGACAATAGCCATGGATTCACCAGGAATTAAGTGTACTTATTTATGATAATTAATTTACGTAATAATAATTTAGTGTAGAAATTAAAGTTATTGCATCATAAGGATAAATATCAGGATCATTTAAGAATATTTCCCATTGTTGCAAAATATTGTAAATCAGAAAGAAATCAGTTTGATCAGGCAGGGAATGTCCGCATGGACTCTCTGTACACTTATTAACTTATCCTCTCATGAATAATTCTTTTTTTTTTTTAAATCTCAGCGCTTGATTCCCATTTTGTAAGGAATAGTCTTAACTAATAACTGAAGCAATACCATGCTCATGGATATGAACATTGCTGTTGCTGAAAAACCTATGCATTAGTATATAGACAAATGCAGAATAAGGACAATATTCTGCACTACAGTATTTAGCTTGAACGGTTTCTGTCCAACTGTTATCAAGCAACTGAACGGTTCTCTCATCAGCTAGATTGTGGTCCTGCCGTCCCATTTACCTCATTGGAGACCTTCAAGCAATCTTTAATCAGACTTCAATGTTATGCCTTGCGCTAAATGTTTACCCTTTATCCCTTATCTGTGTGCTGTGGATGACTTGATTATATTCTTGTATAGTCTGTGACTGGATAGATCAGAAACAAAATATTTCCTGTGCACCTTGGTGACATGTGACAATAAAGACTAAAGTCAACATTTCAGTGGAATATCTCACAGTGACATCGCTTTCAATCTTGTACAGTGCCTTGACAATTTAGTGTAATCAACGTCTCAATACAAAATATTTTATATCGTACGATGGTGTATAAGATGATCGTGCAAAATATTTAGAGATTGTTGTCAGTCACAGAGGAACCCAGTCACAACAAAGCCTAAATGGGTGGGATTAGGTCCAAAACAATGAACTTTCGCTAGATATAGAATTGTGTAGTATTCTAAGCTTCATTTGCACTTGTTATTTCACTAATTTTAAAAGTGTAAGAGACATTTTTACAATATACGATGTTGAAGGAAGACCATACTGTGGACTCTTTTCACATAATGGAATACCACAAGCTGCAAGAACAATAACTTGAAGAGTGAGAGACCTACCAAATGTCTAAGCTGAACTTTAGTATGAACGAGGACCCCATTTAAAATCACTCTGGCCTGCCCATGTGGCTCCAGCGTCACTTTGCTGTCCTGGTTTGTGATGATGGCATGTTTATCAGCAATACTGTGCAAGAAAAATTACATGCAATGGCCAAACAAACCATATTCATTCAAGGAATAAATACACAGAACATCAGATCACATTGAACAGACAATGTAACTGTGGGATGTAAAACTTCACTCGAATACACATTAAACCAATGTTGTTGCTCATTCATTGATCACTATTTAAAATATTTACTATGAATGGTAATCATCTCATTCTCTTTTAAGACTATTTTAAATTCACAACTCCTTATCAATGATCCCACAACCAAATGAAAGGTTTTGCCTCAATTACTCTATCATAACCCTTAGCAATTTTAACAAAACTCTTAAGTCGTCTCTCCTGCAGTCTCTGGATGTTGTTACTTTTCAAAATTTTCATGCAGTGCTTTAATTAAGTCACAATACCTACTTTTGATGATTTTATGTCCATTCCACACTGAACCCACATTGAATATCACCCATCCTATAGCAGTTTTCCAGCAATAGTTTATTAATGTTCTTAATACATTTTGCCTTCATGTACATTAGTCTTCTGCTGACAAAAGTGGTGTTCTAAACTGTTTTGCCTTTATATTCATTCACAAGTAATTATTGGAAATTGTGTATTTGAACCCATACCATAGCTCTGTTTGCCCGACTACCTTTGCATCTTTTCACAATGAAGGTACACTCATCAAAATATTCCACACAAAATTATATGTGTGGCTTGCAGCCCCTTCTGTAAATAATAACACCAGGCGCGACTCATGGACGCAGCACAGCTGAGTCAGGTTCTGCCTTCCCCTGATAATCACAGCAGCAGCGAACCTGGTCAGTGATGGGAAAAATCATCATCTCTGTGACGCTGATGGAACTGTACCCCTTCCCACGGGACATTATGAATAATTCACCCTCAACGACTAGTCGATTTTAAAAGGGTTTCATCTTGTTCGATATCAAGCCAGTGTCTGGCCCCAACTGAGCTTTGAGGTTGCACTGTGTAATATCAACATTATATGGACAGTAAACCCTGTATAAGGAGCCCCACATTCACCTATTAATGAATCATTTTCAATAATTAAAAACTATATTGTTACTTCTTGTAGAAACTTCCACTTGGCGTTCCACATCATCACTATATTTCTTGAAAATGTTTTTGAGGTTCCCACATACCCTAAGCCTTTAATAATAATTGCTCGTGGGAAACTTCCAGATTGTCCCACGACACACTCGCCTGCAACAAAACACAGGTACGCCAAGTTATTTCATCCATTTGAAATGTTAGTGAAGTCATTTAATTTTGTACAACCGGGTAAACACATAACAAGTATGCTGTACACTTGATTGGGCCTATACTACTGGAGTTGAAAAGAATGAGAAACCTATAACATTGTAACATGGTTGTGGAGGTGAGGTGGACATGGGGGGGACAGAGAGGATGTACCCGACATCTATCCAGTTCAGAACCAGCTGTCACCAACCCACGATACGGGCTATGCATCTTCAAAGATTAGGGATCTTGTTGTAATCCAAACAAGATTAGGTGAAATGTGTAAACCCAGAAGCAGGTGAACTTATGGAATTCTCTGCTAAGAAAGAAGTGAAGGCTAAGTCATCAAATACATTCGAGAAGTAGGGAGGTATAATCTCATCATGGTCAATGGATATAAAGAAAGGAGGAACAGGATACTGAAGTGAATGATCAGTCATGATCACAGGGAACAGAAGTAGAGACAGAATGGCATACTCCTGCTCCTGTTCGTCATGCAATTACTGGCAGTTACGAAATGTTTAACTGCTTTGCTTCAGATGGTGTTTCATCCACAGAGGTAACCAATCAAATTGACACCTGACATTTTGTTGCTTTTATTCCGGTTTGGCCTTAAATTCTTGGCCCATGGAATTGAATCAGTGTCTAAAAGCTGTGGTGTAAAATTGTCAGTGCTTGTTCAGGCACCTGTAGTCATGAATTTAATGGGATCGCCAATAATCTGGAGGTTTGATAAGCACCTCCACCCCATGTCACACCTGGGATCATAGTCTATCTGTTGGAATGGGTTTTCCACTCTTCATAAACAGACAGGGATGGGTCGGGGCAGCACAATTCAGGATGATTAGTGTAGTTAAGGTTAATGACTTGATTTCTGAGAATTTACACAATAATGGTTTTACTATGAATCGTGTCAAGAAGAGAGAGAGGGACTTTCATTTTCAAATGGAGTTTTTGTCTCCACTTTATACCTTTGAAATTGAGTACAACGCCAATTTAAATAAATATTGGAACATGGTTAGGAGACCGCTAGGAGACCAGCAGCTGCAGAGAGAGGAACCAAGTTAACAAGGTAGGGGTAAGATTCAGATTCAGATTCAAATATAGCATCAGCTTAATTTCTTAAAAATCTGACGTGATCCCAGCACAAACCAGCTTCTAGTTTAAACCACAGCAGTAGGATTGGGTCAGTCACTTACCATCACTGTTCAACAGTCCTGATTTCCCACAACCAAAGGGAGACCAGAATTGTCAGATTCAGCTTTTCCATTATTGCCTGTGGGGCTGAAGTTTCATGCACCCTCTGGATATCTCCAAGATTACTCCCTCCCTGGCCTCCTACCCACTTCCTGACCCTCTTACAATGGTCTTTCCTAGAATGGTCTTTCAACTCAGGTCTTCCTAACCAACAGTCAACTTCAAGAGATTTTGCTATTAAATCTAGCAGGACCACCATGTTTCTGGGCTGCCCCTGTTGAAACCTCATTACCACCAACACACACCTACAAACATTGAGGCTTTAGTTTCAAAAGTTTAAAGACTTTTAAAATCAGATGTGGAGTGATGAATCATATTTGATCAAATAGTGAGCCATAAAGGGCCATGAGCCAATGTCCATGATAACAAAGACAGCAGGAATAACTGAAAGAAGAGATGTTGATGGAAAGGCGATATTTGGAAAGACAGAACAGTTGGAAAGAAGACACCGCATCTTCACTATTTCTAAAACACTTTCATACAGATTCTCCTAAAGGGAAGACCATTTTCTCTCCAGTTCAAAACCAGATATGAGAATGCAGAAATCTATCAAGTTGATTTGCGTGGAAATGTGAGACAACCCCCAACCTGGATGAGATCAAAACAATCAGAGGGTGCAAGTAAAACCTATACTTGGATCAGTGCAGATCAGCATAGCATTCGAGGCCAGTACCATGCTGGATGAAATGCCTGACAAAGGCAGAGAGCTGTGGATCCACGTTGACATTCGACAGATAGGGGAATAACTGAATCATGAGCTGTTCCTAGAAAACAAATGTGAGAAAGGCAAGTCTAGTCAAATGTATTTTATATGCATATCTATGGTGAGGTACAGGTACAATGAAAATTTTGCTTGCAACAGCATCACAGGCACAGATAACACAAAAACAAACTATAATGAAATTGCACAAAATTTACAAGCCAGCGGGAAAAAAAACACTGCAAAAAGCAAGATTAGTGCAAAATACTGATACTTTCCATTATATCAATAATTCAAACCAACCAGATTAACCTCATGACCACACACTCCTGTCATTTAGTTTAGTTTAGAGATACAACATGGAAACAGATCCTTCGGCCCAATGAGTGCATGCCGAACATTGATCTCCTGTTCTATACTATCCAACGTTCAAATCTACTTCCAACACACTAGGGGCAATTTCCAGTGGGCAATTGACCTATAAACCATTAAGTCTTTGGGTTATAGGAGGAAACGGAGCACTTGTAGGAAACCCACATGGTCACAGGGAGATTGTGTAAACTCCACACAGACAGCACCCAAAGTTAGGATTGAACCCGAGTCTCTGGCGCTGTGAGGCATCAACCCCACCAGCTGCACCACTGTGCTGACCATATCGTGATTAATACATTGGCAAAAACAAGCAATGTAACTTGGTGACTTCAGAGATAAATGCGGATGTTTCACATTATGAACACTTTCCTTACAGTTCCGTTGGTGTTTTAGAAATTCAGCCATTCTTCTCAATCTTCTGCACAAATCCTCACCTCCCCCCGCCACCCGCTGAAGGCATTAATTGGCAGGTTATATAGTATTAGGATTTATGTCACTGGCTTTCTCCTGAGCCTTAAATGTCCTGTTTTGTTCCAGTATCTGATGTGCCACTTGTTAAGTGTCCAGGCAGAAAGTTTTGACTGAATTTTACTGGGCTTTAAAACGCAGCAGCTTTATATTTAAAATGATAGCGTATGTATATTTTATTAAAACTCACTGTTTATATATGAAAATTATGTCACAGTATTTAAAGAAAATGCTGAACGTTCCATGTCATTTCTCCTAAATCTCCTACGACGTCCACAGAGATGTTAACTCTTTCTCTCTTTGCGCAGATGATGCCAAACCTAAATAGTTGCCTTTAGTTGCATTTACCTTTTACTTCAGAGTTCCAGCATCTGCAGTGTTTTATATTTTGACTGTGCATACATTACTTACCAAGGGTGAATGGACTAGACTGGACTCTCATTGATCATCCTCACCTGCATCAGGTTTGAGTATTGATGTTTCCATTCTTTCTGTGCTTTCTCAAGACGTTGCTCCCAGGATGTCTGAATCTCCAGCATCTGGACCTCATTCTCAGCCAACAGGCGTCGTAACTCCGCTGGTGAGGAAAGGGCAGCATACCTTTGAATGAGATCTAAACGTAATGGTGGAACATGAAATAACGCAACAGAGGCAAAGTGTTAGGGATCCGTTAAAGGATGGAAGGGGAAGAATTTATGCTGGTTGGGGACAATGATATCCAACAGTTGGCAGTGGAATGAAGATTACTGAGTGCGGCAGAGAGGATTGAGGAATACTAGTTTTGTTTAATCTCATATTTTAAATAATTCTCTTGTTTAAGTGCCAGCTCTCCAAAAATTCACAAATGGCCCCGCGATCAGGTAACCTATCAGGCACTCAAACAGAAAACCCAGTCCGATTGATAATTTAGCTCGAGGAATTTCACCAACTAACTTTATGCAAAAAGCTAACACATCAGAGCACAGTAGTGATGAATTAAGAACTAAAACTGTCATATTCCACTTCAGCAGCTGTGGGTACCTACCCATTTCCTCCTCCACCATTTGTCCAGAGTTTCTAATCTTAGAGATCTTTAATCGCAGCTTGGTATTCTCTGCCTTCAACTCTTGTATGAGTCGCTCCGTTGGATTTTCATTTATCGTGGCCCTGTTCTGGATATTCTTTGTCCTTGCAGAAGGGTACAACATATAAACATAAGGAATGGAAATTAATCCGTACAACCCTTCCAAACGGTTCCATTGTTGAGTTCCCCATTGGTCAATGGCCTAGAATAGACTGAAAAGTCTCCTGAGCATTCTAGGGGAGAAGTTTCCAAAGGTTCACCATATCTCCAAAACAGATCCTCCTCATCTTTATTTTAAGTGGCTGCCACCTGGGCAGCTTTCTGGGCATCTTTTACACCCAGTCAGAAAGTCATGGATTTGGTTTCCTCCATGGGACCCAAGCATTGAATCTTGGTTTATTCTTCAATGCTATACTGTTGGAAGTGGCATTAAAATTAACTTAAAATTTCCTCAGTGTTCTGGTCAATATTTATCCCTCAACCAAGATCACCAAAAAGTAGCAGATCCGCACATCATTGCATCCCTGTCAGTCTTACGAAGTTTCGACGGCATATCATTTATTTCTCCATGTCCGATCTGTTCATGGATATGTTGTAACAGTAGTGTTGAAATGTGAAAGTCCTTTGAGAGAATAATAGGATCCTTAGGCGCTTCAGGCATCGTTAGTTTACTCAGACAACCACCTACTCTGAGAAGTCGTTCTTTCAGTACCGGATCAAGCTTGTACACATGCCTGCTTCTTTTGACAGCATAAACACCAGCTTCTAACATTGATATCTCTTTTTGTATCTTTGTCTTCGACAGAGAGAGATAATTGGATTTTCTGCTTTGAGAAGTTCATCAGGACATAAACATGATGCTTTAAAGACTTGCATCTTTTCTTCAACCTTTTCCTTTAGTTTACCAGGATCCTTTTCAAAGATACCTTCAGTAATCTCCTTTCTTTTTCCAGCCAACAGCAAGAACCTTGTCCTGGCTTTAAGAAACCAAGCCATCACAGTCCTCAGCTTATTCCACGATCTAACTCTCCCTTGAAAGCATCCAGGGAATCGGCCTCCACTGCCTTCTGAGGCAGAGAATTCCACAGATTCACAACTCTCTGGGTGAAAAAGTTTTTACTCATCTCCATTCTAAATGGCCTACCCCTTACTCTTAAACTGCGGGCCCTGTTTCTGGACTCCCCCAACATCGGGAACATGTTTCCTGCCTCTAGCATGTCCAATCCCTTAATAATATTATATGTTTCAATAAGATCCCCACTCATCCTTCTAAATTCCAGTGTATACAAGCCCAGTTGCACCATTCTTTCGACATATGACAGTCTCGCCATCCTGGGAATTAGTTACCTAGGCGGTAGTAAATGCACTGATCCAAGTATAGGTTTTACTTGCACCCTCTGATTTGTCCTTCCTCAAACTTTGAGACCAACACTGCACACAATATTCCAGCCGTGGTCTCACTAGGGCCCTATACAACTGCAGAAGGACCTCTTTGCTCCTATACTCAATTCCTCTTGTTATGAAGACCAACATGCCATTACCTTTCTTCACTGCCTGCTCTACCTGCATGTTTACTTTCAGTGACTGATGAACAAGGACAACGAAATTGCACCGGCACGCCTGGCTGCTCGGCTTGTCGGGACTGTGCCCCGCTGTCGGTGGCTGGGTAAGCGTTGTGTCCCGCTTCTCTCGCGCAGACCCGCTTCTCTCTCTCTCGGCTGGCTTTCTCTCACGACCGGGCTGAAGTGCTTGAGTGCTGCGTCTTGCTTCTCTCGCGAAGACCCACTCTTCACTCGGGGCCGGATTTCCTCTCACGTCCGGGCTTTCTCCGCTCTCGGCCGTCTCTTACGACTGTGTGCTGTGTCCTGCTTCTCTCGCGGGGCCTGGTCCACTTCTCTCTCGCGGTCAGCTTACTCACTTGACCGGGTCCGCTTCTCTCTCGCGGTCGGCTTTCCCACTCGGCCGGGTCCGCTTCTCTCTCACGGTCGGCTCTCCCACTCGGCCGGTCCGCTTCTCTCTCACGGTCAGCTTACTCACTTGGCCGGTCCGCTTCTCTCTCACGGTCGGCTTTCCCACTCGGCCGGTCCGCTTCTCTCTCACGGTCAGCTTACTCACTTGGCCGGTCCGCTTCTCTCTCACGGTCGGCTTTCCCACTCGGCCGGTCTGCTTCTCTTGCGCGGCCGGAACCTGTTTTCTGCTCACGGCCGGGCTGACTCTGCTCCCGGCCAGGCTTTCTCTGCTCGCGGTCATCTCCTGCGACCGGGCTTTTTTCCGCTCGCGGCCATCTCTTGCGACCGGGCTTTCTCTCACGACCGGGCTGACTCTGCTCCTGCCCGGACTGACTCCGTTTTTGTCAGTGGCTTCACCGGACCTGTCCATGGCCTACCCGTACTAGCCCCTCACTCGACGTTGATGGCGGCTCCTGGGCCTGGCTGTGAGTTACACAGCCCTGGAAAACGTCTGAAGTCGGTGGCAGTCACCAGACCTGTCCGTGGCCTACGCGGTCCACGGCCCTGGAACTCACCCGATGTCGGTGGCGGCTGCTGGGCCTCTTCTGCCCCTTTGCCATGGCTGCACAGCCCTGGAAAGCGTTCCAGGTAAGTTGACACCGTCGCTGTCCTGCTGGTTAGGCTTCCAGCTTTCGGCTGCATTCTTCGGTGACATTTACTACCCCACTTGTTTTTCTTGCTTCCAGTTCCGACCTTTCTTTTTTTTGGCACCAAATCTTTTTTGCTTCGTGCCGTTCCACTTTGTTTCCCAACACAACCTCTTCTTTTTAACTTTTTTTTCTGTTGACAGCCCTTCTTCTTTGTTCTTTTCTGTACTTTTATCCTCGTTGCCACGTTATCCTTGTTGTGTGTTTTGGTGTAACAATTCATCTAAAACTTAGCTGTACAAAGATTATTCAGCTTGAGGAATTCGACAAACAAAACTCAGTCTAAAATGTGTAACAATCCGAAGGACGACATCTTGCCACGTAGACACAACATAGAGATAGCGTGACAAACTCGCCGACTTGTACAGCTGATGTTTTACAAGTCCCCTGCTTAGAGGGATCTGCAGGCCTCTCATGTCCAGCTCGCAAACAACTGTGACACAACTCCGTATCTACTGTTTAAACTGTTAAACAATCCTGCTTGTTGCAAAACAGTCCTGCGGGTGAGTTCACAAACTCCATCCCATCCTCGTCGCCAATTGTAGTGTATTTGGGTGCTTGAAACTGACTTAACAGAAAGCTCAGATACAGGAGTAAACTACCAAGCTTCTTTATTCCAGGACGCCACCTTGAGTCTCCCCCAGCGCATGCGTCCCCTCGCACGAGACATAACATATGCTAATTATATCACATACATCACAGTTGAACCTCCCCTTTTCCTAACTTGACAACATTCCGATAATAATCTGCCTTCCTGTTCTTGCCACCAAAGTGGATAACCTCACATTTATCCACATTAAACTGCATCTGCCCACTCACCCAACCTGTCCAAGTCATCCTCATAGCATCCTCCTCAAAGTTCACACTGCCACCCAGCTTTGTGTCATCTGTAAATTTGCTAATGTTACTTTTAATCCCTTCATCTAAATCATGAATGTATATTGTAAATAACTGCAGTCCCAGCACGAGCCTTGCGGTACATTTTTATTTTATCATTTTACCTTTCAGCATAACGTAATGTTGATAGAGTTTCCTCATAACAGATATCAGCTGGACTGACTGTTGCAATCTGTAAGGGAATCCAAGGGTCATTTTGAAAGATGCATTCATCAAACAGAGGGATAGCAGTGTGAGAATGGAACACTCATGACAACATTAATCATTTCAAGTGCCGGATACAAAATGGTTCCCTTTGCCTGACGATTGTGGAAAAACTACAACATTTTACCACAAGCAAAAATAGAAATCCTCCCACAATCCATTCTCATCCTCAAAAGAGCAGCGTATGATCAGGGATATGCATAGAAACATAAAGATCAAGAAATTGATGGTGACTGGAAACTGGCACAGAGGACGAGTTAGGCCAGCATAGGTTAGCCACGATCATATTGGGCAGGCTGGGCAGGCTTGAGGGATCTGATGGACTCTTCCTGTTCCCATTTTATTGAAATTTAAATTTGACTGCTTTCAGAGGAGCTCATTGAACAAAGACACCTTGTGCATGTTTTTAATGTCCTCAAATGGCGACTGGGTAAAGGTAGAGATCCCTAGACCCTCCTTGTACCTGCTCAGTCCAATACCAGTTCACCAGCTTAGTATATGGCCAGATGGCTGGTCTCTCAGCATGAGTTGTTGATTCAGCATCGTTTCATGTGTAGGAAAGAACTGCAGATGCTGGTTTAAATCGAAGGTAGACACAAAATGCTGGAATATCTCGGCGGGACAGGCAGCATCTCTGGAGAGATGGAATGGGTGACGTTTCAGGTCGAGACCCTTCTTCAGTCTGAAGAAGACTCGAAACGTCACCCATTCCTTCTCTCCAGAGATGCTGCCTGCCCTGCCGAGTTACTCCAGCATTTTGTGTCTACCCAGCATCATTTCATACCAAGTTAAGGATACTTTACAATAAATATATTGTGACATTACATGGTTTAAAGTGCCAATTTTAATTCTGTAGCCAGCGGAATTAGAATCTTAAGTTCCAGAGATGACTGGCCAACCTCTGGCACCATTCAAAGTCAGAAGTAAAAGGGAATGGTGGCCCAGCTGGTATCAGCTGGCACTGTCAGTAAAACTGTCAGCGTTTCACATTATTTAGACCAATATGCACATCCAAGTGGAAATTCTGAGACAGTTGTCATTGTTTTGAAGCGTCTCTGCAGACGGCACCCAATGGTGTGCGTATGTATTGGGAGAGCCAAACTTGATACCTGTCATCCGCTGGAATCTTCCTCAAATATATGGAACTTTGGAGAATTAAAACTAATGCTTCAACCATCGCACTAGCCACTTCAGGAATTTGTATAAATATATGTTTTTATGGGGGGGGGGGGGGGGGGGGTGGTGATGGAATGTACAATTACAAGCAATTTAGAGTTATAACTTGACCATAGCTTCACATGGGACTTTAGACACTGAATGTGATATCAATCTAAATCAGAATCAGAATGCCTTTTATTGTCACTATACACATGTACAATGAGATTAAAAGCTGCTCCTACTCAGTGCAAAACAAAACAAAAAAGGGGGGGGATAAGGTGCACAGTTTCTGCGGCGCTATATACATATCTATAAAAAGACAATGGATAAATAGAATGGATAAATAGGATTCCTATATCCAGTATGGGTTATTGCACATGTTGGAAATTACAGTTACAGTACAAATTACAGTAGGTAGATAGATGAAAGTCCGGGGGTTAGGCTGTGAAGTCAGTGCATGTGTGAGCTCAGGGAGATAATGGATTTTGGAAATACATAGTCTGACAGGGTTTAGCTTGGAAACCAAGAAAGAGAAAAGATACAGTTAAGGCTGAGAAATAAACAGGAATGAATGACTGAATGAATGGATGAATAAGTTTATTGGCCAAGTATTCACATACAAGGAATTTGTCTTGGTGCTCTGCCCGCAAGTGATAACATGACATAGTGACAGCTAGGAATGATACATAAAACATTAAACATTAATAATAAAACATTATTGATTAAACATGTGAAACCTAGTGGATTTAGTTTTCCTAGATCAAGTACGTTTCCTGAGCATTTACCATTAAAGTCTTACTGTTTCCACCCAGTGCTGGCTGCAGTAGTTTAGTAAGCGTGGAGTTCCTGTAAGGCACGTAAAGCATCCTCTTCCCCATTGCTATTTCTGCCAAGGCACTGGGGGAAAAAATGCAGCGTAAAAAACTTGACAATACATGCCATCAACTCAAAGCCACGCAATGCAAGGGAGCAATGTGATTGGGTGAACTAATGATCCAGAGGCCATGATTAACAACAAAAAGAACACAAATTCAAATGTTATTGTGCCGGCTTGCAATTTGAGTTCAGTTTAAAATAACGTTAATGAAAATATGACATCAGAGAGCTGACAGAGTCGTCATGGCCAAATTAGTGTCCCATTGCCAGTTTGGTGAATAAAATGATAGCCCTTAGCTGGTCAGGCCTACATGTAACTTCTGCTGCACGATCGCCTGATATTGTTTACTAACAGTCAGTTTGAGGATCTGACATAAAGATTGAACTTGTGGTGTAAACATATTATTGAGCAATAGTCCCACATTTGATCGCTAATCCTAGTCTATAATGGCATTGGTTTATAATTGTCATATGTACCAAGATAGAGTGAAAAACTGCATGCTATCCACACAAATCATACAATACACAATTTAATAATAAACAAGTATATCAGGTAGTGCAAAAACAGATAAATACCAGTGCAGTGTATTTAGAGTTATGGCATTACTGTAATAGTGAAAATTCAGGTAGGTAGGGTGATTGGAACTACACCCAAACTCGTCTGTGTTAATTGTACGGAAGCCCGATAAACGAAATGTTTAACCATAATATTTAGCAGGATTATTAATGATACAAACCACGGGGAGCTCAGAACAGTACCATTGAAAGAGCAAAAGCTAATTGACATTGTTGCAATGTCAGAATCAATGCAGAACAGGGTCAGTGGCAGGAAACACTCCCTCTCTGTTTCCTGCCACTGACCCTGATCTGTATTGATTCTGCCAGTTGCTCCTGATCCCATGGATTTTACTATTCACATCAACAGAGACTCTCTCTGCTGAGAGAGGGGGTGGAGTATGGAATTTACTCTTATACTGGAAAGAAATTGCAGATGTCTAGGGGAAAAATCGCAATTGTAGATGAGGTTGAAAGAAATGTTATGAACTTTTAAATGACATTTGGAAAGGTATATGGATAGGAAAGATTTAGAGGGATATGGGTCAAACATGAACAAATAGGATTACCTTAGATGGCCACCTGGTTGGCACAGATGAGTTTCCATATTGTATGACCCTATGACTAGGATTCAGGGACTGCCTTACCTGATGACATTACCCAGAGTGGTCAGGCTGAGGTTGATGGCTGTTCCCTCTCTCAGACGATCCCCTTCAGAACCCGAGGACTTCTGCCGCTCGCTGCCTGCCAAATCCACCAAGTTTATGTTGGACTGTTTTGTTCGGTGTTCTTTTAAAAATACCTTACGTGTCAGACAAAAACAGGCATTTGTAGGCTGATCTTTCATGTTTAAAGTCCATCTTGTTTTCTTAGAAATTGATTTTAAAATGTACCCTTTCAAAGTAAGCTTCAGTAAATATGAAATTATGCTTTGATCTCGTTTAACAGTCATTTTAAAACAACCCAAAATTAACTACAATGCTATATAATAACTTGGAATGCAGCATTGAGGAAATTTGTGAAACTGGTCACCATTGATAGACTATTGGGTCTACCTTTTGAGTAGACCGTTGGGTAAAAACGTCTATTTTGATGGCAAGATCTGTTCATCTGCTCTCAGCAGACGTGATTTTTCCATAGTACCATTGTTACAGCTTTTCTTTATATACTAATTGTAGGATTTGTTATATTGATTAAGGGATACATATTGACCAGAACATCATGGGAAGTTAACCTATTTGCTCTGAAGAGCAAGGTGGGAGCTTCTAGCTCAGGTGCATGGAATTTGATCCCACAATCTATTGACTCAAAAGGTAAACGTGCCATCTCAAATCCAAAGCTGACATCAAACCTTTAAAAACCATAAACCCTGAAACACCACTGAGAAGATGCCTAATTCCACGGACAGTTAGATATTAAACGCACCCAATGAAGACCAGTTTAACCGAGTTTAATTTACCAGGATTTGCAAACTTCCCAAATGCCCTATTTTTATTAATGATGCAACAGTTGCTGAAACTCGAACAAATATAAATTACAGCAAGCTTCTGAAAAAATATATCATCAGTGCCATATTTTGCTACTTCCCTGTGATACGTTTCATTTCTGCAGTTGAATCTATTCTATGGATTATAATCCATAACTCACTGGTCAATGCAACATTTGTTTAAAATATTTAATAACTCTCAAATAATGCCAGTATATAGAATGACATAGCATTATAACAACTCCAACTTCTTCTGGAATCCAATTTGTCCAGTTCAAAGTTTTCTCTTTCAAATATTTATTCTATTTCTGTAAGAATTACCTTACAGTTCAATAGGTTGTTGGCCTTCATTGTGCAAGAGCATTGGAATACAGGAGCAAGTTTAAGTTCACATTTATTATCACATGTACCAATTGGTACAGTGATATTTGAGTTTCCATGCAGCCATACAAATAAAAGCACAATACACGATAGAGTTTAACATAAACATCCACCACAGCGGAATCAATGTTTCCCACTGTGATGGAAGGCAATAAAGTTCAGTCATCTTCCTCTTTATTCACCCATGGTCGGGGCCTTCGAACCCTCCGCAGTTGCCACTACGGACAGCCTGATGTACCGGCCCTCTCGCAGGGATGATCGGAACTCCGGCGTCGGAATGGATCAGAACACTCTTGCGGCTTGGAGTCCCCGATAGGCCGCTTCATACTGGAGACCGCGTCTTTGGAAGTCGACAGGCCGAGCTGGGCGGAGCTCCAACACTGGTGATCCCTGGCAAAAGATCCCAGGCGTGCGTGATGTTCAAGTCAGCGCCGTGCCCGCGGCTAGAAGCTCCGTAAACCGCAGCTCCACGGTGTTAAAGTCAGCAGGCCCAACACTACGGAGCTCCAACACAGGCGATCCCCGGCAAGGAATCGTCCTGCTCCGTGATGACACTTCAGTGCTGCGCCGCTGCTGAGGGGGGCGCGAATATGCGACACGGAAAAGTCCATTTCAGTGACTGAAAAACGGTTTCCCCCTATTGCCCCCCACCATCCCCCACATAGGACATACTAAGAAACATTTAAAACATACAATTAGACACATTAAAAATAACAAAAAGGGTGAAAGGACTAACAGCTTCTGGCGAGGTAGCCATTGCTGGCACCACCCGAATGTGTTGCTCAAGTTGTACAGGGACTTGAAACCTTATTTGGAATTTTGTGTAAAGTTTTACAGCCCTTATCTGAGGAGGGATATTCTTGCCATGAAGAGAGTGTGCTGAATGTTTACTGTGGTGAGTCATGGGTTGGCAGGGCTGATGTACGCAGAGAGATTGGGTTCTTTAAGCCGACATTCACTGAGATTCATGAGAATAAGCAGTGTCATGTTACAGGGCCATCACAAACTAAATACAAGGAGGATGTCCCCAATGATTGGAGAGTCCAGAACCAGGGGTCACAGTCTGAGGTCACAGGGCATAGCATTCAGATCAGTGATCAGGATGGTGATGGTGAGTGTGGTGAGAACTCTCCTGAAGTCTACAATCAATTCCAACGTCTTAAGAGCAATTGAGCTCTAGGTTGTTGCTACGGCACCAGGACGCCAGCTGTGACACTTCCTGTCTGTAGGCAGATTAGCATGAGTATTGGAGCTGGCTGGGGGGCAGAGAGTCTTCCTCCTGCTAGTTTCCAGGTTTCCCACTGTTTCATAGGGAGTCCATTCGAGACCATGACAATTAGATACTTAATAACTTGGTTCAGCTTGAATTTCTTTACTAATCATCATAATCTGTGATTTACCTTTTAGGACTTTCATCAAATTTGAAAGGGCTCCCAAATTTCACTGGTCCTAAATTTTCTGATGTCCGAGATAATTTACTTCTGCTACGACAAATTCTGCAATTTTCTTTATGCTCTTTACCAGGCTTTGATATCCCCCCTGCAGCACAGTGATCCGACTAATGACCCGACTAATTTAGTTAATCACCTATGCCAATTGAAGTCAAAAACTTTGCTGCCTTCAGAGATTCGTGCATCTGGTGGCAAGCCTTTCTAACGCCCACCCTCCTTTTTAAACGCAACTTATTTTGCTTTGCCACTTCCTTTCTCCCAAAATGAACAACTGCGCCCATCCTGACGCTTCTCTCATCTGCCACAAGCTGTAACTCTTCTGTCCCAAACTACTTCTGTCTTCACAGCTGTCCCACTGATTACATGTCCACCTTTCTCATCATCTGCTAAATTTTAAGGTGGATTTCAGCTCTAATTTCTTTGCTAATAAGTTCAGGGCTACACTGCCATTCAATAATGGCTGATCTATCATTCCCTTTCAAACCCATTCTACTGCCTTCACATGATAAACCCTGCCACCCTTACTAATGAAGAATCTGTCTATCTCCATATTAACCACCTTAATCTGATGATGATTCATAAGCAGTTCCTAAATTTAAACGTATACTTTGGTCCAATTATTTATATTGACAGCAATTACCCACCAGAGTTGGTGCTGCCAGATGAGCCCCCTTAGCTCATTCAGCCAGTGAACTTGTACCTGCTTGAACTGGACAGTGATGATCATGTGTGAACGACTGCTGGTCGTATTGATATTGGTGGATGTTGTACTCCTCTTCCTGGTTCCTTCCTTCATCAACTGTTCAATTTGCTCGTAGTTTTCACAAGGCACCGACTTCATATCTTCCACGTAGAAGCCTCTTTGTGAGCTTTCTCGCACTCTCAGCCCCCCAGGCTGCTTACTTTTAGATAATAAGTCAATCACCTAGGAAAGATATTTAGTTTAGTTTAGAGATAGAGCGCGGAAACAGGCCCTTCAACCCACCTAATCCGCGCTGACCAGCAACCCCCGTACAGGGCACTATCCTACACACGAGGGACCGTTCACAATTTTTTTTGGCCGAAGCCAAATTAACCTACAAACCTATACATCTTTAGAGTGTGGGAGGAAACAGAAACAGCCAGAGAAAACCCACACCGTCACGGGGAGAATGTACAAAGTCCAAACACAGACAGCACCTATAGTCAGGATTGAACCCAGGTCTCTGATGCTGCAAGGCTGCAACTTTACCCCTGCGCCACCGTGCCTTTTGGTTGTTGAATATTGTAAAAATAACCATTCATCTGGACTCTTGGACTTCTGGAGAGTTGAAAGAGATTCCTGTTCCCAGGGACAATCTGTTTATAGTTTTAATGTGTGTTGGAGGGACTGAAATTAACTCTGACATTACAGGAATTCAGCTGGACAAATATCAAACTGATCTAAATGGCTGAGGTTTTATTAATAAACAATTCAAGGAAACTCTCTTCGTAGTCTCAGAGGAGGATCATGAGTAAATAAAATATGTAAACCTTTGAACATTGATTTTCCTCAATGTTATTTTATCTAATTACTTTTGTTTTACACTTGGATGTTTCAATGCTTTTTGCTACTTAGTTCAAGTTCTGTTCCTTTCTTCTGTTTCCCTGCTTCAGCCTAGACTAGGCATCTGGCAATTCTGGCTCAACACTGTGATCCACTCCTTGTTTACATTTCTTTTTATTAGTTCTGCTTGTATATGTTATTCATGATCTCACTGTGCTGCTAACTCAGGTGAAGTCTCATCTTGCAACAATCTCGAGTGTCCATTTCCACTGAATAGTCTCGGTGAATGGCAGATGGTAGGTTGGACTGGATACCTGACCACACTGTCACGGTTACACATAATAAAGTGCCCATAACTCACATGAAAATTAAGGACCAAAATATACTTTGGCATGGAACCCACAGCAGGAATTCGAGTTGGTGGACCAGGGCTGAGTTTTAGTCTCAGTCTGACAATGACTGATATTTCACATCCTAAGAATAGCATTTCTTGATAAGGAAGTTTAAGCCAAAGGACAGCTCAGCAACTGAAGATTCACGTGACCACATATACAAAGGGATAATTCTTTAAACGTAGTCTATATGAATACCACCAGACTACAACTTCCATAGATAATGCTACACTTGAGGCAACCAGAAACTCCTGTTTCTAATTAACCGAAGTACTGTTGACATGTAATATACTATTTACTTATTTATTTCACTATGGATCATATTATAGTTAAGGTGCAAACATTCTTGGCATTGTTTAATTGCTAATGAAATACACATCTGGAACACTGAATTCCAAAACAGTGGAAAATTCGTTCAGCTTATTCCCTTGTATACTTGCCTTTTACTTTCCAGCACCAAAGCAGTTATTTAATGCACATTGTAGAACACAGTGATTAATTAACTCAGTAGGCCAGGCAGCATCTCCTATTCATCTCTAGCCTTTGTCACTTACTCTGCTCCTCTGTTAATTCAGCCAAGCTCCCCTGTATCTACCTATTGTTTACCAGGCTCCCCCCACCCTCCCCGGGCCCCACTACAATCAGTCTGAAGAAGGATCCCAAACAGAAACATTTAGAGATGCTGCCTGACCCACTGAGTTACTCCAGGACTTTGTGCTTTACTCAAGACTCTAGCACCTGCAGTTCCGTGTGTCCCTGTTTAATGCACATACCCGTGGCAAGATTGGATAGCATTGAAAAATTAAATTAATGTGCCAGTAAAGAGCAAAGATTACCTTTTCATTGTAGATTTCCAGCATGCTGAAATAAATCTGTGGGGAAAAAATTATCTGGAAAGTCAGTGTCATTTTTACACTTTTCAAAATAACACATTAATAACATGTCAACACTACCCCCCGCGGCTGTGTTGCATTGTCCTGCCCCTCGTCTCCCCCGTCGCCACCATTATC
This sequence comes from Raja brachyura, assembly GCA_963514005.1. Next base: position 76,006,564 of record OY740788.1, on the reverse strand, counting down.
ACTCAAAATGTCTCCTATCTGGGCTTATATTCACAGGAATTTAGAAGGATGAGTGGGATTCTTATGGAAACATATACAATTCTTAAGGGATTGGACAGGCTAGATGCAGGAAAAAATGTTCCAGATGTTGGGGGAGTTCAGAATAAGGGGTAGGCCATTTAGGACTGTGATGAGGAAAAGATTTTTCACCCAGAGAGTTGTGAATCTGTGGAATTCTAGTTATAGAATAGTTTCTTTATTGTCATTGTAACATGAACCATGTACAACAAAATTTAAAAATGTCAGCCAGTCAGTGCACCATTCAAACCATAAAAGCTAACGATACATACAAGGTAAAATACTAAAAAAGATAAACAACTAAAATAAATATGAAATACGAAAATAGCACGCATAAACACCTAACCCTACATCCTTCTGTCGATTTCACAGTGTACCAACCACAGTCTGCCACAGAAAGCAGTGGAGGCCAATTCACTGGATGTATTCAAGAGAAAATTAGATATAGCTCTTAGGGCTAACGGAATCAAGGGATATGGGGAGAAAGCAGGAACAGGTTTGATTTTGGATGATCAGCCATGATCGTATTGAATGGCAGTGCTGGCTCAAAGGGTCTACTCCTGAACCTATTTTCTATGTTATCCACGGTCTCCAAGGATGCTGCCTGACTCGCTGATTCAGCACTTTGTGCCCTTTTTTGTCAACTATCATCTGAATTTCTATGTTTCTATAGTAATAATGGTCTTGTCTCCCTAACAATATTAACCTCTTCAGATGGTGATTCACTTTATGTTTTCAAACAATGACAATATTATACCATCAGGGTAACTCAAGCCACTTTTGTTTAACTAGGTTATATCAGAGACCACAACAACAATTAAGCATTTGGGAATAATCCTAAATCTGAATTTGCAACCTCTTCTTGTAGTTGTACAAGCATTGTCTAATGGCAATGCAAACCTGTCCATTGTCATTACTACGCAGGCAGGGAGGAGTGAAACGAATTTACGCAGTCAATAATAAAACGAATCTTCCAGTCGTTATTAACAGTTTAATTGATTCTTTATTGAAGTTGTTGTAAAAACAAAGAATTGAACAGACCAGATCCTCTTTATTCTTGTATAAATTGCAGCTTTCCGTTCTTACTATCTGAACTGGTCTGAGGAACTGTATTCCTTCTCCTGTCCCGGCTCCAGTCGATCCAACCACTCCCTGTGGTTTCGCTAGCCTCATCCGATGTATGTCACGCCCATCTACGTATCAAAAGCCCACCCCCAAATAATTCTGCAAGAAATATCTAGACAAAATAAAATATGCTAACAGTAATACTAACAAGAATAGCTCCTACACATTGGTTAGACCACACTTAGAATATTGTGTACGGTTTTGCTTGACAAACAACAGGAAGCCTGTGGCACCAATCGAGAGTGCAGAAGAGATTCACCAGGATGTTTCCTGGATCGGAGAACAGTAGAGATTGGACAGGTTGGGACTATTCTCACAGGAACGTAGGAAGCTGAGAACTCATTTTACAGAGGGAATTAGGTAGAAAAAAAAATAATCAGTGAATTTGTACCCAGGGCAACAGTGTCTAAAGCAACAAGAAGGGCTAGGTTTAAGGTGAGAGGGGAGAAATTTAAAGGAGAACTGAGAGGCATGATTTTCACATATGGGGTTGTAAACATTTGTAACAAGCTGCCAAAGGAGGCAGACACAATTACAATGACATTTGGGTAGGTTCTTGGGTAAGAATGACATAGAGGTACATGGGCAAATAGGTTTAGCGTAGATGGGTGCAACAATCCACGTTAGAAACATAGAAAATAGGTGCAGGAGTAGGCCATTCGGCCCTTCGAGCCTGCACCACCATTCAATATGATCATGGCTGATCATCCAACTCAGTATCCTGTACCTGCCTTCTCTCCTGATCCCTTTAGCCACAAGGGCCACATCTAACTCCCTCTTAAATATAGCCAATGAACTGGCCTCAACAACCCTATGTGGCAGAGAATTCCACAGATTCACCACTCTCTGTGTGAAAAATGATTTTCTCATCTCGGTCCTAAAAGACTTCCTCCTTATCCTTAAACTGTGACCCCTTGTTCTGGACTTCCCCAACATCGGGAACAATCTTCCTGCATCTAGCCTGTCCAACCCCTTAAGAATTTTGTAAGTCGCTATAAGTTCCCCCCTCAATCTTCTAAATTCTAGCAAGTACATGCCGAGTCTATCCAGTCTTTCTTCATATGAAAGTCCTGCCATCCCAGGAATCAGTCTGGTGAACCTTCTCTGTACTCCCTCTATGGCAAGAATGTATTTCCTCAGATTAGGAGACCAAAACTGTATGCAATACTCCAGGTGTGGCCTCACCAACACCCTGTACAACTGCAGTAGAGCCTCCCTGCTCCTATACCTAAATCCTTTTGCTATGCATGCTAACATACCATTTGCTTTCTTCACTGCCTGCTGCACCTGCATGCCTACTTTCAATGACTGGTGTACCATGACACCCAGGTCTCGTTGCATCTCCCCTTTTCCTAATCGGCCACCATTCAGATAATAGTCTACTTTTCTGTTTTTGCCACCAAAGTGGATAACCTCACATTTATCCACATTATACTGCATCTGCCATGCATTTTCCCCACTCACCCAACCTATCCAAGGCACCTTGCAGTCTCCTAGCATCCTCCTCACAGCTAACACTGCCCCCCAGCTTCGTGTCATCCGCAAACTTGGAGATGTTGCATTCAATTCCCTCATCCAGATCATTAATGTATATTGTAAATAGCTGGGGTCCTAGCACTGAGCCTTGCGGCACCCCACTAGTCACTGCCTGCCATTCTGAAAAGGACCCGTTTACTCCTACCCTTTGCCTCCTGTCTGCTAGCCAGTTCTCTATCCACATCAATACTGAACCCCCAATACCGTGTGCTTTAAGTTTGTATGCTAATCTCTTATGCGGGACCTTGTCGAAAGCCTTCTGAAAGTCTAGGTATAACACATCCACTGGTTCTCCCTTATCCACTCTACTAGTTACATCCTCGAAAAATTCTATCAGATTTGTCAGACATGATTTACCTTTCGTAAATCCATGCTGACTTTGTCCAATGATTTCACCACTTTCCAAATGCGCTGCTATCCCATCTTTAATAATTGACTCTAGCAGTTTCCCCACTACCGATGTTAGACTAACTGGTCTGTAATTCCCCGCTTTCTCTCTCCCTCCTTTTTTAAAAAGTGGGGTTACATTAGCTATCCTCCAATCCTCAGGAACTACTCCAGAATCTAAGGAATTTTGAAAAATTATCACTAATGCATCCACTATTTCTGTGGCTACCTCCTTGAGTACTCTGGGATGCAGACTATCTGGCCCTGGGGATTTATCGGCCTTCAATCCGTTCAATTTACCCAACACCACCTCCCGGCTAACCTGGATTTCACTCAGTTCCTCCATCTTATTTGACCCCCGTTCCACTGCTATTTCCGGCAGATTATTTATGTCTTCCTTAGTGAAGACAGAACCAAAGTAGTTATTCAATTGGTCTGCCATGTCCTTGTTCCCCATGATCAATTCACCTGTTTCTGACTGCAAGGGACCAACATTTGTTTTAACTAGTCTCTTTCTCTTCACATATCTATAAAAACTTTTGCAGTCAGTTTTTATGTTCCCTGCCAGTTTCCTTTCATAATCTATTTTCCCTTTCCTAATTAAGCCCTTTGTCCTCCTCTGCTGGATTCTGAATTTCTCCCAGTCCTCCGGCAGGCTGCTTTTTCTGGCAAATTTGTATGCCTCATCTTTTGTTTTTATACTATCCCTGATTTCCCTTGTTATCCATGGATGCACCACCTTCCCCGATTTATCCTTTTGCCAAACTGGTATGAACAACTTTTGTACTTCATCCATGCAGTCTTTAAATACCTTCCATTGCACATCCACTGTCAACCCTTTAAGAATCACCTGCCAGTCTATCTTGGCCAATTCACATCTCATACCTTCAAAGTTACCTTTGTTCAAGTTCAGAACCCTTGTTTCTGACTTAATTTTGTCACTCTCCATCCTAATGAAGAACTCAACCATATTAAGGTCACTCTTGCCCAAGGGGCCACACACAACAAGACTGCTAACTAACCCTTCCTCATTACTCAATACCCAGTCTAGAATAGCCTGCTCTCTCGTTGGTTCCTCCACATGTTGGTTGAGAAAACTATCCCGCATACATTCCAGGAAATCCTCTTCCTCAGCACCCCTGCCAATTTGATTCACCCAATCTACATGCAGATTGAAGTCACCCATTATAACCGTGTTACCCTTGTTGCACGCATTTTTAATTTCCTGTTTGATGCCATCCCCAACTCCAATACTACTGTTAGGTGGCCTGTACACAGCTCCCACTAGCGTTTTCTGCCCCTTAGAGTTTCGCAGCTCTACCCATATCGATTCCACATCCTCCACGCTAATGTCCTTCCTTTCTATTGCATTAATCTCCTCTCTCACCAGCAACGCTACCCCACCTCCTTTTCCTTTTCGTCTATCCCTCCTGAATATTGAATATCCCTGGATGTTCAGCTCCCAGCCTTGGTCATCCTGGAGCCATGTCTCCGTGATCCCAACTATAGCATAGTCATTAATCGCTATCTGCACCTTCAACTCATCCACCTTATTACGAATGCTCCTCGCATTGAGACACAAAGCCTTCAGACTTGTTTTTACAACACTCTTACTCCTTATACAATTATGTTGACAAGTGGCCCCTTTCACATCGATCCCTATTACACTTGGCCATACTCTCCTATCCCTTTGTGAGCTTTCTTTCCCGTTAATTCTGGGGTCAATAACCATCCCTTTACTCTCTTTCCCTTTAACTCCGTTCTCGATTATCCCATTTGACACCCCACCCCCCTTATTCAGTTTAAAACCATCCGTGTAGCAGTGGCAAACCTGCCGGCCAGAATGCTGGTCCCCCACCTGTTAAGATGCAATCCGTCCCTTTTGTACAGTTCCCCCTTACTCCAAAACAGATCCCAGTGATCTAAGAATCTAAATCCCTGCCCCCTGCACCAGTTCCTCAGCCACACATTCAGGTCCTGTATCTCCCTGTTCCTGCTCTCGCCAGCACGAGGAACTGGAAGCAAACCGGAGATAACAACCCTGGAAGTCCTGCTTTTCAGCATTTTTCCAAGCTCTCTGAAGTCCCGCTGCAAAATATTCATCCCCTTCTTTCCAACATCATTTGTGCCAACATGCACGACCACTTCCAGCTGTTCACCTTCGCCCTTGAGGATTGTCTGCACTCTGTCCGTAACATCCTGGATCCTGGCACCAGGAAGGCAGCACACCATCCTGGAATCCCGTCTGTTGCCGCAAAAACCCCTGTCTGTACCTCTCACAATGGAGTCTCCAACTACAATGGCGTTGCCCAACTTTGGCCTCTTTGGTTTTGGCTCATCAGCCCTTTCTGTTTTGCAAGCCAGTCCGCCGCTCAGTGAGATACCGTCTTCTGTCCCGGCAGCTTCCACGTGGGTGAACCTGTTCACAAGAGGTACAACACCCGGGGAGTTTTGCATTCCATGTTTTCCTCCCTTTCTCACCGTCACCCACCTTCTCTCTTCTAGTGCCTTGGGTGTAACAATCTTACTGAAGGACTTGTCGAGGAACGACTCAGTTTCTCGGATGAACCTGAGGTCATCCACTTGTTTGTTTTCTCTTCACATATCTATAAAAACATTTACAGTCCGTTTTTATGTTCCCAGCCAGTTTTCTTTCATTATCTATTTTCCCTTTCCTAATTAAGCCCTTTGTCCTCCTCTGCTGGACTCTGAATTTCTCCCGGTCCTCTGGTAGGCTGCTTTTTCTGGCTAATTTGTATGCTTCATCTTTTGTTTTGATACTATCCCTGATTTCCCTTGTTATCCACGGATGCACTACCTGCCCTGATTTATTCTTTTGCCAAACTGGGATGAACAATTGTTGCAGTTCATCCATGCAGTCTTTAAATGCCTTCCATTGCATATCCACCGTCAACCCTTTAAGAATCACTTGCCAGTCTATCTTGGCCAATTCACATCTCATACCCTCAAAGTTACCTTTCTTCAAGTTCAGAACCCTTGTTTCTGAATTAACAATGTCACTCTCCATCTTAATGAAGAACTCAACCATATTATGGTCACTCTTGCCCAAGGGGCCAAGCACAACAAGACTGCTAACTAACCCTTCCTCATTACCCAGTCTAGAATAGCCTGCTCTCTCGTTGGTTCCTCTACATGTTGGTTTAGAAAGCTATCCCGAATATACTCCAAGAAATCCTCTTCCTCAGCACCCCTGCCAATTTGATTCACCCAATCTATATGTAGGTTGAAGTCACCCATTATAACTGTTTTACCTTTGTTGCACGCATTTCTAATTTCATGTTTAATGCCATCCCCAACTACACTACTACTGTTAGGTGGCTTGTACACAACTCCCACTAGCATTTTCTGCCCCTTAGTGTTTCACAGCTCTACCCATATCGATTCCACATCCTCCAAGCTAATGTTCTTCCTTTCTATTGCGTTAATCTCCTCTCTAACCAGCAATGCTACTCCACCTCCTTTTCCTTTCTGTCTATCCCTCCTGAATATTGAATATCCCTGGATGTTAAGCTCCCAGCCTTGGTCACCCTGGAGCCATGTCTCCGTGATCCCAAACTATATCATATTCATTAATAACTATCTGCACATTCAACTCATCCACCTTATTACGAATGCTCCTTGCATTGAGATACAAAGCCTTCAGGCTTGTTTATACAACACTCTTACCCCTTATATAATTATGTTGAATAGTGGCCCTTTTTGATTTTTGCTCTGGACTTTTCTGCCTGCCACTTTTACTTTTCACCTTGCTACTTATTGCTTCTACCCTCATTTTACATCCCCTCTGTCTCTCTGCTCATGCTCCCATCCCCCTGCCACATTAGTTTAAATCCTCCCTGACAGCACTAGCAAACACTCCCCCAAGGACGTTGGTTCCATTCCAGCCCAAGTGCAGACAGTCCTGTTTGTATTGGTCCCACCTCCCCCAGAACTGGTTCCAATGCCCTAGAAATTTGAATCCCTCCCCCTTGCACCATTTTTCAAAATGCATCTGTTGTATGTTTCTATGATTTCATAAATTAACACCTTGAATTTATTCAGAAATATTGAGTAGAGAATATGTGCTAATTTGTCTGGGTGATGATGTTTGCCTGTATTTGATCCAGTGAACATGCACCTCAGGCTGAAACATTAATCATCGGGGATATCTCATGCCCAAGCATTTTGTGGTAAATTTTTACAACACCAAATGCTGCTATTCAATTTGAGAGACACCGGTTCCACTAGACCAACCGTGGATGATTGCTTCCTTACTATTCTTTTTATGCTTCAACCCCAAACCACCTTTCATCCCTTCACAGCCATTCTTTCTCTCTTTTGCCTTTCTCATGCTTTCGTGATTGCCTTTCGCTTTTCTACTTGGGTTTTTATTTTTATTCCTCATTGGGTTAGGAGAGGAACCAAAGGCAGAGCAAGATTTAATCCATGTACATCTTGTGTGGTTGGAATTTAAAATACATTTCATGATAGAAAGGTAGAGCTTTAAACTGCAAATTGGAAATTGGATGAAGGAAAGAAAATGCGGGAAGGGAACTAATTAGACTGTTTTTCCAAAGAGCTGATTACTGCTCTAGTCGATCCTTATATATAGATGTTGCTGTCCATCTCCAGCGCCCTGAGGTGGTGGTGGTAATACTATGATGTCCGAGCCCAGTAATGATCTGAAACATTTACAGTCTTGACTTCTCAGAAATTCCTTTGTAACTCTGAGACTGTTTTTGGTGTTGTTGCTCAGTGAGATTTGTCATGCCAACTTCTCCATCCATCTCTTCTCCACTCTACATTCACTAAAACTGCAATACTTTGCTGCATTTGACCTTATGGAAAAGATTTGGGATAGAGACAGAGCAAATGTGAAATACATTGGGAATATCTTAATGCATCAGCCACAGCGTTGATAAGCAGGCTGAGAATGGTACAGAATTCATATGCACAAGAACGGCCCATTACTCCAAAGCAATTATACAGCAATATAAATGGAAAATCTAATCCCGCTGGGAGGAACACAAGAACACAAACAGGAGCGGGACACCTGACCCCAACACCTGCCCATCGATCAATACCATCATGGCTGATCTGCCTCAGGCTTCAGCTTCTCTCCTGTGCCATTCCCCACAGCCTTCAATTCCCTGATCTTTCTAAAACGTACCTACGTTGTCTTTACCTGCCATCATTCATCCTCTGCAGCCCTCCAGTGGAAAATTACTTTCATTTTACCAGACTCTTGGAAAATATATTCCTAAAACACCCAAGTTATCAATGACTGACCCCTTAACCGGTAACTATGGCCTTTGTGCAAGTTCTCTGCCATCAGTAGAAGCATCTCAACGACTATCATACCTCTCAGGATCTAATATATTTCATAAGTTCACCGCTGATTTATATCCAGGGATTTTCCCTCTCCACCATAACACCTGCAACTTGCTAACCTTCTGTAATGATCTCGACTGTTCATCTTATAGAAACATAGAAAATAGGTGCAGGAGTAGGCCATTGGGCCCTTCGAGCCCGCACTGCCATTCAATATGATCATGGCTGATCATCCAACTCAGTATCCTGTACATGCCTTCTCTCCATACCCCCTGATCCCTTTAGCCACAAGGGCCGCATCTAACTCCCTCTTAAATATAGCCAATGAACTGGCCTCAACTACCTTCTGTGGCAGAGAATTCCACAGATTCACCACTCTCTGTGTGAAAAATGTTTGGGGCGTGGGGTTTGTAGATGAATATGGGGAGGAAGGGAAAGGAGCAGAGTGATCGTAGGGTGGGAGATGGTGAGAGAAATTTGTGTGACCTGCAATGGGAGGGGGCACAGAAACGTGAGGTGTGTATTAATTGAAATTGTAGAATTCAATGTTCATACTGTTGGTGTGTAAGTTACTCAAGTGAAACATGGGGGCAGGTTGGGTGAGAATTGATCATTGAGTTGCAGAGGGAGCCGTCTCTCGAGAAAGTGGCGGGAATGGGAAGATGTGGGTGGTGTTGGGATCAGGTACACCTTCGCAAACACCTTCTTTCCCAGTCTTTCAATTCGTGCTGAAGATAGACACAAAATGCTGGAGTAACTCAGCAGGACAGGCAGCATCTCTGGAGAGAAGGAATGGGTGACGTTTTGGGTCGAGACCCATCTTCAGACTAAAGAATGCTCCTAAAGGTCCTGTCACTGTACACGTTCTGCTTACCATCGACCTCACAAAGTGCAACACTTCACACTTGCCTGGATTAAACTCCAACCCCTATTTCTCTGCCCACAATTCCAACTGGACCATATCCAGCAGCGTCCTTTGACAGTCCTCCTTACTTCTACAACTCCGCCAAAGTTTGTGTCGCCTTGCAACCATCCATCAATTACCTATTGATCTCAAATGACCACTGCAAACCTTAGTTCTTACCTGGTATTGTTTATCACGTTCTTGTTCTTGATTAATTGCTTTGAACAACTCGTCACAAATTAATGGGATTATTCCTCTGTTTTTTCCATAGCCAATCATGGAGTAACTTTTTCCTGAGCCAGTCTGTCCATAGGCCAACAGTGTAGTGTTGTATCCCTGCCATGCATTGCTCAACAATTCTTGGCCCAGATCATCGAACACCATTCTCTAAAGAAGCACATTTTAAAGAAGCATATTTTAAAGAAAGTGACTCATTTGTCTTGATGCTCATCCTTTCCTGACCTGAGAACAGTGACTCCACGTTGATGCAGGGATTCCCCAGAATGAATGCCATTTTTCAGCCTTGAACTACAGTGCATTCAGAAAGTATTCAGATCCCTTCACTTTTTCCACATTTTGTCACATTACAGCCTTATTCTAAAATGGATAAAATTCATTTTTTTATCATCAATCTACACACAATACCCCATAATAAAAAAGCGAAAACAGGTGTTTAGAAATTTTTGCAAAGAAATTAAAAAAAAAAATAACTGAAATATCACATTTACATTAGTATTCAGACCCATTACTCGGTACTTTGTTGAGGCACCTTTGACAGCGATTACGGAGTCAAGTCTTGGGTATGACGCTACAAGCTTGGCACACCTGTATTTGTGTAATTTCTCCCATTCTTGTCTGCAGATCCTCTCAAGCTCTGACAGGTTGGATGGGGAGCATCAATGCACAGCTATTTTCAGGTCCCTCCAGAGATATTCGATCGGGTTCAAGTCCGGGCTCTGGCTGGGCCATTCAAGGACATTCACAGACTTGTCATGAAGACACTTCTGCGTTGTCTTGGCTGTGTGCTTAGGGTCGTTGTGCTGTTGGAAGGGTAACCTCCACCCCATTCTGAGGTCCAGAACGCTATGGAGCAGGTTTTCATCAAGGATCTCTCTATACTTTGCTCCATTCATCCTTCCCACGATCCCGATTAGTCTCCCAGTTCCTGCCACTGAAAAACATCCCCACAGCACGATGCTGCCACCACCATGCATCACCGTAAGTATGGTATTGGCCAAGTGATAAGCGATGTCTAAGGGAAGCAAGACCACTTCAATAGAGCACTTCAATTTTCACTAAACCATCCTAACACAACAAGAGAGCAGTCCCGAACTACTATCTATCTCATTGGAGACCCTCGGACTATCTTCGATCGGACTTTACTGGCTTTACCTTCCACTAAACAGAAATTCACGTTATTCCCTTTATCGTGTATCTATACACTGTGGATGACACGATTGGAATCCTGTATTGCCTTTCCGCTGACTGGTTAGCACGCAACAAATGCTTTTCACTGTACCTCTGTACAATGACAAGAAACAAAACTGAATTGGACCACAGTTGAGCTCTGCATTTTTAAATCTTGGCAATGACTCAAGAGCAAAATCATCAGTCTGATCTTTAACCTTGTGATTGGTTCCCAGCTTGTGCCGAGTATATTTGACAAATGCGACTAATCACAAAGATAAAATAGGCCAAATTTTACTAAAAACACATTTGCAAATCAATATTTTTTATAAATTCTGAATTGAAGTCACTGTTTAAGTTTGACAACTATTTTAATTCGTAATTGCAGTTGATAGACAAAACTTTCTCTTAGCTCATTACATCAATCATTTAAAGGCACTGCCGCATCTGCTATTTATTGTCCATCTAACACTGTGGAAACAAGTACTTTACAGTATTAGAAATCAACCACAATGAGAAACCAACACAAGGAAACAAATCTTTTATCTGTACTTGAATGAAGGGGCCAAAATGATCTTTGCAGTTAGATCTCCAATGGTGCCAATGCAAGATAATCCCGCAGATTATTACAACCTTCATTGAATATATATGATTTTTTACCATTGATTACAAAAACTGTTACACTTTATCACTCAGACGCTTGAGAAATTACAAAAGACATCCATTCATCAATATGATTTTGAGAAATGGATTTCCAAGATGTAAACCATGTCTCAAACCTATTATGACAAAACATACTAGCAAGTGGACTCCAGCTAGAATAAAATACTTAATTCAAATGGATTTTGCAGATGTGTTTGTGTCTCATCTGTGGCAGAACATTTGGACTAATCCCATATTAAAGAGTTAGCACTCAAGACTGTTGAATAAAAAAGACTCGGGTTGCCCAAGATCTGTGCATCATCCCACCTGGTCGGCATATTTGCTGGTAGGTCCATCTGGGACAAGAATTCCTTGCTCATTCTTAATAAATCCGCTGTGTGACCAGTAGGCCAGGTCAAAAGTGAATGTTTTAGTGTCGCTCCGATTTCTGGGGTTCCAAATTGTGATGCTGTTTAAAGCCATGGAGATGATGCAAGCACATCCTGCGTCTTTCTCAGTCTGTTAAAAGAAAGCAAAGGGGGTCACACAATATTAAAATGTTTTTTGTAAGTCAGTATGTGTGAACATCCAGGGCAACTTTAGTATTGTCAAGAGGGTGGTTACCTTGTGAAATTTCATTGCAGAAAGTAGTGGAGGCCAAATCATTTTAGTATACTCAAGAAGGAGGTGGGTAAACTTGTTTAATGAAAAGGGTATCAGTAGGTATTTGGATAAGGAGGAAGAATGAATAACAACCTATGATTAACAGCTCTTGCTCTCTATGTTTCTATGGCAGGGGAAAGGAAGGGTTACATCCACCCTTATCTAAAAGTTTGATATTGACGTGAACAGAATTAATCAAGTCCAACAAATACAGGTGTGAAATTGCAATTGCCTTTGTATATCCATAGGCTGCAGTTCTGCCCAAATCTGTGTCTGCCCTTGAAACCAACTGTGCATATGAAAGAAGATTTGGGCTATTTCTTCCCCATGTAAATGTATACTTAAACCCTAACAATGACTCCCTATTTTGTTACTGAATATTTGTGAAAAAGTTAAAAATAAACTCCAATTTCTTAAATTCCTTTTCTGTTAAGCATTTGGAAAAGTCACTCACCTGGTTAAAGGCTCTAACACGGGCAGCCACTCTCACACTGTCCACACTTGGCATTTTTCATACTTCATTCATTCATTTTCCTTTCTGCAGAAAGCAAGAATGAATAAATTGATAATAATACAATGCTCTAGCCGTTTGGTAAGACAAGGTGTTTATTTTTCAACACTAAACGTTTACCTTGTCTTTTTAAGAGCTGTTCACCTTTCACATCACTTTGTGTAGTTATGCGTGACCGTGCAGTGGGAGGAGAATCAGAATGGTAGCCTGGTATCAAATGTAGTAGCTGAGTTCGGCAAGAGGAAGATGTTAGCAGCAAAGCATGCCAGACCTGGGAAAGCTAAATACAAGGAACAGTCCCTTACCACCAATATTATTTAAGCACAATTTTAGGAAGAATTGCATGGGGAAGAGACAGCCCAAATTTCACATTTGCATTTATTTTTTTTTAAGTCTGCAACATTTGGACCAAGTGCTAATATGTATGGGAATGCATTATTCAGAATGATAAAATAATAATGAAATGGTAAACCTGAAACTTAATAAGAACAAATAAAAGGCTTCTCCAGTGACTGAACGGTTGTAAAGGATTCTGAAACTAGTTTTGATCATCTCAAACATTTTAATATAGAGAATTGAGAAACTACCATAGTCCTCTCTTCAGAGATTATGCTCCAGAAGTGGGCAAAAACAGCATTTAAACATTATAAAAATGGCAAGTCTTTATTTGGTTTCTAGTTATGCAATAACTAAATTGGTTCTCTTATTTTAAATTTTGTTAATTAAACACAACAAAATAGACGTTTTGGTGAATTTTATGAATTTTGAAGTATGAATTTTGCACAAGAGACACCTTGGTAGCAAATACATTTATACTCCTGCACATCTTTGATGCAATTAGATGTGTTTTGAGAACATGGTTTATAAATTACACAATAGGTAATATATAAGAATTTTTTTTTTTAAAAATCCTTTCATATCAAATAAGTATCAGACCATATTGTATCTTGGAATCATTGAATTTTACATCAGGGACCATTCTGTTCATTAATCCCGTTTGAAAACTATTGAAACTAATTGCATTTGCCGATTCTCAATCTGTCTTTGCTCATTAAAACACAGCTCCCGGCACCAGAAAAGGTTAAACTAATACAATTGCATCTCCTTCAAACTGACACTTGGCTACAACCAGGGAACGAACTGTGGCATAGCAGAGGACAGCATGGTAGCGCAGCGGTAGAATTGCTGCCTTACAGGGCCAGAGACCTGGTTTCGATCCTGACCATGGGTGCTGTCTGTCGGGAGTTTGTACATTCACCCTGGAAATTGCGTGCCTTTTCCCAGGGCGCTCCACTACTGATTAGTCGGTTAATTGGCTTCAGTTACGATTGTATATTGTCCCTAATGTATAGGATAATGTTACTGTACGGGGGCTCGGCGGGCCGATGGACCAGTTTCCATGCTGTATATGTAAACAAAACTAATTTCTCAAATGCCTTTCCTTTTTGTGCATTTACAGTCACCACATATATGTACTCCTCAACAAGAACAGTTGTTTCTTAATAACATTGAAAGTGTTTAATCATCTGTCATTTCCTAAGTCATTGTTCCAGTGTGCAAGATCACAGGTTTTGCATAATTAGAATCCATATTGCCAGCATTCTCAAGCATTACCATGGCGTGGACAGACAGAGGCAAGGGGCGAGGTAGAGGGGGTGGTATCTACTTCATGGTAATCTTTTTGTGATGCTCAGATGTTGCAGTGCCGTCCAACTCCTGCTCTCCACATCTGGAACACCTGGCAGTGAATTGCCAGCCCTTCTACCTCGGACCACTGCTACACCACCACCATGGATGCCTAACGCTCCATCCCTCACCCGCAAGACAAAATTAAGGGACAACATAAGGCACAGCGAAGCATCACACCAGATGAGCTCAATGCGTTTTACGCACTTTGATAGGGAGAACACCGATGTGCCCCTCAGGCCCCCATAACCAGATGCCCACGAAGTGTAAGGTGATGTGCCTCAATGACTACAGACCATGTCCTTGATGAAGAAGTGCTTTGAGAGGTCGGTTATGGCATTTATTAACTCCGACCTCAACAAGAACCTGGACCCACTATAATTAGCCTACCACCACAACAACAGGTCAATGGATGATTGGACCACTTGGGCAATAAAAACAAACATGAGGCTTTCACTCAGATGCGTCACTTTCGCTCGGCAATCAACATCATTTCCTCCAAACTGGTTACCAAGCTCACGGAACTTCGCGCATCCCTCCGCAACTAGATTCTCGACTTCCTCGTCAACAGACCACAATCTGGACATATTGGTAGAAACACTTCATGGCTGCGTGCTGAGCTGCCTGCAAGCATTTCAAGGCTGAATGCTTAGCCCTCGGCTCTACTCATTCTATACTCAAGACTGTTCCACCTTCAAATTTGCCAACGACACCACCATTGTTGGATGAATTACAGATAAGTATAGGAGGGGTTGCCGAGAACAAAGTGGGAGGGGGGGGGGGAGCTCGGAGTGAGGGGGGAGTCCTGGCCATGTGCAGCAGCGGTTCACTGCTGCGAGCAGAAGATGAAACTATCCGATTAACCTTTTGTAACTTTGTCAGCGCCAGAAATGTGGTGACGCTTGTGTACTGTCTAAGGTGGTCAGTTGTATGATTTTGCCAGGTTATATGCAAAACAAAAATAATCTCACTGTACCTAGGTACATGTGACAATAAAGTATCATTAAACTGTCGCTGCCTAAAAAAGGTAGCCAATATAATCAGAGACCCACACCACCCTGGTAATGCTCTCATTTCAATCCTGCCATCGGGAAGAAGGGATAGGAGCTTGAAAACCAAAACATCCAGGTTCAGGAGCAACTTCTTCCCTTCTACCGGCAGTCTATTAAATACTACAACCTCCAAATAAGCTCAGAACTACATAATCTTGGGAGCATTGTTTATGTCTTTGCACTATTATTGTTTGTTTTCATTTTTAGGAATGCATATTCAAGCTGCAGCTCATCGACCACAACTCGGCGTTCAACATCACCCCTCCAAACGCGTTTTCAAGCTCAGGGAACTTGAGCACCTAAAGGGTTGCACAGTGGCGCAGTAGATTTGCTGCCTTACTGGTTTCATTCCCCAATAAGGCCTGAGGGTTTTCGTGTATTTTGTTTCAGGGTTATCTCCATTTAGGCAGGTTAGAGACTCTAGTTCGACAGCCCATTGCAAGGCTGGCTGGAGCACTGTTATATTTGTTAGTCTATTCTTGTCCCTGACTGTATTGTTTGAACCAGGTTTGGGTTTTTGTCTTCTCTTAACTAAATTAAAGACTATTTTCTTGAACTTGAACCTGGTTTTTGACTATGTTGCGCGGCTCTGAAGTACCTGCATTCGGAGTCGTAAGAAAATGGGAGTCTGCATGAATTCTGTACATTCTTCCAATGATCACGTGGTTTTCCTCTGGATGTTCCACCTCCCTCCCACATTCAGATTCAGATTCAATTTTAATTGTCATTGTCAGTGTACAGTACAGAGACAACAAAATGCATTTAGCATCTCCCTGGAAGAGCGACACAGCAAATGATTTGAATAAATAACAATAAGTGTCCGGGGGGGGGGGGGGGGGGTGATTGGCAGTCACCGAGGTACGTTGTTGAGTTCCAAAGACGCGCAGGTTTATAGGCTAATTGTCTTCTTTAAATCGCCCCTAGTGTGTAGAATGCTAAAACTGGGATAACATAGAACTAGCGCGTAGGTGATCAGTGGTTGGCACAGACCCGGTGGGCTGAAGAGCCTGTTTCCACACTATCTCTAAACTAAGTCTTTGTGCATCCCTATGCAACAGGATCCTTGATTTAATCAACAGACAACAATCAATAAGACTTGGCTGCACTTCCTCTCTGACGACCATCAACACTGCCTGATATATCATGCGGACCAATCAAAGGGATCTATAGGATGCACTGCCTCAAAATGGCAGCCAGCATCATTAAGGACCCACACCACCCTGACCATGCTCTCATTTCACACCTACCATCAGGAAGGATGTATAGGAACCTGAAAACGGTGACCTCCAGATTGAAGAACAGCTTCTTCCAAACAACTGTCGGGCTTCCGAACACTAGAAACGAAAGTATGAACACTTTTGATTGCACGAAGGCCTTCGGCTATTTTTGAATTTATGTATTTAGTTTTATTAGTGTTATCTATGAACACTTTATTTACAGGCCTGTTACACTGCTGTGAATAAGAATTTCAACATTTCCATTGTCGATACATATGACAACTAAACACTCTTGACTCACAAGTCCTGTACTTACCATTTAAATAGGTAAATTGGCTGGTATATGATTGATAAAAATACGGCAAACCCAAGTTATAACGGACCAGACCATGGGGGGGGGGGGAAAGAGAAGAGATGGTTTCCATTATTGCCGATTATCTGCTATAACCAAATTAGGCTCTATTGTATAAGTAGTGGAAACAAACTACAGTTGCTGGTTAATACCCAAATGGACACAGTGGCTGAGTAACTCAGTGGGTCTTCTTATTATCGAGTCCACGCACAAGATTAGAAGTTGTTCAGCCAGAGCTGGACACACTTCTCGGCATCTGAATACAATGGTGTCTGTCTTGTTGCTTCTTGTGCATGGTGGTGGAAAGATTGGTGGAAACAGGGCCACAACGTGAACACTCTTTCCTTGATCCCACTCAGTGGGTTAGGCAACATCTTCTACCTCAGCTGAGGCCACTGGTGCATACCCGAAACAATCTACTCTATATTCATGTCGATATCTTGTGCATTACAACTACCTTTGATAACGTTAGCTATGTTTTCTATTTTTTCAAGATCTTTGCGAGCTAAAATCACTCTCACATTTTCCTTGTATGTCTTTACCTACATCGCCAGGAACTTTACGAATATCGCCAGTTACTTTGTTGAAGACCTGCAAATTATTCACTAATGTTTCGCCACGTTTCTCAAGGGAAGTGATAGCTTGTGGGAAGTTTGGAAAATTGGAAGCAATAAACACAAGATTGCGGTGGATGGATGTTTTCTGCATGATTTCACTGACGATCCTGACTGTAACAGATTATTCTTCTTCAAAACAGTTGACGATTTATTTTATTTTTTCAAAATTTGCAGCATAATAGAGTACAGCAGGGAGCCATGTACCCCACCTAGTCAAGGAGGGGTACATGGGCTGAGGAGGTAGCAGAATCTCGGCTGCCATTTCCTTGAACAACTGCACACGTGATGGTGCTTTGAGGAAGATTTTCTTGACATTGGAAACTAGGCGATCGACATTTGGAAACAAGCTACATATGTACTTGGCAATTCTATGAAGTCCTTGCGTTAATATGTCAAATGCAACATTTTGGGGAATAATACTTTAAGTCAAACAGAAGAACATTCTCACGTTTCATACCTTCTGGCCAAATTACAGCAAGTGAAGATAAACAACTGAGCAATAGTCGAGCTGTTTGACTTCTCCAATACTTCCGATGTCAACAAATACTCCTTTGATGGTTGACCTGCCTCCATTGTACCGATGGCCACATATCTCCCCACAGCATCGGTTGTCTCGTCTATTGAGATCCATATCTTGTTGCATGCAACTTCATCTCTAATTTTCTGCACAACAATGTTGAAGTTGCTGTCAACATAATTGTTCCGTAATGACTCGCTTGGTATATGTTCCTCTGTGTATTTCTCTAAAAAACCTCTGAGAGATTTGTTTTCCAATTTCCACCATGGAATTCCTGCATCAATGAATACCTTGCACAGGTCACTCGAAAACTCAGATTTGCGACTGGAGCCAGCAATAAATGTAGTGAGGAGACAAGCTTGGGTATTTCGCTTGGGTAGTCTACATCCCAGTGGTATCAACATTGACCTCTCTAATTTTATATAACCCTTGTTTTCTCCCTCCTCCCCCTCCCCAGCTCTCCTAGTCCCACTGTCACCGCCTCTTTCTTTTTTTCCCCCGCCCCCCCCCCACATCAATCTGAAGAAGGGTCTCGATCAAAAACTTCACCTATTCCTTCTCTCCATAGATGCTGCCTCACCCGCAGAGTTCATCCAGCATTTTATGTCTACCTTTGATTTTTCCACCATCTGCAGTTCTTTCTTAAATAGATCTTGGAGAAGACTGAACCAGCGGGCAGAGGCACGAACGAATGAATGACAGACGGTGGCGCCCCCGGTTGTGGTAGTTTTCTTGTAAGATATACTATGTTAACACGTTAATAATAACATTAATATTAACGTGTTAATATAGAAAACGTCATTGTAATCACGGTACAGCTAGAGAAAATAGCAAACAACCTTTGAGCAAAACGGCTAAAAAAGGCTGATTTAGGCATGAAAAAGGCATTATCTTGTGAAATCATCAAAAAAGGCATTTAAAGGCACATGGCATTTATGGCAAAATCCTGCCTCTAATAATCAGCCATGATCATATTGAAAGGCGCTGCTGGTTCGAAGGGCAAAATGGCCTACTCCTGCAAATCTATTTTCCATGAAGGCTGGCGGTGGTGGTAGAAGGTCTGGCCTGGAAGCGACATGGAGGCTGCAAATGACCAGGAAGGTGGTGCGAGGTCAGCATGCAGCTGAGGAGACGGTTCGAGCCGGGATCAGCGCAGGGGGAGCCGTGCTGAGAGCGGCTGGGTAGGCGACACAAGCCCGGGGTGGTGTGGGCAGCTGTCGGTAGGTCAATCCTATATAACCAAAATCTGTAATAAAGAAATCGGTTAAAATGAGTGTTTACCATATTGCAATCCTGAAAGAGGTGTCGCAAAGGACTGCAAGGATCAGATGGCAACAAGTTGGAAAAAAGTCTTGATGATTTGTGATTCTATTCATTGGAAAGTTCAGAGATGAGATAGAAAAATACTGACTTGTATAGTTCCAAAGTATCCCTGATCTGTTATATTCTCCCCGAGATATTAAAAAAGCTGAACTCTAAGGACACATCAAATGGAATTTCATGGTCAACCCTGCTGCTAAGCACGTTTTTTCATCCAATAGGTTTCTTCCTTCAGATATATTTTAATTTAGGTTAGAGGCAACAATGATTTAAATAGTAATTGTCAGGGTAAAAATGAACTTGCACAATCCGGTTTGCTTACCTGAGAGCAATTCTGTGCAGGTGCATATATCCCCATATATTGTTTCCAGGTTTTAATTCATGGATTAGGAAATAAACTCTGCATCTAAACATATTGAATGTGTACACATACAACTAAGATTGACATTTATAAAAGCTGGAGCGCTCTTAATAAAGAACAAAATAGGTACTAACTTAAAAGTAAGATTAAAATAAGTGAGATTTGCCATGTAGAATTGAAGGTTATATAGTAGAGGATAATAAACACAAAGAATAAAAGGAATCCACTGTGTAGAGAAATTTCAGCAATCTTTTTATTTTTAAAATTTGCCTGACTTACCAGTATTTGCTGAGCTATCTCAGTTTGTTGTGTGATTTGTAGCAGCACGGCAAGCATATCTTGATGAAACCAAATAAACATGATACAAGCATTGTGACAAAAGTAAATACCGTGATGCAACATCACACGACATAAAATTAGTATGTTACAAAGTTCAGCGAGATACCTGGGCGAGATTTCAAAAGTTGGCACTTAGCTGTCTTAAATGAACAGAAAATGCTGGATTGCAGGGGAAAAGAAAATATCCTTAATACAAAATATTTCCCAGCCCTCTTAAAAATAATTGAAGATGGAATCTCCTGCTTCTTCTCTCACAGGGATCCTTCTTTCCAGTATCCAACCGAAATAATTGATTTCTGTTGGATGTATATTGTAAAAGTTATAAAATATCTGCCATCCAAATAGCACAGGATGCAAACAGATATGAAATACAAGTATTTACGGCAGTATGAAACGGCTTTCTAAACTGGAGGCAATTCCTTACAATGAGGTAATGCCTTCACATATTTAGCAGTGAGATTGTATACAAGGTTATATACCAATTATAGTCTATTCTCATGACTAGACAATGATATATGACAGTTTAAGATAGCTAAGAACCACTTTGAACTGTGCCTCAGATTATTGACAATCTTATTGTGTCTAAAATAATCATAAAAACAAACTTTAGAGATGTACAACTGCATATACTGTACCATTTACCCCATTGGCAAAATGTTCCATCACAAAAATGCAAAAAACATATCAAACTGCCCAGTATACATTTTATTTATAACTCCCCTAAAATGTCAAAAATATTTACATTTAATTTTATATACGTTAATAAAATGTATGAAGATTCATTACAAAATTAAAATGCGAAACATTTGCCTAAAAACAAAAAAAGCAGTTACAATACTCCACATGGAGCTACAATTCCCCTTACAGACCATTTGTTCATGAAATGTTAAAATAATTTATATAAATTATTTTCCGAAAATTAGATGAACTTCAGAAATTCACACAGTTCTGTATACTGTATAACTCTTATATATAAACGGCATCCAAGTATTAAATCGATAAAACAGTAAAACATTTTGTTATAAGGGCCGGTTCACTTTTCTGCGTGTGACTGGTTTTCTAAACATTGGGATCAGTTTTTTCCTCTTATGACGAAGTGTCATCTTATGTTCCACAGACCCAGCATCATCCTCTGCTTCTTTTCTTTTACCGGACAATGAATCCAACGGACTTGCTAAAGGAGAGAGAAATTTAATTTCCACTGGTGGGGCTGACCATGAAGCCTTTTTGGTTACTCTGTTGAGACAAAAGGAATACCAGGCAGATTCACTACCAGCAAGAAATAAATCAGGCACCTTGCATTTTACACAAGGGTTACGCCCCTGAAAAGAGTGCAATTCAAAAGGTGTAAATTAAACGTATGCATTTAAATTTGATCATGTGATTTAAAAAATGCAGCACACAAATTTGGTTTTGTTGTTAATTAAGCCAGCATGTTATTTCAAAAAGGCATAAATTAAACATGCATAAAATGCAAGTTGCTTGCATATGTTTTCAGTAAAGAGGAATAAAAATTGGACTGCAGAGCTTAAAGACTCAGTGCCTCTTTAATGGCAGTCTTGCGATGCCACTCGACCATATTAATGAATCGTTGTTAATATACAATACCTGGGACTCTTTTTCATTCGAAGTCTCGTGGTTCGACTTCTGGTACATACTTTCTCCCCTTGTTTACTCTTCTCCACTTCCTCTTTTCTAAACTCTTTTATTTTAGGGATATTATCCTCCAAAATATCCAAATCCTGAAGGGCACAAAAATTATATATTTGCGTCAACAATTTTAAATAAGAAAACACATTTTACTCTTTTACAAACCCAGCAAATCTTCTTGCCAAAAGTGCATTAATTAATGTCAATGGTTATTTATTGATGGGTGTAAAATATTGGCCAGTGAAAATTTGAAATAAGGTAACCCATAGGCATAAGTTGCTTGCCCAACAGTATAAAGGGCCTGACCCACTTTCACGACCTCTGCCGAGTTTGCCCTCGACTCAAACTCGCAGCATGGCCGTCACAATGGTCGTAGGTAGGTCGTAGCAGGCTGTGATGTTAGTCGTAGGTACTTGTGGCATCAAGTAGGTCAGGGCGTTTTTTTCTAGCATTATGAAAAATGTCCACAAGTAAAAAAGGTCGGGAATTAGATCGTGAAAGTGGGACAGTCCCTTAAATCAGCAATTAAAAGCGTTTAGCGCAGAGCATACTTGCCCTACCTACATGGTTACCCAGTAAATTGTCTTGTTAGCCTGAATACTTGTTGCAGTTTCATATAATTTTATTATATATGTCACATAAAAATGTTGTTTACCTTCTCTTTCACTGCGTGCAAGGGTGCTTTGCTGGTTCTTCTACTGGACCTTGTAAGAGGAGTTGAAAAAATAAACTCTGGCTGCTGCACAGAAGAATCCAGCAATGTAGGTTTCTCAACTATTAATTAAATTGGAAACAGAATCTGTCAATTGATCATTTGCCCATTTAGAATAACATTTCTGCTATTTAATCATGTCAAAATGCAAATATATTTTAAATTGATAATCCTTAAAAATCTAAAAACATTAAAAGCCCAATTTTGCAAAGTTTCATCAGGTGTAATGGCCACTAATTTTAAAGCTAGATAGCTAATTGACTGTTGTAACCTTACATGTGGACCATCATCACATACTCTATCATAAAGGATCTTCATATTGAAAAATTAAAATATTGATGCTTTATAATGTAAAGCTAAAATGCCAGAAGCAGACTCAGAGCTGTACAACAGGTAAACAGGCCATCAGCCCAATTTGTCCATGCTAAGAAAGTTGCTAACCAAACCAGCATGACACGCCACAGCTTGCCAGATACCACCAAACCTTTCCTATCCATTTGTCTGTCCAAGTGTCTTTTAAATGACGCAATTGCACCTGCCTCCAGCTCTTCCTCTGCCACCTTATGTGCGAACCACACAATGTAAAAAGTTGCCTCTCAAGTAGCCAATCATTATAATTTATAACCATTAGGGTGGATGGGAGATTGCAACATTCACGTGGTCCACCCTGTTTCAATGAATGCAATCTAGCCGGCGTGCACAAACAGAAGATCAAACAAGTTGTCTTACAGCTTTCGGCTACGCATGCCACACACGAGAAGAAGGTAGCCATTTGGCAAGTAAAACACAACAAATTGCCAATCTTAATGCTACATAAGAAATTAAACAATCACAATTGTAGATTTCTAGACAAAATTACCTTTTAACTTTCTTGTTGACCTAGTGAGAGGTGGAGAGAAAGCATAAGAATCCTCTTCTGCTAAAATTATCGGATGTAATTCCGAGTCTTTCCCAGATTTTCTCCTGGTTGGTTTGTGGGTAAAAGTCACAGTAAGCTGTTCCTCTTCCCCATCATCCACAATATCATCTTTGACCACAGGCTTTGTTGTTTCTTTGTTTGCGACAGGCTGCCTCCTTCTTGTGTTATCAGATTTAACAGGCAAAGTAACCTCTACATTTGAAGTTAATTCAGCAATATTTTCTAGTGCCACAAGGTGGGCACCTTTGGCCCTACTTCTTGTAAGTCTGCTGGGTGTAGGCACCACGGGTACGTGCTCATTAATCTCCAACATTGAAAGTGAGTTGTCGAGGAGAGCGCCAACTTCAGAAAGTTTCTTTCTTTTTTGTCTGGAAGAACGCTGAGAAATAGAAATGACTTCTGCTTTCTGATGTAGTGGCGTTCTCATCGAACTGTCCAAGATAAGCTCTGTATCTGCTCTGATGGCAACACTTCTTCTCGTCGATCTCAAGATCGGGAGCATTACAAGATGTGGCATATTGGCTTCAGCGTCATGAGTTCTACTAATGTTCGTTTTCCTAGTGGACCTTGTAGTAGTAGTCTGGAGAGTGTCTGTTTTTTGATCCAGTGGTATGCCTTTATGTTCTTCCACATTATTTTCCACAATTTCATCCATTCCTGTAACCGTTCTTCTTGTACTCCTCCTTGGTGTGGCAGGTATTTTAATTTTAGGTTTAACTTTTTGTATTTCCACTAATACCAGTTCCTCATTATCAAGGGAACTAATTTCACCCACTTTACCTTTTCCTCTTAAGGACCTAGTGGGCATTACCACAGCTTCCATTTGTTTACTCTGTACAGCTTTGCTATTAAGCTCCTCAGACTCATCCGCGTTGGTTTCCTTCATTGACTCTCTCTTACGCAAGCCATTTCTCTTCTTCGTTATTCCAGTATCTACCAGAATAGGTGACTTGATGGATTCAGACAGCTTTTTTACATTTGGCTGACCTCCTTTGAGGACCTCAGTCACGTTATCTGTTGGTTGACCTTCGAGGACCTCAGTCGAGTTATCTGTTGGTTGACCTTCGAGGACCTCCGTTGAATTATCCGTTAGTTGACCTTTTTTAAGGAGTTCAGTCAAATTATCTGTTACTTGAACTTCTTTGAGGACCTCCTTTGAATTATCTATTGGTGTTCCTTCTTTGAGGACCTCGTTCGAATTATCCGTCGGTCGAACTTCGGGGACCTCCGTTGAATTATCTGTTTGCTGACCTCCTTTGAGGACCTCAGTTGAATTATCTATTGATTCACCTGCTTTGAAGACCTCTGTTGAATTATCTGTTAATTCACCTCCTTTGGGTACCTCTGTTGAATTATCAGTTAACTCACCTCCTTTGAGGACTTCTGTTGAATTATGTGTTATGTTTACTTTAATTGGATCAGGTACACAAGGTAATGGATTAGCAACTTCATGGTCATCTTCCAGTGGTTCTAGGATAAATGAATTATGCTTTATACAGAGATGTTCTTCACTTTCAAAAGCATAATTTTCTGGATTCTCATTAATGGATTCACTAATCTTAGTTTCCAATGATTCAAACAGAACAGCCTTCCTATTTTCAAACAAAGCAGCCTTTTGTGTCACCTCTGTCAATGTTAATTGTTCCACAGCTTCATCTCTATCGCCATCGTTTAATATTAAAGTAATGTTTTCTTGCATATTCCGGCACTCCGTAACCCGAACTTCATCCCACTCAACATCACTTGCTTTGTCATTGGATTGGTCTAGAAATCCAATGTCACGTTCTCCAGCATGTAAAACTGCGCCAGATACAACTGGTTCATGCTGTTTCAGCTCTATAGCAACTGTGGAGCACGACTCTTCAACTGGGGCATCAACTTCAAGTCCATCATTGACATTCTGTAATAAGATTAAAGAAATTGAGATAATTTATAGAAATGCAACAAATACTTTATTTCATAAATTATAAACATGTTGACACCAGGCATATTGCATTATGCAAGGACGAAATTGTAATTAGTTTAAATGCTCTTACACTGAGGTATAACATGAAAGGAGAAATAATTTAACGTTATTTAACCTCCTTAGGTTATCCTTCTCAACAAACACCATTTTCAATCTTCACTGACAAATAAAGACCTCTTAAAATTAGATTTGCCTCTACTAAAAACTAATCAAAACAATATTCACTCTTTCTATTCAAAAAGTTTTATTTTGGTATTGCATATAATCATGGCAAATGAGACAGATGGTGATTGCAAGAAAATGAAAACAGCCAAGGTGAAATGAAACCTCAAGGGTGAAGAGATGCTTTGCAACAATAATAGCTTCATGTGGGCAATAGACAATAGGTGCAGGAGTAGTGATCATCCCTAATCAGTACCCCATTCCTGCCTTCTCCCCATATCCCCCGACTCCGCTATTTTTTTAAATTAATTTTTATTAGAAGCAGTGTACAAAAATATAACCAGTTTTTAGTTTTTTAGTTTTCAATTTTAATTTTTAGCTAATGTTAAGAGAAGAGTTAAGATAACAAGAAAGAAAAAAAGTGGATGTGCAAGGATAGAACCCCTAGACTACCAAATTGGTGTAGCCAAAGAGTGAATAAGTAAAATAAATAAGAAAGATGTAGAGAAATAAAGACAAAATCAGAAAGAAAAACAAAAGGTGATGATATACCAGCCTCGTATCCCTCCCCACCCATCACCCAACCCGTAATTAGATTTAACTCCAAAATTGTGTTGCACCATACTATTCTTGTAATAAATCAATGAATGATGTCCATGTCTTTGAAAAATGCTCTGGTTTTTCTGCTAAGACAAGTCTAATATTTTCAAGATATGACTGCTATTTTTAAGAGCCCTATCTAGCTCTCTCTTGAAAGCATCCAGAGAACCTGCCTCCACCGCCCTCTGAGGCAGAGAATTCCACAGACTCACCACTCTGTGAGAAAAAGTGTTTCCTCGTCTCTGTTCTAAATGGCTTACTCCTTATTCTTAAACTGTGGCCCCTGGTTCTGGAATGGAGCTGCTGGTCATTTTTTGTTCCAATAGCATAAAAATAAGAAAGATGCTGCTTAGGTAATTGTAAGCTGCCCTATCCTTTTCGGGATGTTTAAGCTTATTGGCATAACAATTCCAGCTGTTCCAAAAAACAAAACACCCAACCAGCACCATCTCATGACAAGGAATGTGCAATAAACTTGGTCGCAGTGGCATTCGCATTTACAGCCAGGAGTAAAACCATGTGGGAGAGGAATAAAGTGAAGTTCTCTTCCTTGTCTTGAAGAGAGATGAGCAGTGGCATCCAACATCGGAAATAATAGCAGATAAGCATGCAAAGCTACAGTCAAATGCAAGTAATGTGCATTGAAGAAAATGGATTTCAAAAATAGCAGAATTCAAGAAGGTAAAAGAAATTCAAGAAAAAGACAGTCCAAGCTAATGGAGGAAAATGGTAGAACAATTAAAAAATTGTAATCCCATGATATATAGCATTGAAGTGGTCAGATTTAAAAAAATGAGTACCAATTATATATTGGTTTAATTGAAAGAAACATGGTAACAGGTCGTTTAGCCTGAGTCTACACTGACCAACATTCACACTAGTTTGTTATCCCACTTCTGCATCCACTCCTGACACACTTGGGTCAAATTACAGAGACCAATTAAACTACAAATCTGCATGTCTTTGGGTTGTGCGAGGAAACCAGAGCATTTGGAGGAAACCCATGCAGTCGGAGGGGGAATGTGCATACTCCACAATGATAACACCTAAAATCAGGACCAAACCTGGGTCTCTCGTGCTGTGAGGCAGCAGCTCTACCAGCGATGCCACAATATTGCCCATTTCAATTAAATTAAAATTGGATTTCAATTAAAATCCTGACAGTTCAAAATCCAGAGTTTGGTAGATAATTTACTCCCTGTATGCAAATGTTTATTATATATTAAGCCTCTATTTTGGGAAGTGGTAACTGATCAAATGTTGTCACAATAATTTTCAATATAAGGAGTCCCATTAACTATCTGCAAAATGTTCAGATTATTTTCAGAATAGCATCTCATTAAAAATTGGACAAAGATTTAGAATACATTAATTACAATCTCTTAACCTGTGTCGGTTGTAGACCAAATGGTGGAAGTCTTTCACAGCAGAGTATACTCCGCAGCTATAGTATGTTGCAATGTGCCCCTTTAGACTAATCAGGACTCCCTGACACAAACATCAAGATAAAACACAATCACAGATACATGGCATATCTGTAAAATGATTTTTTAAGTAAATTTGCAGTCAACATTTTTTATTCTGATGTATGCTAAATGAGTGAGGAACAGCCTATGTTTTTACACAAATTGGAATGACGAATGAGAACATTGCTCAGATTACCTGCAAAAACTGAGTATTTACTGGAATTAAAATTGCAAGTGACTCATTCTGTGTACACTCAGCAACACCGTCCATCATTTTAACATCGCTTTCCTTGTATCCTGATAATGCAGATTCATTTTTCTCATTTCTTGACTCTGTTCTGGGAACGGCCCCATCGTCAACTACAATCAAAGGTGGAAAATAATTGAGGAAAATTTGAGATTCTTTATTATATTTAAATACAAAGAAACAAAATATATTATGACAATCTTGTTTTACAAGTGTGCACTAGATATATTAAAGCTTTGTTCATCTTGCATGTCATACAGTTCTACGTCAAACAATGTATTTTATAAATTGTTGTATATACTACTGAGAAGTCTTAACTTTACAATTCCATAGCATTTCTTGCCCTCACCTCACTACCATGCAAAATAAAGTTTCTTGCTGCTTTAATGTTTCTGTGCCTCAAGGACAAAAAAAAATAGAAGCAATGTATTTTCTCTATCTTTTATTCTACATAACCTTTGAAGTTCTAAATTAAGGAATTGTAACACTTGAATGCAATGAAATCACTGCAATCGATTTGAAAGACACAAGCAACAAATTAAGAAAAAAAACCTCCAACAGCAGCTTTTGGTAATAATGCTTCAAATTTTGCCTTCAGCTGGAGAACGAGTTGAAATTTCCCCAGCTAAAACTTGGCAAAACACATTATAGGAGCAAAGAGGTCCTTCTGCAGTTGTACATGGCCCTAGTGAAACCACGCCTGGAGTATTGTGTGCAGTTTTGGTCTCCAAATTTGAGGAAGATCATTCTTGCTATTGAGGGAGTGCAGCATAGCTTCAAAAGGTTAATCCCCGGGATGGTGGGACTGTCATATACTGAGGGAATGGAGCAGCTGGGCTTGTATGCTCTGGAATTTAGAAGGATGAGAGGGGATCTTATTTAAACATATAAGGGTTTGGACACGCTAGAGGCAGGAAACATGTTCCCGATGTTGGGGGGAGTCCAGATCTAGGGGCCACAGTTTAAGAATAAGGGGTAAGCCATTTAGAACAGAGATGAGGAAACACTTTTTCACACAGAGAGTTGTGAGTCTGTGGAATTCTCTGCCTCAGAGGGCGGTGGAGGCCAGTTCTCCGGATGCTTTCAAGAGAGAACTAGATTGGGCTCTTAAAGATAGCGGAGTCAGGGGATATGGGGAGAAAGCAGGAATGGGGTACTGATTGTGGATGATCAGCCATGATCACATTGAATGGCGGTGCTGGCTCGAAGGGCCGAATGGCCTACTCCTGCACCTATTGTCTATTATACGTTTGACCTCTGTGGTGGCCTCATGTAACCCCATGAGATTATTCAACCACTCATTTAGACAATGCTAATCTGTACCAACTTCATTTCACCTTCAATTATGTAATCCTTAATGGTTTATTCAACATAAAACTATCCCTGGAAGAACTCAGCAGGCCTGGTGTGGACAGAACTGGTTGCGTGCTACAGTCAAATCATACTATACACTAGTACAATTAAGCCATATACAAGTACGACAGGTAGAGCAAAGATAAAAATCCCAGACTGCTGAATAAAGTGCTACAGTATTATAGCACTACACTTACAGAAGTCCAAGGTCCACAATAGACCACACCCTACCTTACACCATAGACTGTTCAGTAGCTTTATTTCCATCTATCTCATCTAAACATTTTGTTTCAATCACTCAGTTTCTACTTTAAAGATTTATTCCATGTTCTCTGCCTTGTCATCAAAGGAAATAATGTTATTCCCCAACAAATACCAGGATCATTTGAAAAAAACTATCAATTAGGTGACCTTGTGTTACATGCTGAAAGGAATACAAAATTAATCTGTGTAATTTGTCTAATCACAGTGCCCTCCATAATGTTTGGGACAAAGACCCATCATTTATTTATTTGCCTCTGCATATAGCATAAAAATAAGAAAGATGCTGCTTCAGTAATTGTAAGCTGCCCTATCTTTTTCAGGATGTTTAAGCTTATTGGCATAACAATTCCAGCTGTTCCAAAAAACAAAACACCCAATCAGCAAATTTGAGATTTGTAATAGAAAAAAAATGACATGTGGTTAAAGTCCACATTGTCAGATTTTAATAAGGGCAATTTTTATACATTTTGGTTTCACCATGTAGAAATTACAGCTGTGTTTATACATCATCCCTCCATTTCAGGGCACCTTAATATCTGGGACACAGCAACGTCATGTAAATGAAAGTAGTCATGTTTAGTATTTTGTTGCATATCCTTTGCATGCAATGACTGCTTGAAGTCTGTGATTCAGGAACATCACAAGTTGCTGGGCGTCTTCTCTGGTGATGCTCTGCCAGGCCTGTTTTGGGGGCTGGTCCCCTTCAGCATATAAAAGGCATGCTCAATTGGGTTCAGATCGGGTAATTGACTTGGCCACTTAAGAATTTACCATTTTTTAGATTTGAAAAAACTCCTTTGTTGCTTTAGCAGTATGTTTGGGACCATTGTCTTGCTGCAGAATGAACTGCCGGCCAATGAGGTTTGAGGCATTTGTTTGAACTCGAGCAGATAGGATGTGTCTATACACTTCAGAATTCATTATGCTATTATCATCAGCAGTTGTATCATCAATTAATATAAGTACCTTCAGCAGTCACACATGCCCAGGCCATAACACTCCACCACTGTGTTTCACAGATGAGGTAGTATGCTTTGGATCTTGGGCAGTTCCTTCTCTCCTCCATACTTTGCTCATCTGTCCACAAAACCTTTTTCCAGAACTGTGGTTGCTCTTTTAAGTACTTCTTGGCAAACTGTAACCTGGCCATCCTATGTTTGCGGCAAACCAGTGGTTTGCATCTTGCAGTGTAGCCGCTGTATTTCTGTTCATGAAGTCTTCTGCGAACAGTGGTCATTGGCAAATCCCCACCTGACTCTTGAAGTGTGTTTCTGATCTGTCGGACAGGTGTTTGTTTTTTTTCTTCTTTATTATAGAGAGAATTCTTCTGTCATCAGCTGTGGAGGTCTTCCTTGGCCTGCCAGTCCCTTTGCGATTAGTAAGCCCACCAGTGTTCCCTTTCTTCTTAATGATGTTCCAGACAGTTGATTTTGGTAAGCCTAAGGTTTGGCTGATGTTTGCAACTTTTTTATTCTTGTTTCCCAGTCTCATAATGGCTTCTTTGACTCATTGGCACAACTTTGGTCCTCATGTTGATAAACAGCAATAAAAGTTTCCAAAGGAGATGGAAAGACTGGAGGAAAGACTAGGTGCTGAGAGCTCTCTTATACTTGCATGAAGGAGGCAATTAAACACATCTAAGCAATTGCAAACACCTGTGAAGTCATGTGTCCAAAACATTATGGTGCCCTGAAATGGGGGTGGGGGGGCTAGGTATAAACACATCTGTAATTTCAACATGTATTAAAATACCCTTTATTAAAATCTGACAATGTGCTCTTTAACTACATGTGATTTTTTCTACTACAAATCTCAAATTGTGGAGTACAGAGGAAAATAAATAAATAATGGGTCTTTGTCCCAAACATTATGAGGGCACTGTATTTAACCTTATTAGATCCAATAACTTTCTGGTGAATTTTCCCATAGTTGAAATAAAATGAAAGTGGATCTCCAGATGGGGTGTACCCAAAACTCTATAAATCTATAGCTCTACATGCACACATCAATCAGACACATTCTTCAATATCATTAATCATTCTTACAGGTTCAATAGAATTTAATTTTAAAGCAATTAAAACTAAATTGGGTTTTTACTTTTGTCTTGATGTCCATCACACACAAATATATAATTGTGACCCAAAATCAAGACATTGAAACATTTTAAAAATGCTGGTGTTTTTGATTGAAAAAATATGGAAGTGGGCATTTCTTGTTAATTCAGTTTTAAAAACATCTTGGAGAAAGGATTTTATTTTGGGGGTGGGAAAAGGAAACCAAAATAAGAGTATTTGGCTTTGATAGTTGAAAGATTTGCAGAATTCCAGAGTGTGAGAGAGATGTCATGAGTAATGAAGAACATTGAACTTGGGGAGTGATGAATAAATCAGGATTGGGCGGCAGATGTTGTCCATAGCCATCCTTGTTGCAGAATGAAAATTTATACCACACTCAATGTGTTGCTTGATCAGCATTACTGCAGGAAGAGGAAAACCCTCAAGGTGGCTATTACAATAATTTAAGCGACATTCTTGTGTATGGCTTGATTGTGCTCATGCATGGTGTGATTTGTCTGGATAGTATAGATTTAATACTGGCTTGAACTGCATATTTTAAGCATGACCAATGCTATTCAGAGCAACAACCATTAGGTAGCTGATAAAAGTGACGTGTGCAATGGTACATGCAGTCACCCAACTTTAGAAAGGCAAAAATAGTTTACAACTTATGTTAACTGCCCTTAATAGATTTGTTTATAAACAAAATTTGCATTTGTTTTAATTGGCTTGTATCTGAAATACCTGCAAGTAACTGGATATTAGCAAACACAACACCTTTGATTACTTGGGAAAACCCAACAGTGCTTTTTGCATGAAAGATTCTTTCAGTTGCCAGAAACAACTTTTGCCAAAAGATATTTGATGAAGAGCAAAAGCAATTGTATCAAAATATGTATTTGTTTTTTTTCTGTATTCAAATAAATATTCTTTAAATCATTTAGCCTAGCAATTAAAATCATAAACATCAGGCACATTTCATCAGCTTTAATCACATTTATGGAAACGGCCATTAATGAGACAGCACTCAGCATTTTTACTGAACGCTTTCTACCATACTAGCGCAAAAGTTCATAAAATGGAATTGCATGCAACTAAAAAAATCTACTTATCCAATTTAAGGGAGGTCAAGATATAAAATTGTGACATAGAATACAAATGAGGAAAAAAAGTATTTCAAAGAGTTTGAAACTAGCCGTTTTAATAAATGGCTTTATTACTAACTTCTTTTGGATAAGATTAAGGAGAATATCAAGTTATTACACTAGTATATTAGGAGCAAGAAAGCAGCCAGCGAAAGAGCAAATACCATGAAGTAATCTATATGTGGAGCCAGGGATTATAGACAAGGTCATAAATGAAAATTCCTTGAGGATTTTCTTTATATCAGGAAAGAAATCGTGGAGGATTGTGAATTCGGGGTCTGGAGCCTCAGTATTAAGAAAGTGGAGTTATTAGATGTCTTGGAATGAACAAGGGTCAACAATTCTCCAATTCCAGATGAGATCTATCATAGAGAATGTAATAGCAACCGAGGGAAGAAATTGCTGGGGACCTGGCCAAGATGATCACATCTTCATTAGCCATAAGCAAGGGACCAGAATAGTAAGCGGAGAGCCAGGAAGGGTAGTGGGATAAGCCACATAACCACGGATGTAGGAAGGTTCACGTTACTGCAGAAAATGTAGGATTTATGTACATTTGGAAAGGTATGGACCGATTTGAGACAGACAACATGACTTTGGGGGTGAAAAGATTATGAAGCAAAACCAATCACATCCAATGCAAACTGACGAATTAGATTCAAACTGACAGTCATAGGCGGCATAGAAGGGTGATGGTGGAAGATTGCTATCCTGATTAGAACTCTTAACTAGTGATGTACTCTAGGGATTGGTACTGTAACATTTGCCATGTAAGATTCATAGAAACATAGAAATAGCTACATAGACAATAGGTGCAGGAGTAGGCCATTCGGCCCTTTGAGCCAGTGTGAGACCCCACATCCACAATCAGTACCCCGTTCATGCCTTCTCCCCATATCCCTTGATTCCGCTAGCCCAAGAGCTCTATCTAATTCTCTTTAGAATGCATCCAATGAATTGGCCTCCACTGCCTTCTGAGGCAGAGATTTCCACAAATTCGCAGCTCTCTTAGATAAAGCTCTCACAGACACTTAGATAAAACATAGAAGGATAAGGTCCTAATGCTGGCAGTTTGGATTAATGTAGATGGGCAAAAGGTTGGTGTGTATGTGGTGGGCTAAAGGACCTTTTCTGTGTTGCATGAGATAACAAAGTGATAAGGAAAGAGTTACAGGGCTACATAATGTTTTACTCAAAAAAGGAATATGGGAGATGGTACTACATTGATTTAAAAGGAAGAGCAAATTAAAATTTGAAGGTAGAGATTGAGTTTTAAGATTAGGATTGAATTGTTCAAACAGAAGGTAGCATAGGCATTCGTCCTGCATTCTCAATGTACTGCAAAGTCATGGTAACGTTTCCTCATTTATAGGCAAAAGTGACAAGTAAATAATTATCAAGTTCTTTAAACTCACTGGTACTTACCACACATATACACAAGACGCGTAACAAAATAAACTAAAGGAAGTTAATCGCATTATGTGCCAACGCAACAATGATTTCCTTTGCAAAATGGCATAACTTCTGCAAAGGTGAAAATTTGCTGATTATACGTAAAGTGCCCCATGTGTAAGAAACACCAAATAAAACTGCTATAATAAAAGCAAGCCTCTCTTGTTTGTTAATAAATCATGATCTCACAGTAGCTTTGAAGATCACAATTATAGATAAAGTACACAAAACTAGATTTCATAAATAAGCTCAGACAACAAATCAGGCAGTTTGATTTATTAGCATTTTACACACATTTTTGTTTGAAAGATATCTCGCTGACTTGGATTTCATAGACAAATCCACTCCAGTTGTTCTCAGGTGTCTCTTGGCAATCAAACCTGCTGACTGCAGATGCTGCATTGAAAATAATTTGATAGAAAGGCTCACCTGCGATAGTTAGCTAGTTTTATTTAAGCTAGGTGATAATTTTAAACAGAAGCAAGAAAAGCAATTATACATACGATCCGTGTCTGAAGCAGATGGAAGCAAACTGTCTTCATTCTGTACCAATTCTTTCTTTTCCTCTGGTATCCGAGACAGCAGTTGTTCCTCAGATGTTTCTGGATGCATGGTTTCACTGTGTAATCAAACAAGTCAAACAGAATTAATAGCACAGAAAGTTAACATTTGACCCAATTTGGCCCTCCTAGTGTTTTTACGCATACAATTTA
Source organism: Raja brachyura (assembly GCA_963514005.1). The sequence continues at coordinate 75,971,834 of OY740788.1, read as the reverse complement.
TCCCCATGTTACTTCACCTCACCCATTTAGCATAACCTTTTCTCCCTTGTGTACTATTGCAGCTTCCCCTCAAATACGTCTCTGCGAGCAACATCATCTTCTAATTGTGCTGAGTCGCACATTCTTACCACTTTTTTTTGAAAGGAGCTTTCACCATTCCTTCCAAGATTGTTTGGGCTACCATCTATAATTATGCTCACATCTAGAAACAAGGTCTAACCCATCAAGCTTGTCCCTAAAGATATCTGTTGAATGCATTCACTTAAAAACAGCTAATGGTGCAAGGTGCTACCACAAAAAAAACACCATAATTTAAGATTCAGATGAGCAATTTGTTCAACACGTCTTGATGGTAAAGTTTCCGAGAAAACAGCTGAGGAACAGCATTGACTGTGCAATTGGAGAAATGAAAAAGAGGAAGAGTGTGAAAACAGGCCCTTCAGTCCAACTTGCACACAGGGACCAACATGTCCCATCTACACTAGTCCCACCTGCCTGCGTGTGGTCAGAATTGAACTCAGGTTGCAAATGCTGAGGGGAAACAAATGGGACTGGCCAACTTGGTCGACAAAGGGCTGTTACCATGCTGTCTTGTGCCACGACTGTGTGACTACTTGTTGCATATTCTAGGATTAGACTTAAATTTAGTGAAGACAAGTTCAAATTTTGTTTGGTGAACTATATTACCTGGATTTTTTACACTCATGCAAGAGATTCTTTCAGTCGGCCAATTTTTTTCTTCTGTTGAATTCTTATCCAAAGCATGATGATTCTTTTATTAATGAGCATAACATATTGGAAAAAGAAGATTAAGTACTGGGAAGTTAAACACTACATGTAGTAGCAGCTCATGGGAATAACTAGGTTATTTTATCGGCAATTCTCTTCTAAAAAGGTGATTAATGAATGGAGTCGTGCACTACCTTCGATCTGTAACCACAGGCCTCAAGCTGCTCTTCCCAGACCCCACATATTTCTGTCAAATTATGTCGCAGACCGCTACTTTAAAGGATGTACTGAGAATTCTTGGGAACTATTAACAAGCCTACTGCCCTGGAATCAAGTCTGGCAAGTAGCTCGACTGGACAAAAGTTAGCCTCATGTACTACAGACAGGCAAATGATCACTGTCTGGATGGTTGCATAACACCTGCTATGTTTTTCCACCACAAAAATAAGAGCAGACGTGAGATTTAAATTAATTGATCAGAGTCTAATAACGGAAAAGCAAGAAATTTTGGACAGTAGAATTCACATTTCCTCAAATAGGAGTCATAAAGAATGGAAAATACCGAGCACATTTTCTATATAATTAATATAAATAATGATGCCAAAAGTTGGGGATATACCATAAACTCACCCCTCATCAGATGATATGAGATTATGTGCTGGCAAAACTGCTTCTTCACTGCTCGAGCCCATAAATTCTGTGGCATCATTTACCAATGGGGAAGTATTTTCATTCTTGTCAATCTCCAAAACTATCAATGGAGAGTAGAGTAGTTATTGACTTTGTTTTGCACAATCAACAATTAAAATTAAGACAATTAAGTAATTCAGGACGCACTACAACTTTCAGTTCAAATCCAACAGGGCCCATCTCAATGCACATAGAAACATAAAATTAATCAGCAAATAAGCAAATTTAAAAAGTCCAAATTGATTACTCCTTCTGACATTCAGCAGGAAACTATTAATTCAAATCTATGCTAAGAGGCTGTTTAATGAAATATGGTCTTTTTTTAGACATTTGGCACATTATTTAAACAAGCCTTATGTATGTATGGCAGACAATATAAAACAAACATAGAGTGCCCTCCATAATGTTTGGGACAAAGACCCTCATATATTTATTTCCCTCTTAACTCCACAATTTGAGATATGTAATAGAAAAAAGACATGTGGTTAAAATGCAGAGTCAGATTTTAATAAAGGCCATTTTATACATTTTGGTTTCACCATGTAGAAATTAAAGCAGTGTTTATACATAGTCCCCCACCCCATTTCAGGGCACCATAATGTTTGGGACACATTGCTTCACAGGTGTTGTAATTGCTTAGGTGCGTTTCAATGCCTCCTTTGTGCAGATACAAGAGAGCTCTCACAGCCTAATCTTTCCTCCAGTCTTTTTTTTTTTATCACATTTGGAAACTTTTATTGCTGTTTATCAACATGAGGACCAAAGTTGAGCCAATGAAAGTCAAGGAAGCCATTATGAGACTAAGAACCAAGAATACAACTGTTGGAGACATCAGCCAAACCTTAGGTTTACCAAAATCAACTGTTGGGAACATCATTATGAAGAAAGAGAGCACTGATGTGCTTACTAATCACAAAGGGACTGGCAGGCCAAGGAAGACCTCCACAGCTGATGACAGAATAATTCTCTCTATAATAAAGAAAAATCTCCAAACACCTGTCAAACAGATTAGAAACACTCTTCAGGAGTCAGGTGTGGATTTGTCAATGACCACTGTCTGCGGAAGACATCATGAACAGAAATACAGAGGCTACACTGTAAGTTGCAAACCACTGGTTAGCTGCAAAAATAGGATGGCCAGGTTACAGTTTGCCAAGAAGTACTTAAAAGAGCAACCACAGTTCTGGAAAAAGATCTTGTGGGCAGATGAGATGAAGATTAACTTATATCAGAATGATGGTAAGGGCAAAGTATGGAGGAGAGAAGGAACTGCCCAAGATCCAAAGCATACCACATCTGCGAAACACGGTGGTGGGGGTGTTATGGCCTGGGTATGTATGGCTGCGGAAGATACTGGCTCACTTATCTTCATTGATGATACAACTGCTGATGGTAGTAGCATAATGAATTCTGGTGTATAGACACATCCTATCTGCTCAAGTTCAAACAAATGCCTCAAAACTCATTGGCTGACGGTTCATTCAACAATTGGGGGGGGGGGGGGGGGGGGGGGGACGGACTATGTATAAACACTGCGGTAATTTCTACATGGTGAAACCAAAATGTATAAAAATTGCCTTTATTAAAATCTGACAATGTGCACTTTAACCACATGTGATTCTTTTCTATTACAAATCTCAAATTGTGGAGTACAGAGGCAAATAAATAAATGATGGGTCTTTGTCCCAAACATTATGGAGGGCACTGAAATTCAAGGTTGGTAAAACTTACCTTCTTCACATTCAAAGGGGTGTTGCTCATCATCCACATGAAACAGTTTTTCGTTTTTAAGGACTTCCTCATTTTTAGGTTGGTAAATGTCAACATCTTGGTCACTGGTTACATCCCTGTCCACAGCGTCCACAGTAGTACGATCACAATTTATGATTATCTCCTCCTTGTTAAAGATCAATTCATCCACTGAAACAGTTTTCTCCCTATCCTTAGATGTGTCCCCCCTATCTAGGGATTCAGCAGCATCCACATATTCTTCCATGGACCAGTCTTCTGTTCTTCCAGAACTATCAACATCATCTTTACTAGCATCTTTGTCAGTACCAGAAAGATTAACCACTTCTACTCTCTCAAATAGTACCCCATCATCTGGGGTTAGTTCACTTGCAACCAGATTGTCTGGAGTTGAAGGCCATGATTCAATAGATGGTGTGCGTGGAATCCGTTTCGATAAAGGTGGCAGTTGTAATTCATCAGCAGCTGCATCCTTGATTTAAAAAAAGATATCTCAATTGCCAAGCAATTATAAAATAACAAATTAAACCATGAACTACCATGCCACTTATGAAAAACAAGGTTATGGTAGGCTCTAAATTATAAATCCTGTTCCTCTTGCTCAGCGTTTAATTATTTTAATGACTATACAATACCAACCATTCTTTGAAAGTAAATCTATTGATCCAAAATGGTTGTAGATAACCACGATAGAAGAAAGAAAATCTACGGGCAAGCAACCTTTACATGTCTCTCATTGACCAGCATTTCATAAGATTGCATTCTTTTGGCCCCCAATCCACTACTAATAAGAGACCCCTCAGTACAAGGTTCAGTAAGATGGCAAGAGATTTTAGTTTTAAAACCGTCCATTTTAAAACCCAACTTCCTCATTTCCCTTCCATCTCTCACCCCTTGTCTTCTTCTCTTCTATCCATATCTTGGGTGGGTCCAGAACCAGGGGCCACAGTCTTAGAATAAAGGGGAGGTCATTTATAAGGGGAGCTTATATTCTTAGAATATAAGGGAGGTCATTAATTTGCTGTGTCGCTCTTCCAGGGAGATGCTAAATGCATTTCGTTGTCTCTGTACTGTACACTGACAATGACAATTAAAATTGAATCTGAATCTGAATTAAGACTGAGCTGAGAAAAAACATTTTTCACCCAGAGATTTGTGAATTTATGGAATTCCCTGCCACAGAGGGCAGTGGAGGCCACATCACTGGATGGATTTAAGTGAGAGTTGGATAGAGCTCTAGGGACTAGTGGAGTCAAGGGATATGGGGAGAAGGCAGGCACGGGTTATTGATAGCGAACGATCAGCCATGATCACAATGAATGGCTGCGCCGGCTCGAAGGGCCGAATGGCCTCCTCCTGCACCTATTTTCTATGTTTCTATGGTTCTATATCTGACCCTCTATCTTCACATTTCACTCCTTCCTTTAACTCCCACCCTTTCATCTCCTTCTCACCAATAGTCAGTGCCTGCAGATGCTCCCTAGCCCACTCAGTTTCTCCAACATTGTGTTTTGCTCAAGATTCCAGCATCTGCAGTTTCTTGGGTCACCACGTTACTCCATCTTGTTGAAATGTTTGGGAAGGAACTTAAAAAAGTCATCCAAATCGAAGCTATAACTGAAGATAGTTTGGAAACAGCATTCTTCCGCCAAAATGCACATCCAATCATTTATTAAATATATGCCTCATCTTCGCATCCCCACCTCAGTCGTGGAACAAGATTGTCTACCTATCTTGACCACAATGATAATTAAGTCACAAAATTTCAGAAATAAACCCACTACTGATTTTTAAACAGATCAGTATCTGGTGGTAGATAGGGTAGTCAAAAAGGCTTTTGGTACATTGGCCTTCATCAGTCAGGGCACTGAGTATAGAAGTTGGGAGGCCGCATTTAGAGTATTGTGTTCAGTTTTAGGCACAACGTTATAACATAGAAACATAGAAAATAGGTGCAGGAGTAGGCCATTCGGCCCTTCGAGCCTGCACCGCCATTCAATGTGATCATGACTGATCATCCAACTCAGTATCCCGTACCTGCCTTCTCTCCATACCCCCGATCCCTTTAGCCACAAGTGCCACATCTAACGCCCTCTTAAATATAGCCAATGAACTGGCCTCAACTACCTTCTGTGGCAGAGAATTCCAGAGACTCACCACTCTGTGTAAAGAATGTTTTCCTCATTTCGGTCCTAAAGGAATTCCCCCTTATCCTTAGACTGTGACCCCTTGTTCTGGACTCCCCCAACATCGGGAACAATCTTCCAGCATCTAGCTTGTCCAACCCCTTAAGAATTTTGTAAGTTTCTATAAGATCCCCCCCTCAATCTTCTAAATTCCAGCGAGTACAAGCCGAGTCTATCCAATCTTTCCTCATATGAAAGTCCTGACATCCCAGGAATCAGTCTGGTGAATCTTCTCTGTACCCCCTCTATGGCAAGGATGTCTTTCCTCAGATTTGGAGACCAAAACTGTACGCAATACTCCAGGTGTGGCCTCACCAAAACCCTGTACAACTGCAGTAGAACCTCCCTGCTCCTATACTCAAATCCTTTCGCTATGAATGCTAACATACCATTTGCTTTCTTCACTGCCTGCTGCACCTGCATGCCTACTTTCAATGACTGGTGTACCATGACACCCAGGTCTCGTTGCATGTCCCCCTTTCCTAATCTGCCACCATTCAGATAATAGTCTACCCTCATGTTTTTGCCACCAAAGTGGATAACCTCACATTTATCCACATTATACTGCATCTGCCATGCATCTGCCCATTCACTCAGCCTATCCAAATCACCCTGCAGCCTCCAAGGAAGATAAGATAAGAAAGATGTTGCGAAACGGTAAGACTTCCGAGGATGTTGCCAGAACTTGAGGGCCTGAGCTGTATGTATGGAGAGGCTGAGCAGGCTTGGACTCCATTCCTTGGAGTAAAGGAAACATATCCCTATATCCCTTGATTCCGTCAGTCCCAAGTGCTATATCTAACTCTTGAAAAAAGTTGGCTTCCACTGCCTTCTGTGACAGAGAATTCCACCGATTCACAACTCTCCGATGATAAAATTTTTCCTCATCACAGGCTTCTACCCACGAGCCGCAGTTGTGGACTGGGAACGCTGCTGGAGGCCTTTGTTGAGGCGCCGCGGTTTTCATACCTCCCGGATCGCCGCGTAGAAGCCCGGGTCGGGGCCCGGCCGGGGCCTTGTGGGTAGAGGCCTGGGTCAGGCGAAGCGGCCGACGGAACCCACGGCTGGGTCCCGGGTCAGCACCACGGACGCGTGAAGCAGCACCATCGACAGCGGTGACGCCTCGCAATGATGGGACCTCGGCAGTGGTGAAACCTCGCGGCGGCAGCAATGCCTCGCGGGTCGACCCGCAGTCGATGAGAGCCTGGAGAACCACCGTGATGGGGGAGGGGAAGTACAATGGAGGACCCGGCGTGGGGGGGCCGCCGAGAGGGGAGGAACAATGGAGGACCTGGCGTGGGGGGAACTGCTGTGGTGGTGGTGGTGGGGGGGGGGGGGGAGGGAAGACGGACAAAAAGGGGAGCCGGCGTGCTTTGTAACTTTGTCAGCGCCATAAGTGGCTGCTATTTGTATACATTGTGCATGCAAGGAAAGAATCTCACTGTGCGTAGTTACATGTGACAATAAAGTATTCCCATTCCTAAATGACCTACCCCTTATTCTTAAACTGTGACCACTGGTTCTGGACTCCCCCAACATCGGGAACATGTTTCCTGCCTCTAGCGTGTCCAAACCGTTAACAATCTTATATGTTTCAATGAGATTCCCTCTCATCCTTCTAAACTCCAGAATGTACAAGCCCAGCAGGGCTCGAAATTAGCGGTTGCCCGGCTGCCAATGGCAACGTACAATCCCGCCGGGCAACCTAAAAGCCAGTCCATTTTGCCCGCCCGCCCGCCATCAGTGTCTCTGCGCTCGGTTCGGCACTAGACACTCCGCTCGGCACGGCCGGCCGCCGAGCACATCATCGGCCGTGGTCGTGCTCATGTGCGGCCCTGCACATGCGCACTGCCACGGCAACTGGTCGGCATTGGCCACTTTCTCCCTCCCTTTGCATTGTGCATTGTGGGTAGAGGCCTGGGTCAGGCGAAGCGGCCGACGGAACCCACGGCTGGGTCCCGGGTCAGCACCACGGACGCGTGAAGCAGCACCATCGACAGCGGTGACGCCTCGCAATGATGGGACCTCGGCAGTGGTGAAACCTCGCGGCGGCAGCAATGCCTCGCGGGTCGACCCGCAGTCGATGAGAGCCTGGAGAACCACCGTGATGGGGGAGGGGAAGTACAATGGAGGACCCGCCGTGGGGGGGCCGCCGAGAGGGGAGGAACAATGGAGGACCTGGTGTGGGGAGGCCACTGAGAGGGGAAGAACAATAGAGGACCTGGCGTGGGGGGAACTGCTGTGGTGGTGGTGGTGGTGGGGGGGGGGGGGGGGGGGGGAGGGAAGACGGACAAAAAGGGGAGCCGGCGTGCTTTGTAACTTTGTCAGCGCCATAAGTGGCTGCTATTTGTATACATTGTGCATGCACGGAAAGAATCTCACTGTGCGTAGTTACATGTGACAATAAAGTATTCCCATTCCTAAATGACCTACCCCTTATTCTTAAACTGTGACCACTGGTTCTGGACTCCCCCAACATCGGGAACATGTTTCCTGCCTCTAGCGTGTCCAAACCGTTAACAATCTTATATGTTTCAATGAGATTCCCTCTCATCCTTCTAAACTCCAGAATGTACAAGCCCAGCAGGGCTCGAAATTAGCGGTTGCCCGGCTGCCAATGGCAACGTACAATCCCGCCGGGCAACCTAAAAGCCAGTCCATTTTGCCCGCCCGCCCGCCATCAGTGTCTCTGCGCTCGGTTCGGCACTAGACACTCCGCTCGGCACGGCCGGCCGCCGAGCACATCATCGGCCGTGGTCGTGCGCATGTGCGGCCCTGCACATGCGCACTGCCACGGCAACTGGTCGGCATTGGCCACTTTCTCCCTCCCTTTGCATTGTGGGAGTTCTGACCGCCATTGCTGTCCGGTCGCTGCCTCACCGTGACCGCTGAAAAACAACGCAGAATCACTCCCTGGAGCTGGAGTAACTCCCTGGAGTAACTCTTGCTTCTTGGTATCCTGGTCCTCCAAAAATATTCGAAATGGAATTTAAACTGGTGGTGGACCCACCACCACCAAACTCTGGAAAAGTTACAGCCTATTGCATTTTATCTGTTTATTTGTTGTGTATATATATGGTCTATAGTATATATACACACTGAACTTTTATCTCCTGTTCTGTATTATGTTTACATATTCTGTTGTGCTGCAGCAAGCAAGAATTTCATTGTCCTATCTGGGACACATGACAATAAAACTCTCATGACTCTTGACTTGGACTTAAGCAAAAAAGGGTTATTGGGAAAAATAAAGCTACCTTAAATTTAGTTGCGTCTGGTTGGTACCTATGGTAGGGTGAAGACTATTCCATGCCTTAATTGTGCGGGGGAACTCCATGGAGCAGCCAGCATCTCTGGATAGAAAACATTGGGTGACGTTTCGGGTCGAAACCCTTCTTTACATTTCCTCTGTTTTTAGTTTAATTTAAAGATATAGCGTGGAAACAGGCCCTTCGGCCCACGCCAACCACCCGCACTCTAGTTCTATCCCACACATCAGCGACGTGTCAAGAGTGTTTTATTCTCTTACGTTCCAGTTAGAACAATGAAATCCTCACTTGCAGCAGCACAACAGAATATGTAAACATAGTAATCTGTAAACAATGTTATAAACGAGAAGACAAAACTCCATTCAGACAGCACCCACATACAGGATAAATTCCGGGTCTCTGGCAATTTTAGGCAGCAAATGTATGGCCAATGTACTGCCCCAATAGCCTTGAACTGAATTAAAACATAGTAGCTGTAAAGGGGGACACTTAGAGATTTAAGACTGAAAATGGATAGATTCTTTTTTTTTTTTTTTAGTAACCAGTAAGTTATCAACGTATAATTTTTTGTGTGTTGGAAACGAAAATATAGTGGCACAGCTGGTGGACTTGCTGCCTCACACGCCAGAGATCTGTGTTCGAATGAAGCGAAGGAAATAGGCGACGTTTCGGTTCGAGGCCCTTCTTCAGACTGATGTCGGGAGGGGTGGGGGGGGGGGGGCGGGCGGGAAAAAGACAGGAAGAGGTGGAGACAGTAATCTGTGGGAATGGGAGGGGAAGGAGGGAGAAAACAAGGACTACCTGAAATTGGAGAAGCCAATGTTCGTACCGCTGGGGTGTAAAGTACCCAAGCAAAATATGAGGTTCTGTTCCTCCAATTTGCGTTGGGCCTCACTCTGGCCATGGAGGAGGCCCAGGACAGAAAGGTCAGATTCGGAATGGGAGGGGGAGTTGAAGTGCTGAGCCATCGGGAGATCAGGTTGGTTATTGCGAACTGAGCGTAGGTGTTGTATGAAGCAATGGCCAAGCCTGAGCTTGGTCTCACCGAGGTTGATCATATGCTGAATAACCATACTTTTGTTTGGAATTAGAAAGAGATAATAGAAATTGCATTCATTGCAACGAGTAAAAAGAGATGAGATACTGTATTGTAAGTTTGCTGCATGTCATTGTGGTGTATATCATGTCTTGATTGGTGAATATGTTTAGTTTGCGACTTTATTTGAAGCAGAAATAATATGTGAATGGTTCATTGACCATAATTCCGACTGGTAACTATGCACTTCGTCCGAGCACATTATCGCACACGTCTTGCAAGCAGTTTTGAAATGACCACCTAAACTGCCATTTGGCAACCTAAAAAGCTGCCGTGGTTGCCCCGCTGGCAACAGGGAAAAAATGTTAAGCGAGAGCCCTGCCCAGCTGCTCCAATCTCACAGCATATGACAGTCCCACCATCCCGGGAATTAACCTTGTAAACCTACGCTGCACTCCCTCAATAGCAAGAATGTCCTCCCTCAAATTAGGGGACCAAAACTGCACACAATACCCCAGGTGTGGTCTCACTAAATCATTGATGCATATTGTAAATAGCTGCGGTCCCAGCACCGAGCCTTGTGGTACCCCACTAGTCACTGCCTGCCATTCTGAAAGGGACCTGTGAATTCCCACTCTTTGTTTCCTGTCTGCCAACCACGTCTCTATCCATGTCAGCAATCTACCCCCAATACCACGTGCCCTAATTTTGCCCACTAATCTCCTATGTGGGACCTTATCAAATGCTTTCTGAAAGTCCAGGTACACTACATCCACTGGCTCTCCCTTGACCATTTTCCGAGTTACATCCTCAAAAATTCGAGACGATTAGTCAAGCATGATTTCCCCATGATTCGTAAATCCATGTTGACTCGGACCGATCCTGTTGCTCCTATCCAAATGTTCGGCTATCTCATCTTTTATAATTGACTCCAGCATCTTCCCCACCAGCAATGTCAGGCTAACTAGTCAATAATTCCCTGTTTTCTCTCTCCCCCTTTCTTAAAAAGTGGAATAACATTAGCTACCCTCCAATCCACAGGAACTGATCCCGAGTCTATAGAACATTGGAAAATTATCACCAATGTATCCACGATTTCTTGAGCCACTTCCTTAAGTACCCTGGGATGCAGACCATCAGGCCCTGGGGATTTATCAGCCTTCAGTCCCATCGGTCTATCCAACACCAATTCCTGCCTAATGTGGATTTCCTTCAGTTCCTCCGTCACCCCAGATCCTATGGCCACTACTATATCAGGAAGATTGTTTGTGTCCTCCTTAGTGAAGACAGATCCAAAGTACCTGTTCAATTCATCTGACATTTCCTTGTTCCCCATAATAAATTCACCTTTTGCGGTCTTCAAGGGTCCAACTCCAAAGCCTTAACATTCTTCCTGTAATGGGGGTACCGGAACTGGATACAATACTCCAAAAATAACCAAACCTTTATAAAGCTGCAACATGACTTCATCTCAATACCTCTGGTGAAGTCATGCACACCATACTCCTTTACCAGTATTTGTGTTGCCATCTAGCTGTGGACTTTTACCCCAAGGCCCCTCTGTCCATGAATGCTGTTAAGGTTATCTTGTATACTGTATAATGTTCCCCATTACATTTGACCTCCCGAGTATACCTCACATTCGCTCAGATTAAACACCATTTGACAATTCTTTGGCTGTATCTGTAATTTATTCATATCCCACTCTATTCTTTACTTACTATCTGCAATTTCATCAGTTTTGGTAGTCTTAAATGTACTAACCTATACATTTACACATGTCACAAATAACAGAGGTCACAGCACAGATCCCTGCAGAACAGTGCAGGACAGATATCGAGCCAGAACACACGTCACAACTGTCCTCAGTCTTCTACGGCTAATATAAACAAATAAAGCACTTGGATGCCATGCATTAATTCCATGTCCCCTGCAATCTCCTCTCGATAATCTGGGATAGGGCCCATCAAGAATTTGACAACCTTAATGCTTTTCAAAAGACCCAACATCACCTCCTCCTTGATCTCAAAATGCCCAAGCATATTAATGTCCCACACTGATCTCCATATCCTTCCCTTTGGTGAATACAGCTGCAAAGTACTCATTTGGTACCTTGCCCACATCCTCCGACCCCAAGCAAAAATTCCATCCTTTGTCATTCAGTGGTTCTACATTCTCCCTAGTTATGCTCTTTTTGTGTGTGTGTGCGCGCGCGTGCGCGCGTGTACATACCTTGGGATTTCTTTAAATCCAATTTGCCAATGACATTTTATGTTCCCTTTTGGTGCTTCTAATTGCCTGATGGAGTTCTTGCATGCTTGTTCTATATTCCCCAGAAGACCCGTCTGATTTAATCACCTGAAATTTTACCAATGCCTCCTTTTTCCTTCAAACAAAATTTACAACCCTTCTGGTCATCTAAATCTCCCTTACCATGCCATCCTTATCCCTCCTTACTGGAACACTGATCAGCTGGACTTTACATGCCCAATAATAGCTGCTCCCTATTTACACACCCTAGCTTCTGCCTAATTATGTTGTCTACCTTATCCCAATTTAATACTTCCCCCCCAAGGTCCCCCCAGACATTTTTATTCAAAACTATCTTAAAACCTATGTAGTTTTGATCACCGTTCCTAAATGCTCTTCCACTGAAAGGGGGGGGGGGGGGGAAACTATGTATAAACACAGCTGTAATTTCTACATGGTGAAACCAAAATGTTTAAAAATCTGACAATATGCACTTTAACCACATGTAATTTTTTATATTACAAATCTCAAATTGTAGAGTACAGAGGCAAATAAATCAATGATGGGTCTTTGTCCCAGACCATCATTGATTCATTTGCCTCTGTAACTAGGGAGAATGAAAGACCACTGAATGATAAAGGATGGAATTTATTCTTGGAGTCGGAGGATGTGGGCAAGGTACCAAACAAGTACTTTACATCTGTATTCACCATAGGGAAGGATATGGAGATCTGTGTGGGACATTAATATGCTAGGACAGTTTGAGTAAGCTCACCGGTGCTCTCTTTCTTCTTGATGGGGTTCCAAACAGTTGATTTTGGTAAGCCTAAGGTTTGGCTGATGTCTCTAAGAGTTTTATTCTTGTTTCTCAGTCTTATAATGGCTTCTTTGACTTTCATTGGCACAACTTTGGTCCTCGTGTTCATAAACAGCAATAAAAGTTTCCAAAGGTGATGGAACGACTGGAGGAAAGGCTAGGTGCTGAGAGCTCTCTTATACCTGCATGAAGGAGGCATGAAGTTATTTAGAACGGAGACGAGGAAACACTTTTTCTCACAGAGAGTGGCGAGTCTTTGGAATTCACTGCCTCAGAGGGCGGTGGAGGCAGGTTCTCTGGATGCTTTCAAGAGAGAGCTAGATAGGGCTCTTAAAAATAGCGGAGTCAGGGGATATGGGGAGAAGGCAGGAACGGGATACTGACTGGGGATGATCAGCCAGGATCAAATAGAATGGCGGTGCGAAGGGCCTACTCCTTCACCTATTGTCTATTATAGTGCTCTGAAATTGGGGGGGGGGGGGGGGGGGGGGGGGAGGGAGAGGAAGAACTATGTATAAACAGAGCTGTAATTTTTACATGGTATATATATAAAAAATGTATAAAAATACCAGTTAATAAAATCTGACAATGTAACATGTGATTTTTTTTATTACAAATCTCAAATCGTGGAGTACAGAGGCAAATAAATAAATGATAGATCTTTGTCCCAAACATTATGGGGGGGGGGGGGGGGGGGGGGGGCACTGTATCTGTCCCTCTCTATCCAGACATCTATTGGGATACCTATTGTATGATCTCATTAGAGCGATTGCACCATATTCTGGAGTTCCACCCATATTGCCTCAGTGGATGCAACCTCCCGTGCATCATCCGAGTGTTGATGTGACATTCTCCCACATTAGTAATGCAATTTCTCTCCCTCTTTTACCTCTGTATCACATCTGAATTCTGCTGTCCATCTCACAACCAAGACTCCATAATGGCCACAACATCAAAGTTCCAAGCATTGATCCAGGTTCATCGCTTTATCCATAATACACCATGCGTGTTTTTATGTTTATTGTTAAATTCTATAATGTTGTGTCTTATCTTTATTCGTGTGCTGCAATGGCAAGTCAAATTTCACTACACCAATTGGTGTATGTGATAATAAATGTCCTTTGTATCCTTTGCATGGTATACAAACACATTTCAACCCATCTATTTCACCATATTCATATCTCCATCTGTCCTTTCTTTGAGTCATACGGGTATTAAAATTGGCCTTCCCATCAGTCCAACCATTTGTTGACCAGCTCTCTGGTTCCAACCCCTTTGCCGCTCCAGTTTAAGCCCTTCTGAGGAGTCCTCTTGTACAAGACCATCTTCCCAGGAAGAGAGCGCAATGATCCATATATTTGAAGCCCTCCCCTCTGTTCAATTCCTCAGCCACGCATTCAGCTGCACTATCTTTCTCTTCCTTGCCCAACTAGCACATTGCAGACAGAGGTTGTAATCCTGAGATCACAACTCTGGGCATCCATTTTTCAAATGTACTACTTAATTCTCTTTGAAAGGAATTAATCTCCCTTCCTACCCATGTCATTGGTACCAATATCAATCACGATCTCATGCTGCTCACCCGCTCCACTCAAAATCTCACTTGCTCCGAGACATCCTTGACCCTGGCACAAGGAAGGCCAGGTCTCTCTGGAGTGACTGTGGAATGAACGCCCTTTCACTATGGCTCATCAAGACCGAGCCCTACCACGCTGTTCAACTTAGCCAGGTGTGATGCCAATGCCTTGGCTGCTGCTATTATTTACCCCTGAGGGACCATCACCCCCAAAAGTATGTAAAATGGCATCTTTGATCAAGATGAAGAAAGCCAGAGGATAATCTTGCACTACCTGCCTGGCCCTCCCGCAATCACTGGCTGAACCTTTGGTATGACCACCTCCCTGAAATTACTTTGTTAGCCACTTGCTTCACAGATACTACTGATCCAGAGTATCTTCTGAATTTTTATATCTAATTTACAGCACCCACAGTATTTTGCTTTCTATGAAATCTGAAATATAACTATCAACTTAAACAGACTGAACCTGCCCTGCCCACACTCCCCCATCCCCGTCTCATAAATTCATCAGGTTACATAAACAACTTACTAAAACAAATTGCTCGATGTGAAGGTCACTGGCAAATCATTATTTTTTTCCGATTGGCATCAAACCGAATTGTTTACTGGGCCATTTCAGAAATTAGCTGAAAGTGAACCATAAAAGGCAACATGTTTTCCCACATGTTAGTATTCTCACAATCAACATGAGTGATAAAGAAATGAAATCTGGAATAAAATGTTTAAGTTCAATTCCCTAGCTGCAGAGATGGGATACAAACGCATGTTTCAGAGGTCAATAGCCCAGGCCTCTGGATACGTCCAGTAATTTAACAACTATGCTACCATGTCAATTTTTCATTTAATAAATGTGAGCAGCAGTCAAAAGCCAAACATTTTTGTAAACCTTACTACAAAGTACATACCCCAGTCCATCGAATGCTTTGTTTCTCTTTCACAAAACAAATTTTGGTCTCTTTAGCACGAAGCGGCGGAGTAGAAGAACGACTTGGTGAGGCACATGGCGATGTCATGGGTGTGGGGCGAAGGTTAGATCGCAAGATGGACTGAGGAGCAAAACTTGCAAAAGTGGATTCTGATGCTGTAAATGCTCGTGCTCTCTAAAAAGGAAAAGAGATGTTTACTTAGTTTACCACTGCACTGCAGATTTGACGATTAGACTAAAAACAATTCCAGCAACATCAGGACACTAAAATACCGCTTCTAACAATATTAAGCAAACAACCTACAGTGAATCAACTTATTTGGATGCCTGAGAATACATTCCGGTGTTGTTTTTTTTCCTGGTGTGCATTTTGTTAACGTAGACGCATAAGTACCAGCATAATTCTGACGTTTTAGGATTAGTAAAAAAAGCAAGAAATACAATACAATACAATCAGTTCAAGAAACTCCTGGAAGTTAATTTAAATACCTTCACCACAGGTGGTGTCTGCAAAAGCTTTAGTTCTGATGCCTTTGAAACGCATCCAAGGTGGCCAGTTTTGACAGCACGTGATTGTAATGGGCTGGTTGTCATCCAAGAAGAATTAGTCTTAATTTGTTCACAACGAGGGGGCTCTTCTTTCAACGTTGTGTGACTCTTTAGCTGACGCATAGAATCCAACAATCTAAATGAGGTAAATAATTATGTAAGAAATGCATTCTTTCTGAAAGTCAGTATGTCATACCATCAGTCCCCAACACTGTCATAACATGTTATCTGCAATGATAATTTCACCATTAACAATAATCGAATACGTTAGATACGCAAAAAATGTTAATGATTCTGGTCAGTGATGAAAAACCATTGCTTCTTCCCTTCACAAATGCAGACCAAATTGCTGAAAAATTTCTGCATTTTCTTCAATTTCAGATCTCTGGGATCCAATGTGTAAGAAGGAACTGCAGATGCTGGTTTAAACCGAAGACAGACACAAATAGCTGGAGTAACTCAGCAGGACAGGCAGCATCTCTGGAGAGAAGGAACAGGTGACGTTTCGGGTCAAGACACTTCTTCAGTCTGAAAGGGTCTCGACCCAAAACGTCACCCTTTCATTCTCTCCAGATGCTGCCTGTTCCACTGAGGTACTCCAGCTTTTTGTATCTATCTCTGCGATCCAATGTTTTTTTGAAGTCCAGTACTTAATTTCAAGTCCTTCAAAAGCAATATTCAAAAAGATTACTTTTCAGAATCTAACATTTAGGTATGTTACAAAACTTACCTTTACCGGCGCTGCACTTCTGCCGCTCCCCGTGTGCGCGACTTTCGCGCCGTGCAGAGGGGGGCGGGCTTAAAGTGCCGTTTTTCCACAGGCCTGGATAATCGATCAATGTCGGGCGATTTGGTTGCTGAAGAAAAATCGCTCCGACATTTAATGAATGGTGGTATTTTTAAATTACTCTAGATTATTTATTAACTAGAGTAATTTAAAAATCACCTTCAAAAGCCGTGACCGCAGACAACCGGAAGCATTTTGCGTAGGGAAGAAAAAAAGGTAAATACTTTATTTTTATATTAAAAGTTGTTTTTTCGGGAGGCATTAATAATATTTTTATGTTGCGAAATGGGTTCCCCAAAAAATGTATGAACCCCCAGTATTTTTCCCCCCGACTTCACCGCTAACCGCAACGTTCTAATCCACCGCATTCCACTAAAACCCACTCGCTAGTTGATTTAAATGGCCATTAATTTACAGCATAAAACACTAAATTCCTTCCATTTGGCCCAGAAATTCATGAAAATGAGATTTAAAAATTATGTTATATTGTGGATTATTATGTGAATGTTATTTGGACACTTAGACAATTTAAAAAAAGTTTATCTTTTCTTAAGAAATTGATAGATGTTTAGATCTACTCATTGAATTTTGTAATTAGCTACAATTAGATAACTAACTAATTATATGCTTTAATTTCAGGTCATCCAAGTAAGATTGTTTAATATTTGTTTCAGAATGCTTCAATCTATAATAACTGAAAATTTCATTGAGTTCTCTTAATTTTTAAGAATGTTATGGACATTTAACTTTTCCAGATCACAGCTTTTGAGTTAAGTCAATTGAAAGGCAATGGGAAGCAAGATGCTCATTTCCGAGTATGAAAATGGCCATAACTTTCTTAATACTGAAGATATGAAAGTAAATTAGGTGTCAAATTAAACTTCTTTTTATGCTTTATCTGATGGGATAAATTGCAGACTTGATTTTTAAAATCTCAAAATTTTGTAACATTGCTATAACATTGATATTGATATTAAATACATCAATAGTAAAGCAAGATGCGCATTTTTTTTTAAATCACCAAAACAAAATATTATTTGCATGCAAAAGATGCTGCTCAAGTGGTTATTAAAATCAAGCGGGTGGATATGGCAGTGGGAAAAGAACCTTTGTGCCAATAAATGTGCTTTTACATCATTTAACATTTTGAGCTCATTTGTAGATTGATTAAATTCACAATTACAATTATAAATCTGATTAGCTGAGTCCAATCATATTAGACAGATTATAGGAAAGTGCTCTCTGCAGCAACGGCCACACTGATATGTTTCAGTATTCAACAGATGAAATCCACAGCAGTCTTGTACAAGCGTCAAATTTTGGGGGAAAATGCCCAAAAGGAGGCTGGTATATTTGAAAAATGTATCAATTCCTAGAACGCGGTAAGTCAGCAATTAAGATGCCACAATCTGTTGTGAAAGGAGATGTACAATTATAGTAGAAAAAAAATCGGTGAAGTGTCAAACTTGGATAGAGCTGCTGCTAGGTGTCGGTTTGCCTTTGATTTTCGGGTGGTAAAGGTCAAGGGCTTGGTAGATGTTGTTGAAGACTTAGCAAGTTGCTGCAGTTCATCTTATCAATGGTACATAATGTGCAACAGAGCCAGTACTGGAGGAACTCGGCACAGGGTGGTGAATAGGGTGTTAATCAAGCAGATTGCTTTGTGCTGAATGACATTGATTTTCTCATTGGAGCAATGACATGCCTGTTATTCCATGGAAATTGGTTGAAAGCTTTGAGTCACGAGACATTACCCACTGCAGAACATCCAGCCTCCGATCAGTTTTAATTAAAATATGTGGCCAATCCAGCCAAGTTCCCAGTCAACAGTCCCCTTCAGGTTATTGAAAGTAGGTGATTATAGGATTGTAATGCCACAGAAATTCATTGGGCATTACAAGTCTCAATAGTTGGGAAAAGTTATTCTCTCTTACTCAAGGAGCAGGTTTTGCAGCATAGAGGTAACAATGTTTTGTGTGAAGAATTTCAATGAGATGCTAATTCATTCCTCTAAACACTGCAAAATGTCTGAAGAGTCTCGACCCGAAATGGCACCCATTCCTTCTCTTCAGAGATGCTGCCTGTCCCGCTGAGTTACTCCAGCTTTTTGTGTCTAGCTTTAAAAAAAAGGCCTATTTTGCTTAACCTCGCTTCACATGGCGAAACCCGCAGCCTTGGAACCAATCTCCAGTTTCGTCACTGCATTCCCTTTATGGCAAGTACATCTTTAATTCAGTAAAACAACCAAAACACAATATTCCAGGCATGAGCTCACCAAGGCCTTGTATAAATGCTGCAAGACCTCCGTATTGCAGAATTCATACTTTCCCCTCTGAGTACTTGGAACAATTTTCCTCAGTCCTAAAATAGTTTTAAGCAGAAACAGGTATATTATGTGAAAAGTACACGTTGCAATCAAAAGTGGCATGAATTTAGTAAAGGACAATAGGCCTGAGGTGCCGAGTAGCCTTCTGTTTTTTATTTGTATGTAAAGGTAATAAAATAGCCACATGCTCTGCCCAAGATCATATTTTTAAAGGGATCCAAAAAGCAAACTATGAGACAGAATACCAGCAAATCTATTAAAAAAAACAAATCAATACCTGGAAAGTTTTCTTGAGCTTGTTTTGATTGGTGTTCCAACAAAGGCATCACACACTTCAGTAGACTTGAGAACCAGGTTAACTGAAGACGGTTCACTACACCTAGGGCTGAAATTCAAACGACAGAAAATAACGCAAGATTAAATTTGAGCATGTTTTTCTAGTTAACAATTACAGATCAGTACACATCAAGAGCTATTAAAAATGATTGCCATAAAAAAAAAACAAGTGGTATCACAAAAGATGGCAATTCTGCCAAAGATAGCTAGCATTCTGCCAAACAAATGGTGACTTAATTCCATTCATAAAGCATAAAATATATCCTTATGATAATGAATTGGGGAATGTAAAGTTGTTGATCTTCTGGCCAACAGGCCAAGATTACTGCCTTACAAAAACACATTACAAAGTTCATCAAATCACATGGTTATCTCACCCAAACATAAATTGAGTTCTTCTCCTCCAAAGTTAAACATTGGGTTACTTTCCATTCATTTGTATGGTTCAACAACATTTCTCAAGGGTTGGAGTGACCCAAATGTTTAGGTCATTACGCCACATGCCACTCTTCTGTTAAAAAATCTCCTCAACTACACTAGTATGGTTTGGCTTCTTTTTTTAAACTAAGTGATTTTAGGGCTGTAAATAATATTAAATTTTGTTTAAGGAAGTTATAAATGATGGCTTAACTTCCTTAGTTACTATGTTTCTTCCTTAGCTACTTTCTATATAATATTATGTTTTTAAATATTGATTCTTTACTTTCAAAAGATTCATCTTATCTCAGTTTCTATCCTAAATTGATGCAGGCACAAGACTTTATTTCACTTTTTATGTATTGAAACATTATCCCAAAATGGTAATTCTCCCCCCTCTTCTGCATAATCTACACGGAATAACAGCTCTCTTTAATCGATAAAGGCTACCAAGAGGGGGGGGGTGTGTGGAGATTTGAGAAGCAATCATTAGAGTAAAGGGCCTGTCCCACTCACGTGTTCTTGGCACGCAAATTATGCCGCCTCGTGGACCGTCGCGACCACGACGGTCTCGCGCGATTTCATGTGTATGGACAGCCGTCTGGAGCGCGTGGCGTCATTTGAAGATGGACACAAAGCTGGAGTAACTCAGCAGGACCGGCAGCATCTCTGGAGAGAAGCAATGGGTGACGTTTCGTGTTGAGACTCTTCTTCAGTCTGAAAAGAAGGGTCATGACCCGAACGTCACCCATTGTTTCTCTCCAGAGATGCTGCCGGTCCCGCTGAATTAGCCCTGCATTTTGTGTCCATCTTCAATTTTCTTGGCCCCGCTCTGGGAGTAGAAGTGGGGGCGGTTCCGGACCGTAAAGGCCGTGAGCCCCAGGCCGAGTTCGGCGATCGTTTGCCTGCTTCTGCTGCTGTTGGAGGTGAGACGTTGCGCCAAGCCAGGGTCTTTGGCCAGTCCCACTTTGGCCGTCAGTTACGCGACAGGCCGTTGGCGTGCGAAGATTTCGCTCGCTACAAAAATGTCCGAGCCCCGCGTGATGTCGCGCACACCTACATATCCCTCCACGCTTCTCAGTGGGACCGGCCCCGCGCACCCATAAGATGCCTGTGCGCCTCAACGCGACCACGAGGTTGCGTAATTTGTGAGCCAAGGACACGTAAGTGGGACAGGCCCTTAAGTGTGCTCATATCAGACGTAACTGTGCAAAAGCAGAAGCCGTTTGTTTCTGGGAGTGAAAGCCCTAAGTGGTGTATAAATAGAAGGCAAGCATGAGCAGATCGGCCATTTTGCAGCAGCCATCTTTGCGAATGGCAGTGATTCAGGTGGAGTGCTATAAGTGAGGTTAAGTGCTGAGACATGGGCTTGAGATGCTTTGGCAAGCATACTGAGCAGAGGGAATAGACAAGGTCTTTTTAACCCCCTTTTGTTTTGCTGCAGTTGGGGAAGCCAGTAGAATAGCGATATGCCACTCCTGCAGGATGTGGGAGATCAGTGAATCTTTTAGTGTGCATGGTGACATCTGTCCAGCTGCAGCTCCTGAGTGACCACATTAAGAACCTGTAGCTGGACGCCTTCAGGATCTTGTGGACTGATGAGCGCAGCATAGTTACGTGTTTAGTGAGGTGGTCACACACAAGGTGCTGACACAAAGTACCTGGGTGACCACCAGGAAAGGTAAATGGGGTAGGCAGAAAGTATTGGATTCACTGTTTTAATAATTTTTCATTAATTCGATTCCACAGATATAACCAATTCACTTGATCTCCTGGACTTGCAGCCCATATGTTTGTAAATTTCAGGCCGTTTCCTTGTTTCGAGCACCATTGCATGGACACTCCGTTATATGAATAAGCTCAATAAATGTTATTAAATTCAAAATAACTCGCTTCCTCTCTCTACTTTTCGTAGTTGTTCTTTCCTAGCAGTTAAATTTTACAATTTTATAAATTGCACAATGCATTGTGCTTATGATGTCCTTTGGTCAGGATTATCAGTCATGGGACATCTACAAGAGTTATGGGATGGGCATAGCAGGTAGTTAATTCAAATGAGAATCAGTCTTCAGAAGAGAACTTGTTTCCACATATCCTACTCACGATAATCAAATACAATTGACTCTTAAGAATACAGACAGCCAGTTTCAACATGGGAGGCATCCTAAGACATTAGCTTCTGAAACTGATAAGGCAAACAATACTTGATACTCGTGCGATGATATTTTATGACAATGAAGTATTCTCTGATATTTCAAAGCAACTGGTTAAATATTCATGTTAACTGGTCCAAATTGAAACCCCCATGAGATCTGGAAGGCATAAATCGGCAAGGTCCAATACCAACACAATATTAAAGACATATCCCTGTCACTTAATTCTGTGTTCAGGACATGTCTGTTTTGTCAATTAATATTCAGAAAGCCACCTCCCAACACATTTTAATAAAAGAGGTATATTTTTGGGTGCCTGGGTTTTGCCCTCAGAACCCTTTCAGACCAGCCACCAGTACTTGAATATTCAAAGCAATTCCGTCAGTTGGCACATGCTACCATTGCAAATATGGAATTTTGCAAAGTTACAATTGTATAAAGGGTAAAAGTGTTGTAAAAACAAGCCTGAAGGCTTTGTGTCTCAATGAGAGGAGCATTCGTAATAAGGTGAATGAGTTGAAGGTGCAGATAGCTATTAATGACTATGCTATAGTTGGGATCACGGAGACATGTCTCCAGGGTGACCAAAGCTGGGAGCTGAACATCCAGGGATATTCAATATTCAGGAGGGATAGACGGAAAGGAAAAGGAGGTGGGGTAGCGTTGCTGGTGAGAGAGGAGCTGAATGCAATAGAAAGGAAGGACATTAGCATGGAGGATGTGGAATTGATATGGGTAGAGCTGCGAAACTCTAAGGGGCAGAAAACGCTAGTGGGAGTTGTATACAGGCCACCTAACAGTAGTATTGGAGTTGGGGATGGCATCAAACAGGAAATTAGAAGTGCGTGCAACAAGGGTAACACAGTTATAATGGGCGACTTCAATCTGCATATAGATTGGGTGAATCAAATTGGCAGGGGTGCCGAGGAAGACGATTTCTTGGAATGTATGCGGGATAGTTTTCTAAACCAGCATGTGGAGGAACCAACGCGAGAGCAGGCTATTCTGGACTGGGTATTGAGTAATGAGGAAGGGTTAGTTAGCAGTCTTGTTGTGCGTGGCCCCTTGGGCAAGAGTGACCATAATATGATTGAGTTCTTCATTAGGATGGAGAGTGATATAATTAAGTCAGAAACAAGGGTTCTGAACTTGAAGAAAGGTAACTTTGAAGGTATGAGCCGTGAATTGGCCAAGATAGACTGGCAGGAGAGTCTTAAAGGGTTGACAGTGGATGTGCAATGGAAGGTATTTAAAGACTGCATGGATGATGTACAAAAATTGTTCATACCAGTTTGGCAAAAGAATAAATCAGGGAAGGTGGTGCATCCGTGGATAACGAGGGAAACAATGGATAGTATAAAAACTAAAGAGGAGGCATACAAATTGGCCAAAAAAAAGCAGCCTACCAGGGGACTGGGAGAAATTCAGAATCCAGCAGAGGAGGACAAAGGGCTTAATTAGGAAAGGGAAAATAGATTACAAAAGGAAACTGGCAGGGAACATAAAAACTGACTGCGAAAGTTTTTATAGATATGTGAAGAGAAAGAGACTAGTTAGAACAAATGTTGGTCCCTTGCAGTCAGAAGCAGGTGAATTGATCATGGGGAACAAGGACATGGCAGACCAATTGAATAACTACTTTGGTTCTGTCTTCACTAAGGAAGACATAAATAATCTGCCGGAAATAGCAGTGGACCAGAGGTCAAATAAGATGGTGAAACTGAGTGAAATCCAGGTTAGCCGGGAAGTGGTGTTGGGTAAATTGAACGGATTAAAGGCCGATAAAGCCCCAGGGCCAGATGGTCTGCATTCCAGAGTGCTCAAGGAGGTAGCCACGGAAATAGTGGATGCATTAGTGATAATTTTTCAAAACTCCTTAGATTCTGGAGTAGTTCCTGAGGATTGGAGCATAGCTAATGTAACCCTACTTTTTAAAAAAGGAGGGAGAGAGAAAGCGGGGAATTACAGACCAGTTAGTCTAACATCGGTAGTGGGGAGGGTACACAAAAAGCTGGAGAAACTCAGCGGGTGCAGCAACATCTAAGGAGCGAAGGAGATAGGTGAAGTTTCGGGTCGAGACCCTTCTTCAGATCGGTAGTAGGGAAACTGCTAGAGTCATTTATTAAAGATGGGATAGCAGCGCATTTGGAAAGTGGTGAAATCATTGGACAAAGTCAGCATGGATTTACAAACGGTAAATCATGTATGACGAATCTTATAGAATTTTTCGAGGATGTAACTAGTAGAGTGGATAAGGGAGAACCAGTGGATGTGTTATATCTGGACTTTCAGAAGGCTTTCGACAAGGCCCCACATAAGAGATTAGTATATAAACTTAAAGCACACGGTATTGGTGGTTCAATATTGACGTGGATAGAGACCTGGCTGGCAGACAGGAAGCAAAGGGTAGGAGTAAACCTGGTCCTTTTCAGAATGGCAGGCAGTGAGTAGTGGGGTACCGCAAGGCTCAGTGCTGGGACCCCAGCTATTTACAATATACATTAATGATTTGGACGAGGGAATTGAATGCAACATCTCCAAATTTGCACATGACACCAAGCTGGGGGGTATAGTTAGGTGTGAGGAGGATGCTAAGAGGCTGCAGGGTGATTTGGATAGGCTGAGTGAATGGGCAGATGCATGGCAGATGCAGTATAATGTGGATAAATGTGAGGTTATCCACTTTGGTGGCAAAAACAGGAAAGTAGACTATTATCTGAATGGTGGCAGATTAGGAAAAGGGGAGATGCAACGAGACCTGGGTGTCATGGTACACCAGTCATTGAAAGTAGGCATGCAGGTGCAGCAGGCAGTGAAGAAAGCAAATGGTATGTTAGCATTCATAACGAAAGGATGTGAGTATAGGAGCAGGGAGGTTCTACTGCAGTTGTACAGGGTTTTGGTGAGACCACACCTGGAATATTGCGTACAGTTTTGGTCTCCAAATCTGAGGGGGTTCAGAGAAGGTTCACCAGACCAATTCCTGGGATGTCGGGACTTTCATATGAAGAAAGACTGGATAGACTCGGCTTGTACTCACTGGAATTTAGAAGATTGAAGGGGGATCTTATAGAAACGTACAAAATTCTTAAGGGGTTGGACAAGCTATATGCAGGAAGATTGTTCCCGATGTTGGGGGAGTCCAGAACAAGGGGTCACAGTCTAAGGATAAGGGGGAATTCCTTTAGGACCTAGATGAGGAAAACATTCTTTACACAGAGAGTGGCAAGTCTCTGGAATTCTCTGCCACAGAAGGTCTTTGAGGCCAGTTCATTGGCTATATTCAAGAGGGAGTTGGATGTGGCTCTTGTGGTTAAAGACATCAGGGGGTATAGAGAGAAGGCAGGTACGGGATACTGAGTTGGATGATCAGCCATGATCATAATGAATGGCGGTGCAGTCTCGAAGGGCTGGCCTGCTCCTGCACCTATTTTTCTATGTTTCTATGTTACCTGTCCCCACTGAAAATGTTAATGCAGTCAATTATATAATTGAAACTCTACTTAATCACTTATGTTACCTTTATATTTGAAAGGTATAAAAAAAGACTGTTACATATACTCGTTTTACTTTCCTGTAGCTTATTCACAGCCAAACCCCATTTGTTACAATACTATGAAGGTATAGTTACCACTGTGTGATTTTGTGCATTTTCTGACTAATGGACAGAATCCACTAATGGACATCCGCAAAACAGATCATTTTCTTTGCCCAGGAAGGGTCTGCAGACAAGTTTGGCATAACACATTACTTTTCCTAACATACCGTGGTTATGCATTAAAGATACACACAAAAGAAAAAATCCTCAACAATACAGTATACAAAGTGTACTCAGTTAAATCACTACAGTACCTATTAAAAGGAGATGGAGTTGCTCCTTGCATATTCTTTAGCCAGACTTCGTTAACCTTTGAAAGCACTGAATTGATGAATGTTGCACGAGTGGTTGCACCTCCAGAAGTAGATTGCCTGGCCACAGTGGATAATGGTTTGGGCCGCTTAACTGTTTGCAAAAAATATATGTAATACATCCATGGATACGTATACTTTGATAGGCTATCAAAAAAGTTAGTAAAACAATATGCTGAGCAATTAAATAGCACTGTACAAATTGAAATAAATTGTGTCAAATTGTATCATGCATGCACAAACATATCCAGTTCTGGTCAGACACTTTCAGGCATTGAAGTCCTATACCTAATTTAAACAAGAACCATTATGTCAGCACAAAACTAACTGATTGCAAGAAAGAACTTAAATCAAGAAAGAATTTGAATGTTATCATTTGGGTGAGCCTTCAATAGTATTTTCAAGATGGAAAAATACATTAAACAGCAGGGAAAAGAGAACACAGACATATTTTTTTAAAATTAAATTATACCAGAGGCATTAGGGAACATAGGAACTAATTACTTCACAAGCAGTTCCTTATGTGGGTAGATACCATGAAGTGAAAGACAATTAAAAACAATAATAATTAATGTTACAGGCCAGTATTTTCCCTCCGAGTGCATTACAGAAGGTATGGTTAACAATCTTCTGCAGATGAATCGAATTTGTGGAAACATTTGGTGCAGATTTTAAAATTTAGAGAAAATTCTTAATTATCAACTTACCTTCACGTAATGTTGCAAAATGATGGTACGGTTTTATGCGTTCAGTTGCTAGCCTTCTTTGTACAGTTGGAAGTACTTTTCCATACTGTTCGAGGATGGAATTTCTAGCAGCTGCTCTCTCTCGAATTTGAGGATCATGATCATTCTGATAAAACATTAATATATATTTGTCACTTTCCTTTTTCCCCTCATGCGCACGTATTGATGGCCATGTTTTTCATTCTTCAGAATAAACCCTTTCTATTGAACACTAAGGACTGTTTTATACAAATCAAAATATACTATGAAATATTGATCACTGCTTTGAAGTGGGAGAGAGATGGAGAGAGGGAAAGCAAGGGTTACTTGAAGTTAGAGAACCCTTGCTTTCCCTCTCTCTCCATCCCTCCCCAGTTCTCCGACCAGTCTGACTGTCTTTGTTTACATTTTATGTTTGCTTTGTTGTTACCTTCTCGTAGCTAACAATCATCTATTCCACATTTTCCTTGATCTCCATCCCCTTTGTCTCAGTTTCACACTTAACACTTACTCATCTCTGTATCTCTCAGATTCCCCGATCCCCAACCAGTCTGAAGAAGGGTCTCGACCCGAAACGTCGCCCATCTCCTTCGCTCCTTAGATGCTGCTGCACCCGCTGAGTTTCTCCAGCCTTTTGTGTACCCTCGATTCTCCAGCATCTGCAGTTCCTTAACACCTTGTCTACTCCACTGCGATATCTCCTCAAGGTACGCCTACTTTGAAGAAGTTCTCCTCCTCCCTACGGAGACAGTTTCACAACCTCCTCTCTAACTGCTCCCCCTCTGTGATACCCCCTTAAAAAGCTTTTCCCTGATCCCTAACCAGTCTGTAGAAGGGTCTCGACCCGAAACGTCACCTATCTCTTTCGCTCCTTAGATGCTGCTGCAACCGCTGAGTTTCTCCAGCCTTTTGTGTACCCTCTGTATCTCTCTCCCCTGACCCAGTCTCGACCCGAAATGTCACCCATTCCTTCTATCCAGAGATGCTGCCTGTCCCGCTGAGTTACTCCAGCATTTTGTGTCTATCTTCGGTTTAACCTGGCATCTGCGGTTCCTTCCTACATTTATGCTGCTAATGATACATTTCCATCCAAACCGCTGTGACCAATCTGAGCATCTTTAATTTTATGGCAACAGACTCAAAATATAATTTGACCACATTATAACCCAGTAACAGCAAAATGTGCAAGGCGGCGAACAATTCTGGCACAGTCATACGAAAGTTTCCACATTCATTAAAACAAAAAGCCTACTGCTTATCCATTGTCATCCTATATTATCATATTACATTCAACTTGTAACAAATGGAAGCAAGACACAATCCTACTACAGATTCACGATGTTCAATTAGACCACCCCATAACGGAGCAGGTAAAACTTAGCTGCCCACAATTAAAAAACAAGTATAGATAAGTTTGTAACTCACCAAACTTGTTTTTAGTGACTGATTAAGTTGCAAGGCAGGTACATAATTGGCACGTTGAAGGTGATGTACGAGGAGAAATTCTTGATTTTGAAAACTTCCACTGTTTTTCAAAAACTTCTCCAAACAGTCCTGTGAATAGATTCAGATTAGTTTATGATCATATTATCCAGGGTACAATGAGATTCCTTGTTCATATGAAGTAGAGTTCGTAAAACATAGGCCACATTTGGAGTATGGTGTGCAGTTCATTATGAGAACGAGGCTTTGGAGTGGCTGTGGAAGTGCTTTACCAGGATTCTGCCTGGATTAGAGGGTATTAGCTATCAAGAATGATTGGACAACGTTGGATTGTTTTTCCCCCTGGAGCATTGGCCGAGGGAAGAGATTTATAAAATTATGAGAGGCATAGATAGGGTAGAGAGTAAGAATCTTTTCCCGAAGCTGGAAATGTCAAATACCAGAAGGCATAGTGTTGAGGTTAGAGGGTGAAAAGTTAAAGGAGGTGCAGGAGAAGTTTTTTTTAATGTAATAGTTTTTTTCACACAAATGGAGAATGGTAGGTGGAAGCAGAGAGAGTGGTGTTTGAGAGGCTTTTAGGCAGGCACATTAATATGCAGGGAATGGAGAAATATTGACCAAGTACAGGCAGACGGGATTAGTTTAATTTGACATGTTCAACAGACAACGTGGTTGAAGGTCCTGTTCCTGTGTTGTCCTGTTCTATGTTAATGTACACACTGTAATGATAAATACAATAATAAGCACGATGGTGCAAAACAATAGAATGGTGCAAGATCAGTCACAGAGTGTTGAAACAGGCCCAACTTGCCCACACCGACCAACATGTTCCATACACAATAGTCCCACCTGCCTACTTTTGGCCCATGTCACTCTAAACCTATCCTATCCATGTACCAGCCTAAATGTTTCTTAAAACGTAGCGATTGTACCTGCCTCAACTACCTCTTCCGGCAGTTTCTTTTGTGCACCCACCACTCTTTGTGTAAAAGAGTTACCCCTTAGG
The DNA here is from genome assembly GCA_963514005.1 of Raja brachyura. The sequence goes on along the minus strand of OY740788.1, from coordinate 75,942,953 downwards.
TTCCTATTAAATCTTTCCCCCCCTTACAATAGACAACAGGTGCAGGAATAGGCCATTCGGCCCTTCGAGCCAGCACTGCCATTCACTGTGATCATGGCTGATCATCCCCAATCAGTACCCCGCTCCTGCCTTGTTTCCATATCCCCCGACTCCGCTATTTTTAAGAGCCCTATCTAGCTCTCTCTTGAAAGCATCCAGAGAACCTGCCCCCACCACCCTCTGAGGCAGAGAAATCCACAGACGCACCACTCTCTGTGAGAAAAATTGTTTCCTCGTCTCCGATCTAAATGGCTTACTCCTTATTCTTAAACTGTGGCCCCTGGTTCTGGACTCCCCAAACATCGGGAACACGTTTCCTGCCTCTAGCGTGTCCAAACCCTCAACAATCTTATACGTTTCAATGAAACCATCTCATCCTTTTAAACTCCAGAGTGTACAAGCCCAACTGCTCCATTCTCTCAGCATATGACAGTCCCGCCATCCCGGGAATTAACCTTGTAAACCTACACTGCACTCCCTCAATAGCAAGAATGTCCTTCCTCAAATTAGGGGACCAAAACGGCACACAATACTCCAGGTGTGGTACCTTAAACTTATGTCCTGTGGTTCTCAATTCCCCTACTATAGGCAAGAGACCGCATTTATCTGATATATTCCTCTCACGTTTTAGTACACCTCTATAAGATCCCCCCTTGTCTTTCTGCGCTCCAAGGAATAGAGTCCTAGCCTGCTCAACCTCTCAATAGCTCAGGCCCTCGAGTCCTGGCAACATCCTCATAAATGTTCTCCGCACATTTTCCAACTTGACAACATCTTTCCTATAACATGATGCCCAAAATTGAGCACAACACTCTCAAAACTGACTGATGAAAGATTGAAGTGCAAAAATGATTAAATTATGTCAGGAATTGGATAGCAATGGTTCTCAAGTCTGGATGTGCAGACTTTCAAACTTCTATCTTCTCCCAGAAGGTAGAAGAAAACGACAGGCATCCTTTCCAATATTCCCCGTCTTTCTGCAGCAACACAACATGAAGATGGACTGAATGGAAGTGATGAGCCTGTGATGAACTGGGTTGTGTTCACCACTCTCTGCAGGTTGAGGTAATTAAGAGTAGAGTAGTTGCCACTTCAGGCTGAGGTGCATCCTGCCCGAATGCATTTTCTAACGCATCCATAAAAATAAAGAGAGCCTTTGTGGACAAGCTTCATTTTGTCAGACACCGTAGAAAATAAATACCGTGATGCGAATTCTTGATCATCACATCAGCGTGAAGGGACCAAGTTAGGTTACTATTGATTTGGATACCTAGGAACTTGAAGCTGTTGACTAAATCTATAGCAGCTATGCTGACGAGGACAGTATCGTGTTTACCCCCCTCAGCAACCAACATTATCTTGTGTTTGTACTTGGCCATACAGTCATAGGCATACAGGGAGTAGAATGAGCACATAATCCTGAGGAATACCAGTGTTGTGTTACCACCTGCGTGGGACAAGAAATACGTTGATGGTATTTGGGGAATACAATTCAGAAGCTAGCCTGATTGATGTCACAGGGCATCAGGGTTTGTTGTCTCAAGAGAGGTGGTGACAAATTTGTTATATGGTTATAGCAAAATTGATTAGCAGTTTATGTACTGCTAGCTGACATTACTCATCACAGCAGCTGGAATTACAAAGAAACATAGAAAATATAAGTAGAGATAGACCATTTAGCCCTCGAGTCTGTTCCACCACTCTTTGCAAGGTCCCTTATGGTAGGCCAATTCAGAAGATTATTATGGGATCGATGGTGGCTTGGATTCAGAAACGGTTTACCCATAGAAGACAGAAGGTGGAAGGGTATTATCTGGTCTGTGATGTTTCACAGGGATTAATGCTGGGACCTCAGCTGTTTGATGTATATGAGATGGCTAGCACGTTTGTAGACACCAAAATTGGTGCAATTGCGGGCAGTGAAGGTTGTCAAAGGATACAGTAGAATATAGATCAGTTGCAGATATGGGTGGAGAAATGGCTGATGGCGTTTAATCCAGGCATGTTGAGGTGTTGCACTTTGCGAGGTCAAATGTGAGGAGAAAGTATGTAGTCAATGGCAAGTCCCTTAACAGCACTAACATACAAAGGGATCTTGGTGTCCAAGTCTATAGCTTCCTAAAAGTAGAAGCATACATAGATAGTGCAAAAGAAGGTGCATGGTATGCTTGACTACATCAGTCGGAGCATAGAATATACAAGTCAGGAAGTCATGTTGCAGCTTTATAAATGTTTGATAAGCCCTTATTTGGAAGGGGTGCGTGTGCAGTTCTGGTTGCCCTATTTGGGGAAGAATATGGAGGCTTTGGAGAGGGTGGAAAATAGGTTTAATGCTGCCTAGATCAAATAGTATTAGGTATAAGGTGGAGTCAAGAAAAGAGCATTCATGTCGTGGCCCTGTTTCCACAAATCTTTCCACCACTGCGCACAAGCGACACGACAGACACCATTGTATGCAGATGCCGAGAAGTGGGTCTGCTGTGGCTGAACTTCTAATCTTGTGTGTGGACTCATTAAGAAGTTATAAGGTGAGGTTGGATAGGCTTAAAGTATTTTCTCTGGAGTGTCGGAACAGGGGGAAGCCTGGTAGAAGTTCATAAAATTATGAGAAACAAAGAGAGTGGACAGTGAGAACCTTTCTCCCAGGGTAGAAATGTCCAATATTGGAGGGCAAAGCTTTATGATCTCAATGGTCATGTGGGCAGTTTAAAGGAAATGCACAGGGCGTGTTTTTATTTTACACAGAGACTGATGGATGCCTGGAACCCACTGTTAAGGGTGATGGTGGAAGTAGATACAATAGGGGTGCTTGAGAGAACTTTACATAAGCACATGAATATGCAAAGAATGGAGCCATATAGATCATGTGCAGGCCGAGGGACTATCTTAATTTGGCACCATGTTCAGCACAGACATAATGGCTTGAAGGAGTTGTTTCTACATTAGACTGTTCAACATTATGATGACTGGTCCACAATCTCAATGCCATTTTTTTCCCCTCTTTTCCATTACCTCATCTTCCCATTTGTATCCAGAAAACTATCTAGTTCCTTAAATATATTTAGCTGACTAACTGAAATACCTCATACCAATTATTCTAAGACTATGAATCTCACATTCTACACATCAGAGCTGTGGAAAGTATTCTCTCCACATCCAGTCTGTGTAGCCCTATCAAAATGTAATTTGTTATAGGTGAGATTCCTTGCGTATTCTTCCGAGTTCTTATGAAAACAGGCCTAGTCAACCCATTCTCTTCTCATATAACCGCTTTGCCGTCCCAGGAATACGTTTGATAAAGTCTGAAGAAGGGTCTCGACCCGAAACGTCGCCTATCTCCTTCGCTCCTTAGATGCTGCTGCACCCGCTGAGTTTCTCCAGCTTTGTGTAACCATACGTTTGATAAACCTCTGTTGCACTCCAATTTCAGCAAGTGTCCTCTTTCGTAAGGAGACCAGGTCAGTCTCACTGAAGTTTTGTATAATTGTGGTAAAACATGCTTGCTTCTGTACACAATAAACAATTGATTAACTTGGGCATTTAGACCTAGGGAGGTCTAAATTTCTGCTCCTGACTGTTCCATCAAGAAGAACTAGTATTTATAATCTACCAAATCTAGTAATGAGACTTCATGACACTAGAGGGCAAAGTTGCCCAAGTAATAAAATACATATTTTGAAGAATACTGTTCCTTTTTGCCTTCAATATTAATCAGGCTTAAAGAAAAAGAGGATTACTGTTTTTAAAAAAAGTAACAACCATTTTTTCAAATTACATCAAGAAATTATCTCCATCTTCCTAACCAATGGTTTCTTAGAAATTAACTTATCGACATCTTACCTGTTCAGTTCCGGTAAAAGGCAGTTTAAGTAGCTCCTCCATCAGTCCATTTTCCTGACATAACTCGTACATATGCCTTAACAGGTCCTCCACATTTATCCTGTTAGCATTTAGCCGCAGCAGATGCCAAGCCTCCACCATCGAACTGAAAAGGTTTTAAAATCACAAAATGCAAATAAAATCATAAATTTCTTATACTTTCTTGTATTTATTTAGCTTTAATGTTAGATTTTATAGGACAGTTAAACTTAATTGGTAATTATCTATTTTTCATAAAGTTCAACGAGAGGGAAATAACAAACAAAAGCCAAGTTACAAATATTTCCTAATAAACAAAAAAAAGCCAAGTTACAAATATAACAGTAGGCTATTCTGCAGCCTCTCCCCACCAACCGTTCTGCATTCAGTGCTTAACCCCATTCATTTGTCTTGAATCCAGAGTATCTGCTTCATTACAAGCTGTTTAAAAAAAATCACCTGCCAATTTATTTGCATTCTATGCTTCCTCTTTTACCTTAACTACCTACTCTAATTTTAAGATCCTACCCACTTGTTCTGGACTCCTTCAAACTTGCTTTCTTCTGGTGTTGGCCATTAATTAAAATATGTATTTGCTACAGAAAACACAGTAGAAGCAGAGAGCTGCAATGGTATGGCGAGAGAAAACTGATAACTTTAGATCATGTCAGTTAGCCTAGCATGAGTGGTAGTGAAAATACAACATTGTGTTAACAGAGAACAGAAAACAATAACAGCTGTGGGTATGGATTTCTGAAGAGGGAAATTTTGACCAATAACTTACTATCACTTTAAAGTTTGTAGTAGCATAATAGGAAAAAAAACAGATGTGGTGTATTTAGATTTTCAGAAGCCTTCAATAATTGCAGTGCATGAAATGACTGTACAAAATGCACTGGGGCATGGAGTGAGGATCGAAAAATGGACAGAAATGAGTAGGATCGTTAGAATCAATAAGAGGATCATTCATGCATTGGGAGGCTGTGACTTGGGGGATGTTGCATAGAAACATAGAAAATAGGTGCAGGAGTAGGCCGTTCAATATGATCATGGCTGATCATCCAACTCAGTATCCTGTACCTGCCTTCTCTCCATTCCCCCCTGATCCCTTTAGCCACAAGGGCCACATCTAACTCCCTCTTAAATATAGCCAATGAACTGGCCTCAACTACCTTCTGTGGCAGAGAATTCCACAGACTCACCACTCTCTGTGTGAAAAATGATCTTCTCATCTCGGTCCTAAAAGACTTCCCCCTTATCCTTAAACTGTGACCCCTTGTTCTGGAGTTCCCCAGCATCGGGAACAATCTTCCCACATCTAGCCTGTCCAACCCTTTAAGAATTTTGCATGTCTCTATAAGATCCCCCCTCAATCTCCTAAATTCACAGGGTGGGAGCGCCAGCGGTTAATAAACTAAATCAATTATTTGAATGAGGAGACCAATCTAAGATTGTCACGTCTGCTGATGATACAACACAGGATGGCAGTATGGTTTGAGAGGATGCAGACAGGCTGAAATGTGAAAAAACATACAAGAACATGACAGAGGGAAAATTACATGGAAAAATAACACCATCCACTTTGATAAAAATAAAAAGGCAGATTCTTTTTAAACAAAGTAAAGAGAGAATAGCAGAGGACAAGGCTGGTCTTGTCCATTAATCAGTGATGTTCAATGTACAAGATCAGCGAGCAATCCGGAAGGCAAAATATGTATTGATCCGTTTTGACAGAGTATTTAAGTGCAGGTATCAGTGTATTTTAGTCACATATACAGAGATGCAGTGAAAAACGTTGTTTACGTGCTATCAGGTCGGAGCATAAATATATTTTAATGCAGTATTACAAAGCTTGAATAAAATTGGACAGAAATTATATACAGAGCTGGTTTTCCTCTTTAAGGAAGAACTTGCAAGAGATGGTTTACAAGATTCATTCGGGGGATTTGGGAGGAGAGAGGTTTCACTCAGACCAATTAGAGCCAGCCTTCATCCGCACATACACCAAAGAGCTGAATATCTGCACTTAATTTCAAGAAAACATTTCACCAAATGTGCCCTGGTAAAACTGATGCTGATTGACAAAAAATGGAAAAACTTCTGTTGACTGTAGTTGTACCTTGCACAAATGAAGATAGTTGTAGCTGTTATAGATTAATTACCACCAGCATTCCTCAAGAAACCCAACACCATTCAGGACAAAATAGCCAGTTTGATTGGCATGCCATCCACCATCTAACGCATTCCCATCACAAATGGTGCAATGCAACTTAAATGTTTATACTTACAAATGCACCAGAGTTACTCACACTATTCAGAAAGCATCTCCCAAGCCTGCAACTATTACCACCAAAGGTCAAGAGCAGCAGATGCTCGAAAACACCCTGCAAGTGGCACATCATTCAGACCTGGAAATATACTGCCAGTCCTCCATCATAACATCGCACAGTGCCCTCCACAATGTTTGGGACAAAGACCCATCATTTATTTATTTGCCTCTGTGTACTCCACAATTTGAGATTTGTAATAGAGGAAAAAAAAAATCACATGTGGTTAAAGTGCACATTGGCAGATTTTACTAAAGACTAATTTTATACATTTTGGTTTCAGCATGTAGAAATTACAGCTGTGTTTATACATCGTCCCCCCATTTCAGGGCACCATGTTTGGGACACATGGCTTCACAGGTGTTTGTAATTGCTCAGGTGTCTTTAATTGCCTCCCTTATGCAGTTATAAGAGGGCTCTCAGCACCTAGTCTTTCCTCCAGTCTTTCCATCACCTTTGGAACATTTTATTGCTGTTTATCAACATGAGGACCAAAGTTGTGACAATGAAAGTCAAATAAACCATTATGAAACTGAGAAACAAGAATAAAACTCTTAGACATCAGCCAAACCTTAGGCTTACCAAAATCAACTGTTTGGAACATCATTAAGAAGAAAGAGCACTGGTGAGCTTACTAATTGCAAAGGGACTGGCAGGCCAAGGAAGACCTCCGCAGCTGATGTCAGAAGAATTCCCTCTATAATAAAGAAAAACCCCCATAGATTAAAAAAAAGGTAAATTCTAGAGTGGCCGAGTCAATCACCCGATCTGAACCCAATTGAGCATGCCTTTTATATGCTGAAGAGAAAACTGAAGGGGACTAGCCCCCAAAACAAGTTTAAGCTAAAGATGGCTGCAATAAATGCCTGGCAGAGCATCACCATGTGAAACCATGCGTGTCACCAGAAAGAGGAATCCAGGCGAAACATCTTACAATATACTTGGTGCCACCCTTGAAGAATCCAAACAAACCAAGTATCTTGACATCAAATTGCAGAATGATCTGCGTTGGAATGGTCAGACTCATCATGCAACGGTGAAAGCAACAGGTGTCCTAACTTTTCCGAGGCGCAACTTTCATCATTGTTCAACTTCTGTCAAGGAGAAGCTATACTTCACCCTCGTTAGACCTCATTTGGACTATGCAGTTGCAGCTTGGGACCCATACACAAATAAAAACATTTCATCCATCAAATGTGTCCAAAGACAGGCAGCTCGATTTGTTACTAACACCTATGAGAGAGAAGCGAGTGTTACCAAACTTCTGAATTCTCTGGGGTGGAACCCTCTCCAAGACAGACATGAAGCACACCATTTGAACTGTTTTTACAAAATGTTAAATGGCCAGCTCGACATAGATTACAAGACCTACACCAAACCCAAACCAATTAGGAGCAGACGAGGGCATTCGATCCAATTTGTGATTCCAGCTACCAAGACAGATGTGTACAGCAATTCGTTCTTTCCCCGCACAATTAAAGCATGGAATAATCTCCACCCTACTATAGTTACTCAACCAGATGCAACTAAATTTAAGGTAGCTCTTTCTTCCCAAAAACCCTTTCTGGTTAAGTCTACCTTCCACCAACTCCAGTTTAAATTCCATTTGGAATATTTTGGAGGACCAAGAAACCAAGAACCCAAGAACCAGAGAAGACCATGAATCGCAGACTTCAAGCAGTCATTGTATGCAAAGGGTATGCAACAAAATACTAAACATGACTACTTTCATTTACATGATATTGCTGTGTTCCAAACATTATGGTGCCCTGAAATGGAGGGACGATGTATAAACACTGCTGTAATTTCTACATGGTGAAACCAAATGTATAAAAAAGGCCTTTATTAAAATCTGACAATGTGCACTTTAATCACGTGATTTTGTTCTATTACAAATCTCAAATTGTGAAGTACAGAGGCAAATAAATAAATTATGGGTTTGTCCCAAACATTATGGAGGGCACTGTATATCCTGGAATACTCTCCCCAACAGCATCGTCACCAGAAAGACTGCAGTTCATCATTGGAGGTTCACCAACTCCTTCAAGAATCAGTATCAAATTATGGATTTGCCAGCAATGCCCAGTTCCAAAACATGATTTAAAAAAAAATCTTAATTCAAGCATTCTGTATTCTTAGAAATTTCCACTGAAGGTCTCTAGAGTCTCAGTCACCATGAATGTTCAGACTGTACTTAAAGAATCAAGGGATATAGTGGTTAGCTTGGGGAAATACACCAAGGAAAAAGATCAGCCTTGATCTTAATTAATGGTGGAAGAGTTGAGGGGCCACTGCTGTTCAGACACAATGGAAATGTTAGCTGCTGGATTTAAAAAATAAATCTGTTTTTAATAAGCACCTGCTACATAAAATAAAGCTACAAGATAACTAATATTGGGAACTTTGACAAGGAAACTCCTCTTGAAAGTAGTTTATTGAAAAAGATAAGAATGCAGAAATGTTCTTTTGAAATGGGCAGGTCCAGTTATACGATTCGTAAGTAAAATACCTTGCAAAGCTGAATAACCTTCAGAAAGGAATAAGTTGTCCTGAATAAAAGGCAAGATTGCAAGACATTTGTGGCTGGCAGTCTTCTGCCAGAGTTCACGTCAAAGCATCAAACAAGGGAGATAAAGGAGTGCTACAGAGTAACTGCGATAAACAAAATAAGGAAATAAACTGTAACTAGACAATCATAAACTAGTGCGATAATAAATTCTCAACAGCAGAAAGCTCAGTTACTTCAGATTCCAAAACAGGTGATCCACTGGAAAAGATAGTCCATAGTATAAATAGACACATGTTCTCCTAGTGTTTTGGTGATAATGTTGCTTTGCAGGTCAAACTCGTACAACGTACAGAAGCACAGGACTGGAACCAGCCCTTCAGCCCACAATGTCCATGCCAACAAGTTAAACGAATCTCCTCTGCCTGCAAGTGATCTACATCCCCCCCCCCCCCCCATTCCCCGTTCGAGTCACTTTGTCTCTGTATATAACTTGAGAAAAGTTTATGCTTGCATTGTTGTCAAAATCGCTAATAACATAATCGCTTTAACATTACATCCCAGCTTCTATACTCAATGCTCTGATTTATAAAGGCTAGCATACCAAAAGCTTTCTTTACCACCCTATCTATATGAGATTCTACCTTCAAGGAACTATGCATGGTTATTCCCAGATCCCTCTGTTCAACTGTATTCTTCAATTCCCTACCGTTTACCATGTACGTCCTATTTTGATTTGTCCTGCCAAGGTGTAGCACCTCACATTTATCAGCATTAAACTCCATCTGCCATCTTTCAGCCCATTTTTCCAACTGGCCTAAATCACTCTGTAGACTTTGGAAATCCTCTTCATTATCCACAACACCCCCTATCTTGGTATCATCTGCATACTTACTAATCCAATTTACCACCCCTTCATCCAGATCATTGATGTACATGACAAACAACAAAGGACCCAACACAGATCCCTGAGGCACCCCACTAGTCACCTGCCTCCAACCCGACAAACAGCCATCCACCATTACCCTCTGGCTTCTCCCATTCAGCCACTGTTGAATCCATCTTGCTATTCCTGCATTTATACCCAACAGTTGAACCTTCTTAACCAACCTTCCATGAGGAACCTTGTCAAAGGCCTTACTGAAGTCCATATAGACAACATCCACTGCTTTACCCTCGTCAATTTCCCTAGTAACCTCTTAAAAAAATTCAAGAAGATTAGTCAAACATGACCTTCCAGGCATAAATCCATGTTGACTGTTCCTAATTAGACCCTCTTTATCCAGATACTTATATATATTATCTCTAAGTAGCTTTTCCATTAATTTGCCCACCACTGAAGTCAAACTAACTATAATTGCTAGGTTTACTTTTAGAACCCTTTTTAAACAATGGAACAACATGCGCAGTACGCCAATCCTCGGGGACTATTCCAGTTTCTAATGACATTTGAAATATTTCTGTCATAGCCCCGGCTATTTCTACACTAACTTCCCTCAATGTCCTAGGGAATATCCTGTCAGGACCTGGAGACTTATCCACTTTTATATTTTTCAAAAGTGCCAGTACTTCTTTTACTTTGAAACTCATAATATCCATAGCTACTCTACTAGTTTCCCTTACCTCACATAATTCAATATCCTTCTCCTTGGTGAATACCGAAGAAAAGAAATTGTTCAATAACTAGTGAGCGAAGGGATTTCATTGCCAGTGGAAAACAAGCTATGATAATAAACTGCTGTTAATTCAGTTACCTGTTAAACAGCAGGACGGTGAGGTGAAGTTTTACCTCACTGCTACTAGTCATTGAAGGTTTCATTGCCTGCATGTATCGAAGAGCCTTCCTGTACTCTCCTTGGCACATCAAGGCCTGAATGATCCGGACATGCTGCCATGAAGATAGTGATCTGCTGGTGGCTGGATGCAAAATACGATCTAAGCCATTCTTAGAAAATAAGGAATAAAAAGAGAAAATCAAAATGTAATATTTTCCAACCAAAGATTACAACAGGAACATTCAGTTTAGTCAGTAGACCTAACACTTTTTTGTGATTGTTCCTGGTTCATAATATAGTAGGAACAAATCCGATTCACCTAATATAGAACAGTGCATCACAGGAACAGGCCCTTCAGCATACAATGGCTATGATAAATATGATGCAAGTTAAACTACTCTACAGAACATACAACAGTATAGTGCAAGAACAGGCCCTTTGGTTCACAATATGTTTGACAAATATATATTTAAGTAGTGAGGTTAAATTAGAGCTGGTTAAAATAATGCTCTACTGACTGATAATTATGCATTTCACAGGAGACACTTTATAAAAGATGCTTGCAAGTTACGGCTGGCAACCTCAGACATGTTGGTATTGCATACAAACTGTCAATTTGGCATGGTGAGAGACTGAGCTTTAATAATGTTAATTGGGCAATATAGAACTAGCTTGTCTCTGCTGCACTTGACCCACATAGCAGCAACTGTAATCCTTCCATTAAAAGCTTCCACAGTCCAGTTATGAACTTCGCCGGACAATATGTTATCTACCTTATTTGTTTAAACAATCACCGCAACTTCAATGCAATTCCTTCGCACACAACCATTTTACCTACTGAAAGCACACGGACATGCACTTTGGTAGTAGGAATAAAGGCAGACTATTTTCTGAATGGGGAGAGGATTTGGAAATTGGAGGTACAAAAGGACATGGGAGTGCTGATGCAGGATTCCCAAAAGGTTAATTTGCAGGTTGAAATCAGTAGTATGGAAGACAAAGGCAATGTTAGCATTTATTTAGAGAGGATTAGAAGAGAAAAACAGAAATGTAATGCTGAGGCTTAAGGCCTCATTTGGAGTACTGCGAGTAGTTTTGGGCCGCATATGGATGAGCGTTTGACAGCTCTGGGCATGTACTCGCTGGTAAGCTAGTAGGATGAGGGCGAGGTCATTGAAACTTAACAAATAATGAAAGGCCTGGAGAGAGTGGATGTGGAGAGGATGTTTTCACTGATGGGTTTCCACTTGGACCAGAGGGTACAGACTCAGAATAAGGATCTACTTTTAGAAAGGAGATGAGGAGAATTTCTTTAGCCAGAGGGCAGTGAATCTGTGAAATTCATTACCACAGACTGCTGTGGAGACAAAGTCATTGACATGGTGTTTTTAAAGTGGAGTGTAACAAGTTCTTGGGCAGTAAAGGGATCAAAGATTATGGGAAGGAGGCAGGAGAATGGGGTTGAGATGGAAAGATAGATCAGCCATGATTAAATGGAGTTGATTTGATGGGCTGAATGGCCTAATTCTGCTCCTATGTCATGAATTTATAGAGTGAATAAAATAATGAGGATATTAGATATGATGAATACACACACTCTTTTACCCAGGGTAACGGTATCAAGAACTAGAGGGCATAGGTTTAAGGCACTAGGGGAAAGATTTGATGGGAACCTGAGTAACAATCTCTTCACACAGAGGGTGGTGGGTATTTGGAACAAACTGCCAGAGGAAGTAGTTGAGGTAGCTATAATAACAATATTTAACAGACATTGTGACATACATGGATGGGAAAGGTTTAAAAGGATATGGATGAAAGCAGGCAAAAGGATTAGCTTAGATGGGACATCTTGGGCAGCATGTGCGATTTGGGCTGAAGGACCTATTTTCATTGCTGTTATTGTCTACAATTATGTAGATTGTCTACGTAACTGTCTACAATCCCATGTTTCCTTTAATTCACTTCTGATATTCTTTCCATTTTCTGTTTTTATCTTTTAATACCTTTCTCAATTTATAACATATCAAATGGCTTGACGAAGAGACTGGTGTTGTGCAATAAAATTTGATATAATTTGCCTAATGATCAGATTGTACTTCAACAAGGAAGCTACTGAAACTGTTACTTTCTACGTTGGTCCAAGCACAACAGTCGCTCCAGGGAATACCTGATTATCTTACTATGTGACTGGTTCTAGACTACCTAATACTGTCCATATTGCTTCTGACAATTCCCATTCTCACTTCACAGCACAGCCTCAGAATTTGTGGGGAAATGGCATCTACTATGCTAACCATAGGGGATCCACTGCGGAATGAAGTCCCCGAACCACAGCAGTACGGCACCAGACTGTGGCAAAGCCTAACATTTTATGAACAGAATTGAGTGGTCAAAAAAAAGGCAAGTCTACAAAAGAACAAAAAAAGTATATCAATATTAAATCAGCGTAGCCAATTATCAATGTTACTAAAAAATTGAATAGGACTTTTAATTGCTACCTGAGAGCCAACAGGAAACCCATGGGCCAAATCATCTTCTTTTGTCTCATGATAAAATATTGCCATTTTCTTGAATATCTATAATATCCAAGCCTTCTCAATTAGGAAGAATTCTTGGTTGAGAAAGAAACCCTCAGTGAAGACCAATTGTTCAAAATGGCATTCACACTGGACTCTATTAGGAATCAAATATTCAAAGCACTATTGGCAGACCTGTCAGTAAGTTCTGGACTTCTAGGTTCATGTGCGTATTTGCAAGAACCCCAGAACTGCTGACACTCCTAAAGTGAAAAGATGGCATGCACCTACAATTAAAATCAGGCTAATTATTTTTGACGCAACTTCTTTGAGTCTTATCTTCAAAACCCTACACCCATTCTATGCATATTCACTTTCATTGTGGGGTTGCCCAAAGCTTTCACTGGTCTGTGACACAATGGCACAACTCTTAAATAAACCAAACATCCTTTTTTCAGAATCTACCTAATCATGTCATTACATATTCACAGGTGTTCCAAAAATATTTAAGAGCATTTTGCCCATTCTATTCCAAACTTACTTCTGGTCAGGATGCATAATAAGATGTATTTTTTCATCTATCTTCACAGCATATTAATCACTGATAACTATATTAGTTTGAATCCTAACAAAAGGGGCTGTACTCTGATCATCATTGTTTTAGTTTGTGAAGGCATTCAAGATATCCAACTTCTGAATAAAGGTAAAAATCTATCTATATTCTATATCTATCTATATAGTTAAAAGTCTGAATCTATCTATATTCTATATCTATCTATATAGTTAAAAGTCTGAACTTGTACGTATATTATTTATTTGTGTGTGAGTTTGTGTACAATCACATCTTCTCGAAAAAAACGACTCTGTAACGGCAAACATTTTTACATATTCCGGTAGACATTGTTCCCGGGAATCCAAAATCGCCTTATCTGAAAATTTCATGCTTTATTTCTCAAGTTATTACAGAAAATGTTCAGAAATCTAACAAAACTTTGAATTTAAAAACGACTGCCTCTCGCTGTGTGTGTGTGTGTGTGTGTGTGTGTGTGTGTGTGTGTGTGTGTGTGTGTGTGTGTGTGTGTGTGTGTGTGTGTGTGTGTGTGTGCATGCATATCACGCCACAGCTCGCCCCCCCCGCAAACGCGCATCGAGGACAGGACCCAATGGAGTCTAGTACTTATTAAAAATCTGATCGTGTCTGTGTGGTTGTCTTTACATCTTCACCAAAACATTATGCGGTAACAATTACATTTTTACATATTCTGATTGACATTTTTCCCCTCACTGAACATTTTATGCTTTATTTCTCAACTTATTACTCCTTAAAAGTTTAACAAAATCAAAAGACTTTAAATTTAAAACAAGCAGCTTCAATGGATGATGTCATAATGACGTCACTATCTATGCGTACACAATAGCGCTAAAATTTTAGCACCACCTTAATCACAATTGTCCTGTGGTTGTTTTGTGTTAAGTTTAGATTTATGTTATATTTCACAAGTTATTGACATTTTAAAATTTACAAAACCTCAATTTGAGAAAAATAACCTCCTTGTATTTACAGCTATGACATTACAATGGGATTGTAGCCCTGCTCACAACATTGTTGCTAACCAATAAACTGAATCCTGCTAACTAGCAGGTGCAAATGCATTTTTCTTAAAGTCACAGTTCACTGAATTTTTTTTAAAGCTTAAAATGAGGGAGGGTGAATAAGGTGAAATGAGCAACCCCTGCGCAGTTGGGGGCCATGGGTGAATGGTGGAATATTGTGTTGGGGAATGGGTTGCGTTGGGGGACCAGGCCTCCCGTGTGGGCTATGGGTGGTGGAATATTGCGTTGGGGGACCAGGCCTCCCGTGAGACAGGGACCCAGTTGGTCTAGTATATATATAAAAATATTAAACTACAAAAACACTTTTCAAACCACTTTTCTACTTGCCCTGCTCGTCAGCCGCGTGGACCACAAATTTTGTTTTTAAAAACCACCATACTTTTTTTGGTCGTGTGTACTTGCCTGGCCTCACGACGGGGACCCAAAGGCTCCACGGTTATTTAACACTTAAAATAACTGAAAACAGCACCCCCCCATCCGCGCATGCGCAGTTGGGGGCGGGTTCCCCTGCGCCTCACAACCGTGATCTCTAGCGTCACAACGGGAACCCCACAGCCGCGCCTGCGCAGTTGGGCCCTTTCCAAGATTTCAGATCGCCATCTTTTTTCCCTTTTGTCTGTACTGTCCTGGCCTCACAACAGCTCCACAGGTAAGTTTCCTGCTATTTTACAAACGCCTCCACAGGTCCGCTCTTCAATTTATTAACTTTAACTTAATTTCAGCCAACAACGGCACAACTTTGAACGCGGCAGCTGCGCATGCGCAGTTTGGTGGAATATTGCATTGGGGGAGCGGACCCAACAGGTCCGCACTTTGTCTAGCAAATAAAAAAAATCTCAGACTATGCCACCCACTACTTATCATCTGATGAACTATGAGGGTTAGTACAGATGGCTTTTAAAAGTCTGAACTCTCATACAGTTTTAAAAGTAAATAATTTCCAGCACCATCTTACTATCTCTGTTATAATTTCAAGAGATAAAAAAGTCAACTGAAGCTAAAACAGAATTACTGGTGTCACTTACCTCATGATCATTGTGATCCAAAAGCCAAAATCCTTGGATGAGGTTCACCAGCCCCACAGGTATGGCAAATGCTGGTGGGAAGGATTCAATTGAAGATTCATTCTTGTTAGGAGCAGATGAAAGAACATCCAGCAGAAGGTAAATAGCCTTAAAATGGAGAGGTCAAGGTTCCAAACACTACACAATGACCCATAAGCAATTATTCAGGCAATAAATAAAGTGTATGAGTTTACTCATGATTTTGGCCTCATGCAACATTTTCTTCAGAAAGGTATGTGACTGGTGAGGAGATACATAATTCCAGATTCCTGAAGTAAGATTGGCAAGCAATAATTGAAACAAGGACATATTAACTTTGAAGTTGCTAGAAAGACTTTATGTGAAGTTTACTCCACACTTGCAAGCTGGTAATCCCATTTTGACAATTATCGTCAGAAAAATTACAATACTATACATATTTTTCTCATCAGATTGGATATAGATTGCCAGCAATTTTGATTTATCTATAGATCCCTGGTTCTGGAGACAAATTTGATATTATACAACCTCAATGCAGTTGGTTCAACTACTTCACTACTTGCAAGTTATTGCTGTTCTGAATTAACATTAGATACACTGAACAACATTTCACTTAATGCAGAAATTACTTGCAGAATCAGTGATACTTGCAGAAAGGCAACACACACATGTTTTTTTTGAAGGATACAATGGCATGCTTTGTCGTCTCATCTACATTCTCCAGCAAATATACATCAAGAAGTGCCTATTAATTTAAACAAACAGTTTTAATATTTGCAACATTTCTAAAAAAACATTTTACAATTCATAAACTAATCTTATATGAATTATATCCTTACATGAAGGGTTGATGGTGGATATTTTCCTGTCCCTCCTTCATCCTTCTTCCATAATTGTTCTATGTTATTCCCAGTCTCTGACACCATCCCATCAATTAACAGGCAGTCTGAACACCATTTGCCTCTGGATAAAGCAAAGTTAATTTAGAAATGTTAAATGTTTAGAAATGTTATTCAAAATTACCATCGCCAATTAAAAAAATCAAAGTCTATTTTTTCTCAAAAAAGAAAATTTCCACAGAAAACAAAGGCTCAAAATTTGAAAACCAGAATTTATTAAGCACCATATAAAATCCAAGTAGTTATTCAGAAATTCTTAGGATCATGGTGATCCACATATAATTTAGAACAAAAAAATTAGAAACATACTTCGACAAACGCTCCAGCTTGTGTCGCCTGTTGGTATAATAGTTTTGTATTACAGGATAATTGTAGACGGGCCTGGATAATTGTAATAGATCAGCATCATCTAAGGGAAAGGAAAATGGCATTTTAATAAATTGCACAGACTGACCAAGCGGAGCAGTAAAAAAAAGTTATTTTGATTTAATTGATAAGTAGAGCCAGGATGTTTAGGCGCTAAAAATATCTGAAATAGGCAGGCAAAAAGGCATAACAAAATACAAAAAAGGCATGAAAAAGGCATTTATTTCCACCACCAAAATATGGTTAAAAATGATAATTATAAAGGTATACTACATTCAATGACCAAAGTTGCCTGGTTGCACATAACTACCAGCATGTTTTCAAATTATCTGGTGTCAGACAAATTATGCTACAGTTGTGAAAAACTTATTTCTATCCCAGCTGAGGTCACTCCCATGCTGGGAGATGAAATATTTCTTCTCATGATTCACTGCTCTCACATAATTTGTAAAACAGCACACAGTTGTCTGTAGAGAATATATCACTCCCGTACACTCTCACCAAATCGTTCAATTTTTTACAAGTTGCTGACTTGACTTTAGGGTAGATCCTAGAGGAGTGGGGATGCAGACCTCTGCAGGCAGGCCAAGTACAAGCTGAGAAGAAGAATAAGAGCTGCCAAGGAAAACTACTCTGAGAAGTTGAGGAGCAAGTTCTCAGCAAATGACTCTTCTTCAGTGTGGAAAGGCGTGCAAGAAATCACATGCTACAAGTGGAAACCCCCCCGCTTCTTGGACAATCGTCAGCTGACCAACGACCTGAACGAGTTCTACTGCCGGTTCAATAAACAGAAACTTAACCCTGGTACCCCCACACCCCATCAACACTTCACACCTACTCACAGCTTGACTCCAGTTTGCAAAGACTGGCCCCTCTCCAATCACCACTTACAGCCGGGTTTCACCCCAGTGGTGTCAATTTTCTTGTAAGATATTAAAACGGCTAAAAAAAGGCTGATTTAGGCACTTAATCGTGTAAAAGACAATATGTTCCTGAAATCATCAAAAAAGGCACATGGCAAAATCCTGGCTCTATTCATAGGCATTATAAAAAATATTCTGAGCTTACCTGAACCCTCAGGAAGTAGACCGGCTCGACAGAACCATAGCACAATCTGAGCATATTTTGAAAGCAGAGTGCCAACAATACGTTTGTTCATTAAGTCAACCAGTCCTGTATGAAAGATAGTTCGTATTAGTATGCTAATAGTTTGCTAATGGTTATGCCCCTGTCCCACTTAGGAAACCTCTGGAGACTTTGCACCCCACCCAAGGTTTCCGTACGGTTCCCGGAGGTTTTTGTCAGTCTCCCTAGTGATTTCCATTTTAAAAACCAGTAATTTTTTTAGTCGAAGCCGGTTGCGATGCTAGTTGAAGGTGGTTGCCGGAGGACAAAAGCCTCCGGGAACCGCACGGAAATCTTGGGTGGGGTGCAAAGTCTCCAGAGGTTTCCATTCAGGTTTCCTAAGTGGGACAGGGGCATTACTGTCACTTAAAAACAGAAAGTATTCGGTGTTTAATTGTTAGTATGATTTAGGAAATGTAATTAACACAGGGCTTTTAAATGTTTCTGTGCACAAAATAGAACTACATGTTAGTAACAATACAACTGTAATAGTTAAAAACACACCTCGCTCAGTCAATTCCTGGGCCTCTGTAAGGAAACAGCTAACAATGGTGGTGAGGTTGCTAAGTAACATCTGGCAGTGCTGTAGAGATTGGAGTGTGTGTGAGTCAATGAAGTGACACGATCCATCAAAAAGTGAAATACCTAGTGGTTAAAGGACAAGGTGAGACAATCTAGAGTTAAGAATAAGGCAATCTTCAAAACAACCTTGAACAGTTTCCAGAACTTAATTCTCACTGGAAGACATACAGTACTTGCATTAGTCAGCATTCTAAATTGTAAAAGTTGTGCAATTTACAATTTATTTCATTAATTAAATTTAGGATGTCCCACTTGGCTCACATCAACAGAACCATATGTGCAAGTGTTTAAGAAAGAACTGCAGATGCTGGAAAAATCAAAGGTAGACAAAAAATGCTGGAGAAACTCAGCGGGTGAGGCAGCATCTATGGAGAGAAAGAATTGACGACGTTTCTGAAGAAGGGTCTCGACCCGAAACATCACCAATTCCGTCTCTCCATAGATGCAGCCGCATCTGCTGAGTTTCTCCAGCATTTTTTGTCTACATACAAGTTTATGATGTCAGCTAAGTTATGATAGGGAGCTGCCAAGCAAGCACTAGCTCCTTCCAACCAGGAAGATGCAAATAACAGATCTCTTCCAAAACAGATATGCTCAAGGTTGACTTGCACATCTCTCAGAAATTCAATATACAAAATTTCGAGTTCAGAAGATCACCAAATAAAATCTCGAAGAACGTAATGATGGACAAGGGCACACATAAGGTTTGTGCAACATGTTATGAAGCAAGGCAAAATATAAATCCCTTCCTTTATGCAAAACAAAAATTAGAGACATTAAATCTTTAAGAATGTTAGGTTGTTAAAGTTATAAATGGCTTTATCCACTGGTGAAATGTTAATTTGGTATTAGTTAAATAAGTGGCATAAATAAGGCTATTGTTTCTTTATGAAAATGTTAAAATACTCTCCAAATATTTAGTTCCATCAATAATAGAGCATGGTCACAGGATTGCTGTTGGAGCTTAAGTTTTAAGAACATGGAGCACTCCAAAAAGTATACATTACCGTTTTCTGAGCAGCTTTTGGCTCAACTCCAAAATGGTTAGGGTTGGGGAAAAAAAATGTAAAAGGAATCAAGCAGAGTGAGAGACAGATTGAGAAGGGGCCAAGTTGGTTGGCCAGATACACAAGATTTTGGAAGAGCAGGCGAAAATGGCGAGCTCGGCAAGCTATATCTAACTTGTTTGGTCCATCACGGGTACCAATCCTCCTATCTTCAAAGGGATCTATAGGAGGCGCCGTCTCAGAAAGGTAGCCAGCATCAACAACGACCTTCACAACCCTGGCCAATTCTCAGTTCACTCCTGGCATTGTGAAGGTTGTACAGGAGTCAAAAAATTAATCTCCAGGTTCAGAAACAGCATCTTCCCACCAACCATTAGGCTCATTAACACGACAAACACCAACTAAACTACAAACTGTCTTGGTTTCACTAGGGACATTATGTTTTTGTTTTGCATGAAGTTTTTTTAAATTTATGGAACTTTTTTTGTTTACTGCCTTATCTGAGTACTGTGATTACAGGCCCGGTTTGCTGCTGCAAGTATTAATATCATTGTTCCGTTTCAGTATATATGACAATTAAACACTTTACTCTTGAATTCCAGATAGTCTGACTGTACTGGCCCATTTCTAAACAGTGAAATAGATGGTAAATATGGGTGATTTGGCAAGGTGGGGTAGATACCAGATCAACACAAAATACGGCACCACGGTTGATCAAGACAGGCTACAGCAGCAGCAGTTTGATCTGGAAGAATTTGTGTTGAGTACAAGCGAATGGCATGAAGGGTTGAGAATTATAATGCCAAGAAATTCAAAGTGGTTAAAGTGCACATGCATTCCCTATGTCACACGAGCATATGGTGAAGACATACATTTATTAATTTTTATTTTTATTATGCAAATCTAGATGCCTCATTGCTAAATTGTTAAATTCAAAGTGGTGAAAAAGTAGATAAAGGTAAACAAAGATCAGATACAGATACATTTTATTTGTCACGTGTGCCAATTGGCACAGTGAAATGAAGTCACCATACAGGAAACAAAATAAAGAACACAACACAGAGTAGATAGAAATTCAACATAAAACATCCCCTCACAGCAGGATCAGAATTTCCCACCGTGAAGGAAGGCACCAAAGTCAGTCTCTTTCCAATGTTCCCCATTGTTCACCCGTGGTCAGGGCCTCCCCGAGCCCTCCGCTGTCGCCACTCCGGACGGCCCGATGTTTAGGCCCGCTCCCCGGGGTATTGCAAGTCGGATGTCGGGGCTGGGGGACGTCCTCAGCGACCTGGGCCTCGAGTCGGCCACCTCCTACCGGAGTCCGCGGCTCCCAAAGTCCGCAGGCCGCGCCGGGTGGAGACACAATGCTGGAGGCCCTCGGCAAAGGGCCCCAGGACTCCTTAGATTTCAGCGCCGCGTTGGGAGCTCTCCAAACCAGAGCTCCACGATGTTGGAGCAGCAGCCCAACGCTCCGGAGCTCCAATGGCGACCCAGGTAGGCATCGCCCGCTCCGTGGTGACTCCAGCGCCGCTGTTGCAGCGCTGGTCCGGTTCCCAGTCCCCGGCAGGAAAGGCCGCTCCGATCCAGGAGGTAGGCCGCGAGGTGGGGAGGCGAGGACACGACTCGGAGAAATAGTCACGTCCCTGCCAGGAAGCCACTGGGAACTAGTTTCCCCTTTACCCTGCCCCCCTCCCCCATGTAGAAAAGTTAAAGTTCCCCCTGAAAACACACTTTTAATGGACTAAAAATAAAAAGATGTAAAAACAAACGGGCTGCAGGCAGAGGCTGCTGTTAGTGCAGCGCCGCTAGTGGATCATAAAACAAGCTTGCCATGTTACCTTTACAACTTGCGTTTTGATTTTTCTGTGAATTTTCAAATACACACAAATCAAAGAACACACATATATATATATATATGGATTTATATATATCTAAATCTATATATTATAGTCAGTATTAATAAAGCCCCAATAATTTAGAGATAGAAGATATCTTGGATACTCTACTTCAACTTCATCGCACAACTTGTGCTCTAGGTGTCATATCCAGATCTACACCTCGCTGTAAATCAATTTTTACCCCCAAAGTGATTTTAAAAAGCGGTTAAGGGTATAGCATACAAAATCAACTTGGATGATTAACTGTTTAGGGATAAACATGCTGAGAAATGAAATTATTTTCTTCCAGTCATAGTATAAATCTATCGATGAGATAGAACATTAAAGTGCAACCCAAAGACTAAAAAATATACCAAAAGATATTTTCATAGGTGCAAATAAATCTTCAGTTGAAAAGCTATGCGTTCTGGAAATACAAGATCTGATTTGCTGCATCTGCACCACAGGTGGTTTCAAGTGGGAAAGGCCAAGTATAGGAAGTAAATAAAATTATGTTTATTAGCTGTGGACTTACAGATGTTGTCCAGTTCCTCTTTTGTACGAGTTATTTTTTTCCAGGTCCACTCAAGCACAAATCGCAGACTGGCAGCTGACCTGGGTTGTTCTTGCAATGAACAGTTTAAAAAAAAAAATCACAATACAGAACAAAAATCACACATTAAACACAGTAAAAACAATTGTGCACAAGCTAAAAAGGTTTTTCAGTATGCTTAAACTTAGTTCAATGAATTGCAAAAAATGTAATGTCAAATTGTGTGAAAATATCTATTGGTATTTCAGCTGCTCTCTGCTCAAATTACTGAATAGGAAGGGAATCAGTAACTGATAATCCACTTTGGTGGCAACCACAGGAGGGTAGACTATTATCTGAATGGAGGCCGATTAGGCAAAGGGGAGATGCAACGAGACCTGGGTGTCATGGTACACCAGTCATTGAAAGTAGGCATGCAGGTGCAGCAGGCAGTGAAGAAAGCGAATGGTATGTTAGCAATCGTAGCAAAAGGATTTGAGTATAGGAGCAGGGAGGTTCTACTGCAGTTGTACAGGATTTTGGTGAGACCACACCTGGAGTATTGCGTACAGTTTTGGTCTCCAAATCTGAGGAAAGACATTCTTGCCATAGAGGGGGTACAAGAGAAGGTTCACCAGACTGATGTCAGGGATGTCTGGGATGTCAGGACTTTCATATGAGGAAAGACTGGATAGACTCGGCTTGTACTCGCTAGAATTTAGATGATTGAGGGGGGATCTTATAGAAACTTACAAAATTCTTAAGGGGATGGACAGGCTAGATGCAGGAAGATTGTTCCTGATGTTGGGGAGGTCCAGAACAAAGGGTCACAGTTTAAGGATAAGGGGGAATTCCTTTAGGACCGAGATGAGGAAAACATTTTTCACACAGAGAGTGGTAAGTCTCTGGAATTCTCAGCCACATAAGGTAGTTGAGGCCAGTTCATTGGCTATAATTAAGAGGGAGTTAGATGTGACCCTTGTGGCTAAAGGGATCAGGGGGTATGGAGAGAAGGCAGGTACAGGATACGGAATTGAACGATCAGCCATGATCATATTGAATGGCGGTGCAGGCTCGAAGGGCCGAATGTCCTACTCCTGCACCTATTTTCTATGTTTCTATAAGATCAATTTAGGTGATTCATGCAGGGATCAATAAGTACAACTTCAGATGAGCGAGTTTAATAAACTTAATTTTATTTGTAACACGTTCTTCAAACACGTTGTTCACAAAGTAAAAACATCCCTTTTTTTTTTAAACCTTTGAACAGGTATGGCAGTGTACTAAGTTTAATGATGCTAAATGAAACTTAAAGGTTGGGTGCAAAAGCTCACAATTTATTTCTTAGCACATACAAGAAGTAGTTGAGCAAGAGTTGCATTCTTTAGCTTTTATTTTATTGTCTATTTACATAATTATATTGTGCTGAGAGCAATTTTAGGTCGGGTTAATATGTGGAAGACAGAAGACATGAAAGCGCCAGACAACTATCCAATAATTCTTGCTGACAAGAATATTATTTTCCCAATTCTTTTCCTCACAAGATTAACATTTCATGACTAGGCCAATATGAAGCATCGATACTTGAATAAGATAATGGCAACAATGGGTAATTCATGCAATCTGCCTGCCTGATATAATAATTTTCGGGAGACCAACACAAATTTGGATAAATCATTAAGCATTAATGATTGATTGATGGACTAATGATGCAACTGTACAAGTCAGGGTGACACCATGACTTGGAGTACTTTTTGCCGTTCTGGGCACTCAGCTACACGAAGGATGTCATTAAATAGGAAAGGGTGCAGAAGAGATTCCCCACTACGTTACCTTGGCTTGCAGAATTAAGTTATAGGAAGAGGTTGGGTAGGCTGGGACATTTTTATTTTGAGCATAGGAGGTTCAAAATCATGAGGGGTATGGATAGAGTGAATGCACAGTCTTTTTCCCCAGGGTACAGGATTCTAAATCAATTTCACTTGCTTTATCTAGCTTAGTATCCCAACACATAACATATTAACAACCTACAAGAACAGCAAGCCATTCAGCCTCTTAAGTTCAATAATCCCCAGATCAATCAATTTTCAAATCACATTATTTAGGTGGCCAGAATACAAAGCTGCAAATGGAAGCAACAGCTGATAGTCATATTTTAAAAATTCACTTTCAATTCTACCCATACTCACTACATTCAATTACAAGACCACTCAATTCAAAGTAGAATTAAAATATTAAAAATAACTAAGCTAATTTTGTTTTAAACATGTTGATGGCTTACCTTCTGTCGTCCATTGTTTGATGCATCCGGTTATTAAACCCAAAGAACTTGATTCCACAGCTGCTGACAAAATAGCTTCAAGCTTTTCCTCCTGAAGGAGAGAATTGATATTACAATTAAATTTGAACTCCAAACACCGCTTCAATTTTAAAACACTGGCCCAGTAGTCAAAAACGTGCACCAGCATCTCAAAGACATACAGTTTAGTAGGCTAATTGGCCACTGTAGACTGTGTGGAGGAGTGGTAGAATCTTGGGGAGGGGAAGAAGGGATGATTATAAATGAAAATTGGCTTAGTATAGGAAGTGTAAATGGATGCCTGATGGTGAACTCAGTGGGCCAACAGACCTATTACATGCTGCACTTTTATAGGACTATGAGAATCTCACATGAAATACAGACCAAATCGAAATGAACAAAATACATTTTATGGTCAAAAAGGATGCCAGACATTGCATGGTTTAGCCAGAGTCAGCGTCCCACAGCACATAAACAGGCCCTTTAGCTCAAAGTCAACACCAAACATCAAGTACCTATTTACACAAATCCCATTTAATTCTCCCCACATTCCCAACAACTTCAATCCTATCCCACATATTGCCTACATATAGGGACAATTTAAAGCAGCATATCAACCTGCCAGTCTTTGGGATGAGAGGAAATCAGAGAAATCAGTGAAAAGTCTGTATGATTACTATGAGAATATGCAAACTCAACACATTCAGCAAAGGAAGACAAGGTCAAACCCAAGTTCCCCGAGCTTAGAGCAAGCAGTTATACAAATGTACCACTCATATTTGAAAGGCACTAATTAACTTCCAGTGATTTCAAGATCCCAAGAACCAAGACTCCCAACCTATTGCCGAATTTAAGAAACCTATCCAACATAAACCCCCAGAGTCCATGAGATGTCAGAAAGTTAACAAACATTTGTTAAATAGGAAAAAATTGATAAATGTTCCTCTATTTACCTAATTTCTTCAAAAACCTTACTGAGGAAAAAAAACCAAATACCTCTTCTCAAACAATCAAGCTATAAAGTAGTTGCAAAAGATAATAACATTGAGTTGGAAAACAATCTGGGCCTTAATTATTCAATTATTACTGATTAAATGTTCATGCTTTAAGTCATCTGACAGAAATGACACAAAATAGCAGATTCATTCTCGTCACTAAAGGTCAACAATAATCTATTCAACGTTTGCTGCTCAATAAATAGGTTTATCTGTTCAAAATCTGTTTCCAAAAAGCTTCTATTTTGTTTAAAAAACATTACATAGAACTTTCTTCATTTACAGATGTGAACATCACTGACATTATTTGAGACTAAATGTGAAGTGGCAGTCAAATCAAAAAATACATACAGATTCTGCAACTAAAAATTTAACAGAAACACAACCATCATTTGTTCGGTACAAAGCAAGTTATTAAAATCATGCAATGAATTTCTCAGTTACACATATGTCAAAACTAACAGGGTACCCTTAATTTCTCTACCTCCTTTAGCCTCTTCCCTACTTATAATGCACTAAACATATTCTCAATTGTCTTAATATACCCATTTTGTATGAGAGTTCTCTCTGAAAGCATCTTACTACATTGAAAATCCTATAAAAATGAACATTGTTATTGAATAGAGAAAACTAAGATCACCATTTAGTTTTTCACAGAAGGAAACGCATTCAATTAATCAGTCCACTAGCTTTAAGTAAAATGATGAAAAATAAATCTGACAATAAGCAGTTCAGTAGTTTATTTTGAATGTTAATATAATAATTTGGCCTTCAGCCCAACTCTTCCATGCTGACTAAGATGCCCCATCTAAACTAGTTCCATTTGCCCACATTTGGTTTATAACCCTCAAACCTATCTATGTACATGTGCAAATGTATTTTAAACATTGCTATTGTACCTGTGAAATGGAGATTTACTGAAAGAACAGAAAGCAGTCATCTTTCAAATAGAATGTTTCCCAGCAGAAAAAAAACAGTATGGGAAAATTTTAGAAGGTGTGTTTATTGATAAGAAATGACTATACCTGTACTAACTTTTCTTTGTTTGGGGAGTGTGCGACAGGGAAGCTAAGGGATATAACTTATAGCACACTCCTGCAAGCAAATAAAAAATCTTGCCTTACATGGTGTTCGACTTGTCTGTGATAAGTAATCGAACTTTAACACCTGCCTCAACTACTTCTCTGCCAGCTCGTTCCATATACCCACCACTAAATGTGTGAAAATATTGCCTCTCAGGTTACTACAAAACTTTCCCCGGACCATAAACCTGTGCCCTCTGGTTCTTGATTTCCCAACCATGGGAAAATGACTGCATTCACCCTATTTATTCCCCTTATGATTTTATACACCTTAATATATGTTATATTCAAGGATGTATTCCACATAATTCCACAAATCAATGATAAAAATGTTCACAGAATGAAATCTATACCGTTTCTGGTAAGCATTTCACCACAAGAGCTCAAATGCAATAAACAGTATTTATCTTTTCTTTGGTGTTCATTTGTACAAATTAAAACAATGTAAATGACTCTCACTCTGTACTTACTTGTGACAGGCAAGAAGGCTGTACATCTGCAAGTCTTGGAGACAGAAGCCCAGCCATCAGGCAACGACTGTAACCATCAGGTATAGCTTCACTAAGAAAAGGGCCGACTTTCTTCAAATAATTCAATGTCTAGAAAATACGTAATCAAAAATCCTTCAATGACATTCTATCAAAAGAAACATTAACCCCATAGAATATTTTAATAGGAGAGCTCAGAATTCCAATTTCCTCAAAGACCTGAATGACCGTAGATTGTTGATTAATGTAAATGACAAAATTACAAACAAATTTCAGAATCTGTTCGGTAGCAGTTATATAAGCAACTACTATCAGTATATTACATTCACAAATGTCCAGAATCAGGGATTTAAGAAAAATCCTAGATGCCAAAGAACAACCCAAGCAAATTATACCATATTTCTTATCTCCTTATAACATTCGGGGTTATTATGTTCATTGTGTCTCTACTAGCTTACAGAATTATACCATTCCCCATTAATTTTCTCTGCAACCAATATTCCCATCAACAGACCCCATACTCTAGCAATGATCTACAGACTAGGCACAGTTTAGAGCAGCCAATTAGTCTAGCAACCAACACATCTTGAGGACAAAGCTGAAGCACCCAGAGAGTTATGTGGTCACAGGAATAACATGCAAACTCAGCAGTTTGGGCAGCATTGGAAGTCAGGATTGGACCCGGGTCACTGATGCTGTGCGACAGTAGCTCTACTAGCTACACAACTGTGTTGCTTTATAGGCTTTATTTGAGCAAATGGGAGAAGTAAAATAAATAAAGCTATGATCAATCTAAGTGAATTATATGATAAGAATTAATACATTCGAGTCAATCGAGTTCATTAGTTAAGGCACCAAAAATATCATTAAGTGTTTAGAAAACTGCTAGGGGAGGGGTGAAGGGGAAGTCTTGATGGTTCAAATGACATAACCAGAAGGGACGAGGCCCTGCAGGCAGATTTTTAAATAGGAAAAGATGATAAAGAGCAGAACCTCAACATTCCCTATGCCACATAAGTGATCATTGAAATTGGTGGATATCACATATAGCATGGCTAGAAAAAGTGGCAAAGGGAGAGTATTAGCTTCCTTGCACACAAATGCCAATTCTTGAGGAAGTGGTTCAGCTACTAGTTGGATGGTCTGGGTCTCAGAGAAGGGACATCTGTTCTCACATGAAGGTTCAATGTTATTGTGGAATTCAGGTAGACACCTTGGTCAAGAACCAAGGGCCAGAGTGGTGACAGGCAAAAAGAAACAAAGCTAGTGACACAGTAAAACTTGAAAGATATATACATATATTTCATATGGAATCTAACATGTTCTGGAACTGTGGTTCAGCAGGTTAAATTGCTGGATTCAAAAAGGAATGGAATATGTAACTGAAAGGAAATAATTAGTTAGCCTGTGGACTAAGGTAGTCTGGGATCAGCCACATTGTTGTTAAATAGCTTGTATGAATTGGATGGGGCAAAAAACCTTTCTGCAATTTCAAGTTACACACCGATCACATCTTAATTCCAAAGGACTGACTAGTTAAATCAAATCACAAAATATTGAACATATAATATTGCAGATAAAAATAGTAACTAAAGACAAATTAAAAAAAATATTAAAAACGGGCATAAAAGGATTAAATTTATAAGGACCTACAAGACTAATTAAAACTCACTTAAGTAACATTGGATCTTAAGTCTCAATTTAACCCTTTTAAAATGACAAATAGGCTTGTAACTTTTTCATCCACATTACCTCAATGTAAAATATTAACCTATTGCTGCATTACTATGAGGAAATGTTCATTAAAACTCACCTCTTTTTGAAAACCAGAACCAGTTATATGAACAAGTCCAGTATTTAGCAAACATGTTGCATCTATAAAAGTAGAGAAAATCATTTACACCATCGAAAAAGTAATTTTGATTTATCTATAGTATCTTCAACATAAATTTGCCCTGCCATGTTTAATTCTGGTTCACTTTCTGCCATGTAAACCAAACAAGATGGATTAAAATCCCCCTCATAATTTCAGTTTAAGCCATTCACATTTGAATATTCAATAGAGATTGGAGAACGGAGAGTTGTCATAGAAAAATCCTCAAGCTTAAGTCTTCAGCAGCTGAAAAGATATTTGCCGATAATCAAATTAAATAGAATACAAATCTGATGCAAGAGAAGATCATAAATATGAGGCTTAACAATAAATTGCAAAATAACAAAAATGATGTTAATGACGTACGATTCCATAAGCAACGAGATAACGTATGTGAAGGAACTGCAGATGCTGGTTTAAACCGAAGATAGACACAAAAAGCTGGAGCAACTCAGTGGGTCACATAACATCTCTGGAGAAAAGGACTAGGTGTGACGTTTTATGTCATTTCCAACACATATACTCAGTTACGACACAATCATAAACCATGTAAACTAGTTTTGGTAGACTGGTTAATTGTGAATGGGCAATAATAGTATCCCTACTGTTTCTTAGTGAAAGTCAGTTAATTTTTTCAAAAACTGACCAAGCATTGATCGGCAATTACAGCCTAGCCAGCTGAGTATTTCTAGTGTTTTCTCTTCCTATTGCAAATTTTTAGCATCGACATACTTTTCTTTTTCACTTGAAATCTATGGTTTGGCAGGATCATTTCACAAGCTGGTAATCGAAGGTCCCCGAATAATCACCTCTGCATTCAATGCCAGCAATTAATCAACTTACATTTCAACTCACATTTTATTCACAAGAATGCTTCAGCAGTATGATCAGTTGCTGTTGTACAGTGCACTCACCAAAATTGTATGTACTAGGATTAAAAAATTGCTCTGGTGGAGGATAAGAAGGAGGAACTCCCCGGCTAAGGCTTCTTTCAAGTACGATGACATCCAGCAGATAATATGGGAAGGTCATGTTCACTACAGCATCAAGGGACCATAACGCAAAATACGGGCAGTTACCAAGCTTCTCACCCGCTCTAGAAATAAGAAATCATGAAGATGAAAATCAGAGATATTCATTCAATTTTTTAATAAAACTCCTTTTCAGGGACCAAGAGATATGGAGCCAAAGTACAATTTCATTGCTTTATCTCTTCACTGAAGCCTTTACAAAAACATATATACATTGCAGAATTTAGTTGAGAAGTTAAATCATTAATTATTTGGAAGCTGGATTATTTACCCTAACCACTGAACTTCCGAAACATGACAATTTTATATTTTTGATTTCCATATGCAGCATTATTATAATAACGCTAAGAAATATATACTTTTATTTGATTTAATTATTTTTAAACAATGCAATCCAAAACATTTCAGCACTTGTGGAAACATAAAGCTCTAATGTTATTGGAACATTTTTCTTAACCCAGCCTGGAATATTAAAACTCTTAACCTTCTGCATATTAACCAGATCTTGCTGACAGTCGTCACAGCTAGAGGAGGACAAATGCCATACTGCCCCGAAACCAGCATCATCACAGTCCTATCTGTGATATCTAACAATCACAACAGACTTTCTTTGAGAGACATGAAAACTGATTAATTTCATCAGGGGTCCTTGATGCAACTCAGTCAAATGTGATCTTCATGTCAAAGGCAGTCACCATTTCACTTCTAGAATTGGGATATTTAAGTTAATATTTGCTGCACTGGAGCCAATTAGGTATGGCAATATCCAATCCGAGAATCGATGGATGGGTTATTGGTAAGTATGTACCATTTGACAGCACCATCCATGATTCCATCACTTTGCTGTTGATTAAGCAGGTAATTGGGCATTAACCAGCTAGACAAAAATTTTAAAGGGGACTAGACCAACTGGGACCTGTTGGGTCCCCGTCACACGGGAGGCCTTGTCCACCAACGCAAGCCGTTCCCCTTATTCCAGCACTCACCCATAGCCGACAACTGCGCAGGGGCTACTCATTTCAGCCTCCCTCATTTAAAAAAAAATCAAAATCTTTTTTATTTCGTTTTCAGGACATAACAAAGTGCAAAGTTGTCCATTTGTTACAGACAGAGTGTACGAAAAGAATAAATACAAAACAACATATGCCAACATATAACAAAATACAAAAAAAATGAGATACCAAAAATAACCCCTCCCCAGTCACTGCCAGTGGGCATATGCAAATAGCAACCTGTCACAACAATAATCCACGATAAGTGAATGGGTAGACTGTTAAGCTGTACTTGATGATCAAGCATTTACAAAGTCTGGAATGCATTTAAAAAAGGTCCCCACGCTTTCTGAAACCTTCCATTTGAATGTTGAAGTGAGTACCTGATTTTCTTGAGCTTTAGGCAGGACATAATATCTGTCAGCCATTGTGTATGAGTAGGCGGGGTAGGTTCCGTCCACCTGAGCAGGATTGTTCGCCAAGCCAGAAGAGATGCAAAAGATATAGTGCGGCGTTTATCTGCAGTTAATCTAACCTCCTCACCAGTGGCCCCAAAAAGAGCGATTAGGAGCTTTGGTTCCAATTTGATGTTTAACACCTGGAATAATGTATGAAAGACCTCTAGCCAGAACTTAAGGCTGGGGCATGACCAATACATATGGATAAGAGAGGCTTCAGAAATGTTACATTTAACACAGAATGAACTAACCTCAGGGTAAAAAGTAGATAATTTGGCTTTTGAGATATGAGCCCTATGTACCACTTTGAATTGGATCAGGCAGTGACGAGCACATAGAGAGGTGGGATTAACCAGTTTAAGAATGGAACTCCATGTATCTTCCGAGAGAGAGAAACCCAAGTCTTCCTCCCATGCTGCCTTGAGCTTGTCCATGGGGGCGCGCCTTAGATCCAACATTTTGCCATATAAAGCTGAGACAAGTCTATTCTGAGATGGGTTTAAAGAAAGAACTGTATCAACAAGGGCTGTGTCTGTTGGTATAGAAGAGCTGGGCAGTTTATAGAACACACAATTGTTCAAATGATGCTACAGTGTTACCCATAAACAAGTCCTTGAAGCTCACAATGCCCTTCCTATGCCATTCTTTAAAGACAGCGTCCTGAGTTGATGGTTTAAAAAAGTGGTTTGATGCAATAGGGCTCAGTAGAGAAAAGTTATGCAACCCAAACCATTTCCTGAATTGAACCCATATCCTCAAAGAGTGTTTAACCACTGGATTTTTTACAGATTTAATTGAGGGGAGTGGAAGTGAGGAACCAAGTAGTGCAGGTATGGACATATTATCATCTGTGTGTAATTTCATGGCTACCCAGTCAGGGCAATCGGGCTGGTTGTGAAAGAAAGACCAAAATGCAAGGCAGCACAGGTTAGCAGCCCAATAATAAAATCGAAAGTTTGGAAGAGCCAGGCCATCAGCAGCCTTGGTTTTTTGAAGGTGGGCCTTATTAAGACGAGGCCGCTTACCTCTCCATATATAGGAGGAAATAACCGAGTCAAGATGGTCAAAGAAGGACCTGGAGATAAAAACCGGTAAGGCGTGAAAAAGGTACAAACATTTTGGTTAAATTATCATTTTGATTGAATTTATCCGGTCGACAAGTGACATTGACAGGGGTGACCACTGTGTTAGCGTCTGTTTGATCTGGTTTAACAGAATGATAACATTCTCTTTGAAAAGATCCTTGTATTTCCTCGTAACTGAAATGCCCAAATATGAGAGCTTGTTTTTTTCAATTTTGAATGGCAAGTTGGTAAGATCCAAGGGTTGTACTTCATAGTTAATGAGAAACAGTTCGCTTTTTCCAAGATTTATCTTATAACCTGAAAATTGACCAAAATTGAGCAGTGACATAGCAGAATGCAGAGAGGTGCCTGGGTTCGAGACAAAAAGCAAAAGAACGTCAGCATATAATGAGACCTTATGCTCTGTACTGCCCCTCCAAATACCGAATACGTCCTCATTTTTAAACTTTAAAAAAAAAGCATTTGCTAGGACGAGGAGAACTCGGTGTACTTGAATAGCAACAATGTTGCAAGCAGGGCTAAGCGCAGGGAAAAAGCAGTTATTTTTTCCAAGTTTCTGCACATTTGTGAACATTTTCATAAATAACTCGGGAAATAATCCATCAAATTTTCAGATGAGGCGATTTTTGACATGGTGGCATAAATCTATCAGAATAGTTTAAAATTTCACCATTGGCGCGTTGTGTTTTCGAGGAGATGTGAAACGCAGACGAACACACAAATAAATATACACACATCCAAGATCAGAGTTTTATAAGTATACTAGACCAAGGAGGACCCGTTGGGGTTGCCGGGGGGGGGGGGGGGGGGGGGGGGGGGGAGGGCCTGCGGTGTCACACACACACAAAAACCACCCGTCCCCCACACACACTAACCAACCCCCACATTATATTATTATTCATCGACTCCTTTTACCCCACCCCCACCCTATCCACTGACGCATAGCCCCCCAACTCGCAGGCACGTCTGGGGGTGGGGGGGGGGGCTATGCGGGGTACTCGCTAGAATTTAGAAGATCGAGGGGGGATCTTATAGAAACTTTAAAAATTCTTGAGGGGTTGGACAGGCTAGATGCAGGAAGATTGTTCCCGATGTTGGGGAAGTCCAGGACAAGGGGTCACAGCTTAAGGATAAGGGGGAAATCTATTAGGACCGAGATGAGAAAAACATTTTTCACACAGAGTGGTGAGTCTCTGGAATTCTCTGCCACAGAAGGTAGTTGAGGCCAGTTCATTGGCTATATTTAAGAGGGAGTTAGATGTGGCCCTTGTGGCTAAGGAAGTCAGGGGGTATGGAGAGAGGGCAGGTACGGGATACTGAGTTGGATGATCAGCCATGATCATATTGAATGGCCATGCAGGCTCGAAGGGCCGAATGGCCTGCTCCTGCACCTATTTTCTATGTTTCTAGCACAGTTTTTTAATTACATTCTATGAGCAGAGGTGCTTCTTACAAGTCATTCAACAAAGAGGACACCAATTCATCAGCAGAGGGAAGTGTCTTTGCCAATGTTACATATGTGTAGTTAATGTCAATGAGTCGAGGGCACCTGTCTTTTTTTCTCTCCACCTTTATATCACTGTACTGTCCCCTCTCGTCTGCTGTTAAGACAGGACATACCCTGGGATTATAAAGAACAGATCTCGAGGCACTGATCAGGTCAGATAGCACCAGTGAGGAAACAGAATCATCATTTAGAGTCAATGACTCTACATCAGAACTGGGAAAATTGAGAAGACATCTGTTTTATGTTTGGCTTTCAAGTGGCTTGCTAGTGCAGAGAGCATTTAGGAGTCAGACAAGATTTGGAGTCACGAATAGGTCAGACCAGATAAGTAGGTAGTGACTCAGAAGGATTATTGTGACAGCCCGAGTTATTTGTGGCTATCATTAACTTCTGCATTAGTAACTTCTGCACCACCACACCTTGAAATTAAAACCCATTATAAATAGAAATATGCTAAGCTTAAAAGAGTTTCATTTTATTAGTTGATAAAAGAACATAATTTAAAAATCGTGCAGGATGATTTGTTAGCTGCCGAGGAAGAATTGAGGATAGGACTATAGAAACATAGAAAATAGGTGCAGGAGTAGGCCATTTGGCTCTTCGAGGCTGCACCACCATTCAATATGATCATGGCTGATCATCCAACTCAGTATCCCGTACCTGCCTTTTCTCCATACCCCCTGATCTGCTTAGCCACAAGGGCCACATCCAACTCCCTCTTAAATATAGCCAATGAACTGGCCTCAACTACCTTCTGTGGCAGAGAATTCCAGGGATTCACCACTCTGTGTGAAAAATGTTTTTCTCATCTCGGTCCTAAAAGACATCCTTAAACTGTGACCCCTTGTTCTGGACTTCCCCAACATCGGGAACAATCTTCCTGCATCTTGCCTTTCCAACCCCTTAAGAATTTTTAAAGTTTCTATAAGATCCCCCCTCAATCTTCTAAATTCTAGCGAGTACATGCCGAGTCCATTCTCTCTATTTTCATATGAAAGTCCTGACATCCCAGGAATCAGTCTGGTGAACCTTCTCTGTACTCCCTCTACGGCAAGAATGTCTTTCCTCAGATTAGGAGACCAAATCTGTACGCAATACCCCAGGTGTGGCCTCACCAAGACCCTGTACAACTGCAGTAGAACCTCCCTGCTCCCATACTCAAATCCTTTTGCTATGAATGCGAACATACCATTCGCTTTCTTCACTGCCTGCTGCACTTGCATGCCTACTTCAATGACTGATGTACCATGACACCCAGGTCTCGTTGCATCTCCCCTTTTCCTAATCGGCCACCATTCAGATAATCGTCTACCCTCCTGTTGTTGCCACCAAAGTGGATTATTAGTTACTAGTTCCCTTCCTATTCAGTAATTTGAGCAGAGAGCAGCTGAAATCCCAATAGATATTTTCACACAATTTGACATTACATTTTTTGCAATTCATTGAACTAAGTTTAAGCATACTGAAAAACCTTTTTAGCTTGTGCACAATAGTTTTTACTGTGTTTAATGTGTGATTTTTGTTCTGTATTGTGATTTTTTTTAACTCTTCATTGCAAGAACCCAGGTCTGCTGCCAGTCTGCGATTTGTGCTCAAGTGGTCTCGTTGCATCTCCCCTTTTCCTAATCGGACACCATTCAAATAATAGTCTACTTTCCTGTTTTTGCCACCAAAGTGGATAACCTCACATTTATCCACATTATACTGCATCTGCCCACTCACCCAACCTATCCAAGTCATCTTGCAGCCTCCTAACATCCTCCTCACAGCTAACACTGCTCCCCAGCTTCGTTTCATCCGCAAACTTGGAGATGTTGCATTCAATTCTCTTGTTCAAATCATTAATATGTTTTGTAAATAGCTGGGATCCCAGCACCGAGCCTTGCGGTACCCCAATAGTCACTACCTGCCATTCTGAAAAGGACCCGTTTACTTCTACTCTTTGCTATGTGCGTGCACCACACTTCAGTCCATCAAGTCATCAGTCTGAAGGGTCTCGACCCGAAACATCACCAGAGATGCTGCCTGTCCCGCTGAGTTACTCCAGCATTTTGAGTCTACCTTCAATCAATCAATCAAGATACACCCACTGTATCCTGACCAAATTCAGACAGATTGACTGTGGGTATTAACTACAAATGGTGGGCAAAATCTCTTTTTGTTTGATATTAAATGCAAGCATAACATTTGAGAATCTCATCAGCTATAAGTTATTAGAATGTTTTAAAATGCCATTTACAACCAATTATGAAATGAATCTGCAGTTGCCCAGATCTAATGTTGCATATCTTTTGAAAAGTTTCCAGCTGATAGTGTACACTCAATATTCAATATTAAAACCACACCAAACAGTACATCTTCCAAACCTTTATCTCCATATTCAAAGGCGAATCTCAAAGTTATGAGCTCATCAGCTGTCCTAGTACCATCATTTGTGACTATATTCACTTACACTTTAAAAAGAATAAAGTATAGATCTCTTACCTTAGCGAATCAGGCATCTGTGCATGATACCAACGATTAATGTCAAAAATGCCCAGATAAGTAGATGGCTTGCGTTGCCCATATGTATTCACCTGCCAACTGAAAACAGATACACTGGTGTCCGGTGAGGTAGCTGTAAGCAAAATGATCAAATTAAGCTTTTTGCTAAGACTTCAGCACAAAACAAACACATTAAAATCAATTAGTTCAGCCCCTCACACAGCAAAACAGCTTAAAATTTAATTTTGATTATGAATGCTGAAAGTTGTAATTTCGGGACTACATTGGACATTGCATTATTTTATTGCCCAATAAATGCTTGCAACACACCAAATCAGCAAGTCGTTATTACATTTGTCTTGAAACCGAGTATATATGGAAAGCACAAGCAACATAAGTTTATGCCCTGGGCAGTAAAACAGAATTAACATTTTAACATCAGTAGACCTATAGAACAGTAAACTTGGTAGGAAAGTCACTGGAGAGGATTCTGAGTGATAAGATATGCGTACATATATAAAGACATGGGTTGATTTGGGATAGTCTGCATGGACCTCACAAGGCCTTTGATAGGGTCTGCATAGTAGGACACTCTGGAAGTCAGATTGGCAGATGATGCAACCATAGTGGGACAGATTTTTTTTAGTTTAGTTTAGAGATACAGAACGGAAACAGGCCATTCAGCCCACCGGGTCCGCGCCGACCAGCGATCCCCGCACACCAACACTATCGCCACACACTAGGGACAATTTTTACATTTACCAAGCCAATTATCCACCAAACCTGTACGTCTTTGGAGTGTGGGAGGAAACCAAAGATCTCAGAGAAAACCCACGCAGGTTACGGGGAGAGCGTACAAACTCCATACAGACAGCACCCGTAGTCGGGATCGAACCCTGGTCTCCGGTGCTGCAGTCGCTGGGAGGCAGCAGCTCTACCACTGCACCACCGTGACCGATATCTAATAATGACGAGATGGAGATTGAGATCCTTGTTCAAGAGTCTGAAGGGTCTAGACCCAAAACGTTGCCTATTTCTTTCGCTCCATAAATGCTGCCTTACTCACTGAGTTTCTCCAGCATTTTTGTCAACTTCTCCCTCAATGTCAGCAAGACAAAGGAGATAATAATCAACTTCGGGAAAAAAAGCAGTACACACCCCCAGTATACATGGATGGCACCGAAGTAGAGATGGTCGAAAGCCTCAAGTTCCTAGGAATAAGTATCACCAGTAATTTGTCCTGTACCAGTCACATCGAAGCTATGGCCAAGAAAGCACACTAATGCCTCTACTTCCATAGAAGGCTTAAGTTCAGCATGTCCTCAACAACTTTTACCAACTTCTACAGATGCACCGTAGGAAACATCTTATCGGGATGCATCACAGCCTGGTTTGGAAATAGCTCCATCCAAGACTGCAAGAAATTGCAGAGTTGCGAACGCAACCCGCACTCCCCCTTCGATCGGGCAGGAGGTACAGAAGTTTGAACGCGCATTTCTCCAGATTCTGGATGTTTCTTCCAAACTATTATCAGGCACCCGAATGGTACTCTCGTGAGCTAGTGTGTTGTTCTCATTCCCATCTACCTCACTGGAGACCTTTGAACTATCTTTAATCGGGTCAAGTTGGGCCAAAAGGGCTGTTTTTTAAAGTTATTCTGTAATGCCAACACAAATAGGATGCAGTTGGAGTTTGACTGTCTTCCTCTATGAGCTCTAGTGCTGTGACTTTCTTACAAGATTTCCAAGTTAACACAAAAATATGGCATACGTACATCTACTTTGTCAACAATACTCTTTGAAAGAGTCAAAATGGAGAACTACTCATCAACCCTGATATCCTCAGATTTATCTCCAAAGCATTTTTTTGTTGTGCTAATGATTGATCAAACATTTCAGTATCAAACTGATTCAGTGTCAAAAGGCCTGCCTCCACCACCCACTGCCTGGTGGAGGCAGGTTCCCTGGATGCTTTCAAGAGAGAGCTAAATAGGGCTCTTAAAAATAGCGGAGTCAGGGGATATGGGGAGAAGGCAGGAACGGGGTACTGATTGGGGATGATCAGCCATGATCACATAGAATGACGGTGCTGGCTCGAAGGGCCGAATGGCCTCCTCCTGCACCTATTGTCTAAAAGTCAGCTGGAAGAAATTATGATTGTGCCAATCAAATTTTCATGGGCATGATTTTGGTATCCTGATGATTCATGGTTCTAGCCAAACTTTAGGAACTAGCAGGATGTTGCAGACTGGTTTAATCCCCTGTGAACTAAGGAAGATGTTCCTCCAAGTAATCACTGCTGCGAGTTATGTTCAAATTAATCTGGCATTAAAGAGAATGTAGTAACAACTAAAGTTATAGGGCACATTGCAAGACCACAGCAAACAGAGCAGGGATGGGGATGAGGTCCTGAAAGTTATGTTACGGATGGAATCCTTCAAGTTATGTTAAAGTAAATTGGGTTCATGGAATTCATAGAGAAATACATGCAAACAAAATTCATATTTAGGATGAAAGCTGTCCAAGGTACACACAAAAGCAATCATATAAATGGACAATATTTTGCTGTATTTTACATCATATAATCTTCAGCAGTTTCTGGTAACATCCCCTGTTCATTGATAGCTGTGGTTATATTGTATAATTTTATTTGCGGCATTTCCTCAGACAGTCCAACAGCATTAGAAGAGTGCCTTCGGCCAATAGGTGCAGGAGTAGGCCATTCGGCCCTTCGAGCCAGCACCGCCATTCACTGCGATCATGGCTGATCATCCACAATCAGTACCCCGTTCCGGCCTTTTCATTGTATCCCTTGACTCCGCCATATTTGAGCGCTCTATCTAACTCCCTCTTGAAAACATCCAGAGAATTGGCCTCCACTGCCTTCTGAGGCAGATAATTCATCAGAATCACATCTCTTTGGGTGAATACTTTTTCCTCATCTCCGGTCTAAATGGCCTACCCCTTATTCTTAAACTGTGGCCCTTTGTTCTGGACTCCCCCGATATTGGGAACACGTTTCCTGCTTCTAGCATGTCCAATCCCTTAATAATCATATATGTTTCAATAAGATCCCTCTCATCCTTCTAAATTCCAGTGTATACAAGCCCAGTCGCTCCATTCTATCAACATATGACAATCCCGCCATCCTGGGAATTAACCTGGTGAACCTATGCTGCACTCCCTCATTAGCACGAATGTCCTTCCATTGTGTTCTTGCTACCCATCAGGTCTCAATCTGATTAAATATCATTTCCAGCAGTTGGCTTGCAGCCCTCCATGCCATACATCTTAAGCACTCAACTCAAAAGATGTGAGATCAGCTGCCTCCACTACACCCTCAGGCAATGTCTTCCACATTCCAACCATCATCTAGGTGCAAAACAATTTCCTCAAATACTCTCAACATTTAAAATTGAACTTACGCCCTCTGATTGCAGACATCTCCATTAGGGGAAATGTTTCTCAGTGTCAGTGCCCCTTAGTTTAAAAAAAAATTTAAATGTTGAGAGTTCTGCTGCTCCTCAAGCCCCTCCCAGATTAATTCTGGGCAACCCCAGAGGACAGGGGCCCCCGCACCATTCACCCAAGTTGAATGTCAACACTTACTACGATAACGTTTTAAATGATTAGCAAAACAAAATGATGCATACGAGCAGTTATAAAACATGAAACATACATTCCCTGGAACTGCTACGATTGGCTGAATCACCCAGTTAAACCTCACAATCTAGACCCTCTCCAAATTATACAGGGGTACGCTCCGCAAACTCTTATGCAAGTCAGATTTTACACGTCCGCATTACCTTAATACTTGGTAGAAACAAAGAATTGCAGATGCCAGTTAGTACACAAAATGACACAAAGTGCTGGAGTAACTCAGCAGCTCAGGCAACATTTCGAAAGAATATGGATAGATGATATTTTGTGTTGGGACCCTTCATCGGGCAGGGTTCCAAGGATCCCGACCTGAAACATCACCTATCCAAGTCGCCTATTACATAAGGGGAGTGCCAGTACTACAACAAATCTACACATTGAACTCCAATGATAGCATTGAAACTGCAAATGTAATTCAGGTGTCCATGAAGAAGTTCATGTAGCTTTAAAGCATAGCTGAAAAGTAGATTGTCTGGGAAGATGTAAAGGCCTGAACATGCAATTTCATTAGGAATATAGCTGAGTGTTTCACAACTTTGGTATCTGGCTGCGCCTACCATCAAAATCTTCATAAAACACCTTTGCAGAGGTGTTAATGGAGAATGGATTGGCAGCATATTCCAACTGTGACAAGTGGAAAGTCAAATGCATTATGTTAATGAAGTGCAAATTTTTACTAATAACGGTCATAAATCTGCAGTCCTGGAAGAATTTATAACAAACCTCAACATTCTCTACCTTAAATATACTGGTTGAAATCAGAATACATTTTGAAAAATGTAATTCTTATGTGACAACTATTTACACATGCTAATAGAGGCAGGCAGTGACAAAAAGTTTTGCAGAAAAGTTATCTAAACTGATTTGACATCCATGTATAAGTAACATTTTAAACTAACCCTCAGCCACGCTTTCTTCTCTATCAGCATGATTCCGAAATTTCTCTAAAGTCTGGCAGCCCAGCAGCCGAGCATTAGTATTCCGTGTTCTTGAAGATAATACTTCATAGGTAAGATCTTGCGTATAACGCTCTTCACAATATTCCAATCCCTTCAAGGCAACAAAAAGACCATTTAGAAATTAAAGTATAAATTGTAGATTTCCACCACTTCCCTTAACCTCAAGGTAGATGATACACTTGAACCACAGATGATCCTTCGTGACAACATAACCATGAAGTCTCAAGGTCAGACTTCATGTTAGTTTGATTTAACATATTCCACTTGTTTTAGTTTTATATCGTAGTCTGTAAATTAAATTATTATGTCCATAATTGGTTCTTATGTTAAAACTTACATTTAGAAATAGGTGCAGTATTGCAAACTATAAGTTTGCTGTTTGCATGATGATTTAAATTACTTCACAGTCCCAATAAGGCTATACACTGTTCTATTTCACTTCTTTTAAATGACCTAATATTTGACATATGTATAAATTAGATACAAATGTGAATATACTCCACAATGTAACAGAGATATGGCAGATAGTCACAAATGTGCAAGATTAATTAGCATATCCATTCATTTGTAAGTTAATAGCAACCACCAACTGGATATACTTTGTTTTTGTTTAGTTCTCGGGAATATAAAGAGTTTAAAACATTAGCATCCAATATTTCTTTCTTAATGTTTTTGGCATCATTCAGACTTGCAAGGTCATCGTTTGTTCAATATTAATTGGATTACTTTGGAACATGCACATAAACATATGGTTTAATAGCCGAAAGAAAATGTCAGTACCTCATA
This sequence comes from Raja brachyura, assembly GCA_963514005.1. Next base: position 75,901,189 of record OY740788.1, on the reverse strand, counting down.
GAGGATCTGTCCTGAAGTTAAACACTTCCGGTCGCCAAATGCCAACTGCAGCAGGTGCAGGCTTACCACATCTCCTTCACTAAAAAACAAAAAAAACACTAAAATAATTCACACTGTCATTGTTTTCGATCCTTTTACATCACAAAAACCTCCCTCAGCACATTATACACTCTGAACTGCATAAGGATAAACTGATATAAAATGAACAAGAAAAGGGCATTCCTACTGAAATATAAATAAAGGAATTCAACCACAAAGTCACTATTTGTTTCTGATATCATTTTTACTATACAGACTAATGTGATGTTTAGTCTCTATTGTTGTAATTGTCCCTTTAATGGAACAATGGTTTCAAAGTAAATTTCCACAAAAGATAATTTTCACTAATTCTAGGCAAACTAAAATCTCACTTTTTTTTTGACAGCATAACTGTAGAAGGCTTTTTCAATGAAGCAAGAAGGTAGTCTCCTGCAGTTAGAGCCATCATGGATTTTACAGAAGAGTATTAAAGAACTTCATACAAATGGTGCTAACTTTCAAATAATTAACCTGGACATGATGCTCTAGATATAGAGTAATCCAGGATCACTACTGCCTGGGTGAACACAAGACACAAAATATGCTCTTCCAACAGCCACACTGCACACAATGAACTGCATTTTCTTTCATTATTATGAGCCGATACTCACCCGTCTTGAGCAGATTGCACAGCCCAAAGATAGCAGCAATTCCTAGGATCGTTTTCAGGTTCTTGAAAGGTGAATGCATAGACAGGCACATTCCCTCCTTCTAACTGGGAGCAATATCTGTTATCAAATAAAAGGTTTCTATCAAATCTTCTACTTTTTAAAAAAACTACGAAATATACAAAATTTCCAATTTCAGAATCCCCCCTCTCCTCCCGAACTTCAAATTGAAATTAAACATGATAAATTACAGGGAATCTGAGAAACCTGGGAATCTTCTGGAAGTGGTGTTAATTGGTTGGAAGAGATTGTACAAAGTAATTAAGCCAAATATCTACTTCCCATTACTTACTCCTGTTTCAGCGTCTTCAAGTTCCAGAGTTGAACATAGCCATTTGCAAAGCCAACAACAAGATGATTTGTTCTGAGGACATATCTCACTGCAGTGGCTGCTATCCCCGATGGATTTTGCAACTGGAAACAGAGGTGTCGCCCTTCCCTCATCACATTTTCCCTCATACGTGGGATTTCAGTAGGGGATCCATTGACCACTTCGAGGTCTGAAACATTAATTGCAACATAAGTGATAATATTTTTAAGTAAATATTTTAAGAAAGCAGAAATTAAACAAAAAAAAACTAAATGCAGGAACAGCCCACACAGAAGACTGCATTCAAAATGTTATAGTACCTGTTTAGAGTAAATAAATTCATAGAGTCCTACAGCATCGAAACGGGCCCTTCAGCCCAACTCGTCCATGTCTACCAAGATGCCCCATCTAAACTTGTCCCATTTGCCCACATTGGGCACATATCACTAAATCTTTCCCACCCAAGTACTACTAAGTCTCTTTTAAATGTGTTATTGTTCCTGCCTCAACCAACTTCTCTGGCATTACCTTCCATATTCCCACAACCCTGAATGAAAATGTTGCCCCTCAGGTCCCTATTATATGTTTCCCCTCCCACCTCAAAAGGATGTCCATCACTGCTTGATTCTCTTACCCTGGGTAAAAGACTGTATACCTCACAATTTTATACACCCCTATAAGATCCTCACTTAGACTCATGCGCTCCAAGGAATAAAGTCGTAGCCTGCCCAATCTCTCCATTTGGTTAACCCTGTCGAGTCCTGGAAACATCCTTGTTAATCTTCTCTGTACTCTTTCCAGCTTAATGACATTCTTCCTATAGCAGGGTGACCAAAAAGGGCAATATACTAAAAGCTTTCAGGGAACTGTGTACTTGTACTCCTCAATCCCTCTGCTCCACACACTCCCCAAAGACCATATTATTCACTGTGAAGGTCATGCCCTGGTTTGATTTCCCACAAAGGCATACTTCACACCCATCTGCAATAAGCTCCATTAGCCATTCTTCAGTCCACTTCCACAGCTGATTAAAAACCTGTTCCCATGTACATAACCACTTATGTCTATTAACTGCAAGTCCACAACAGCATCCTGAATACTAAAATAAGTGCAGGGGAGCAGAGAAAACAAATTCATGCATTCAATTATATTTGTTAAAGATGCAGCTGACACTTTTTCAACTTCCGATTACTATTGTATAGGAGGGAACAAAAATCAATAATAACTGGAACCTGACAATGAAATAATGTTTTAGAGAACCGATTAAAAAAAATGCTGTTTGTACAGAGATTGAAAACATGAAAAGATTGCATCTGTGGAAGCCACTATGTTGGCTGCAGTGAACCATGCAAGATCGGGATACAGATACATAGAAAATAGGTGCAGGAGTAGGCCATTCGGTCCTTCGAGCCAGCAGCACCATTCAATATGAACATGGCTGATAGTCCAAAATCAGTACCCCATTCCTGCTTCCCCCCCATATCCCTTGATTCCGTTAGTCATAAGAGCTAAATCTAACTCTCTCTTGAAAACATCCAGTGAATTAGCCTCCACTGCCTTCTGTGGCAGAGAATTCCACAGATTCACAACTCTCTGGATGAAAATGTTTTTCCTCATCTCAGTCCTAAATGGCCTACCCCTTATTCTTAAACTGTGACCCCTGGTTCAGGACTTCCCCAACGTGGGGAACATTTTTCCTGCATCTAGCCTGTCCAATCCCTTAAGGATTTTATATGTTTCTATAAGATCCCCTCTTTCTAAGTTCCAATGAATACAAGCCCAGTCGACCCATTATTTCCTCATATGCCCAGCCATCCCTGCAATTCTTTGCTCATAGGTCCACCCATCCCTGGAATTAACCTGGTGAACCTGCATTGCACTCCCTCAATAGCAAGAATGTCCTTACTCAAATTAGGAGACCAAAACTGTACACAATACTCCAGGTATGGTCTCAGCAGGGCCCTGTACAATGGCAGTAGGACCTCCTTGTTCCAAAACTCAAATCCTCTCGCAATGAAGGCCAACATGCCATTAGCTTTCTTCACTGCCTGCTGTACCTGCAAGCTTACTTTCAGTGACTGATGTACAAGGACACCCAGGTCTCGTTGAACCTCCCCTTTTCCGAATTCAACACCATTCAGATAATAATCTGTCTTCCTGTTCTTGCCACCAAAGTGGATAACCTCACATTTATCCATATTATACTGCATCTGCCATGCATCTTCCTACTCACCTAACCTATCCAAGTCACCCTGCAGCCTTATAGCATCCTCCTCGCAGCTCACTCTGCCACCCAGCTTTGTGTCATCCGCAAACTTGGAGATGTGAACATGTCAGCTCATCCATGATATTGGATATCAGAAAAGGTGTAGGACAACAAAGAGGTAATAGAATGGTTGAGACATATTAACAATGGTGTCATCAGCATACATGTAAAATGTGGTGAGATTTTAGATGTGCGTACAAACAAGCTGCAGGGGGGGGGGGGGGGGGAGAGAGAAACCATTCAGTGTTAAAAAGCGCCAAAATATGCATCTTTGAGGGACTGATATTAGGTAGATTAAGACAACGATTATGTAGGCACTCTACATGATAGTGATTATTATATTCATAATTATCATGCAGTTGTCCCGATTAAAAGTTTAATCTATACAATTGACAAACAAATGTGGAATAAAAAAATCAAAAGATCAACTATCAATAATTATTTATTGCTTTTTGATATGTATGGGCCTTCCGACATCAGGTATTTAACAGCCAAGAGCTTGATGTCACCTTTTTATGCTCTGGTTACTTACAGCACAATCTGAATCACATTGCACAACATTTTGCAGTGGAGACAATTAATGGTTGAACTTGGTGATGACTTGTAGAAATGTTGCAGAAGTCTACTCTATTAATGATTACAGCAATGTCAAGGTTCCTGAATGCCCTGCCCATACTATATGACTGATTTGATTAATTCAGCGTGAGGAAGTTGCTGACGTAATTCACCAGGCTGCTAGTGGAAGACAAGATATCTTGAATACTTTCTGTTCTGTCATTTGCCATTTGTGCTTTAGTGTGATGTGCTTGTTTTTAAACAGTGAAGTGTATGGAAGTCATGTTATTTGGTAATTTTTGTGCAGATACTTGTAGAAGTCTGCTGTGCTTAGCTGGCTCTCCCGTTACAAGAATGATCACAATTCAAAATGGCACATCACTGGCTGCAATACATTTTGTAATGAAATAGCTTCATAGATATGCAAGAGGGAGTTTCACCCCGGCAAATTTACCTGCTGGCTCCTGCTCACTTTGACTGCACGAGAAATCATCCAGGCACAGGTCGATAAGTAGAACGTGGCCAGTGTCAGTTACAACAGCTACTATACCAAAAAACCACCGGAGACTTTGATTCAAGCGCTGTGTACTGGCTGTGGCACCTCCATGATTAACAATCGGTTCAATGCCTGTTACCTATGATTTAAAAAAAAAAAAAGGCTCCAGTAATATCTGAATCTCCCATCAAAATGCAAAATGAAAATATTATAAACATCATTTTTAAAAAGCTGTCACAGCATTGTGAGAGAGAGAGAGGATGGTTCCAAGTAATTAGGCCATCCATCCTACCACATTCAAGTTATACTTGGCAACCGATCTGTGAACTATGTTAAACCAATAACACTAACCTGCTTTCCATAAAAAATACTCCATTAAATTAATGTATTGAAAAATCAGAAAACAAAACAAAAGTTTGGACAAATTTACCAACAATTTTCCAAATCAAAGAATTCAGCATACATCATATATTATGTACTTCTGGGTGATCCAAAGTGGGAAAGTGTGTGCGCCACACTACATTAAGCAGTTTAATTCTGGACACTGACAACACGCACAAATGTTGTGTAAAAAAAAGGCACTTTTTAAAATGAGTAACACCCAATAACTCCCAGGTATCAACAGAAGGAAACCAATTCCAATAAAGGCACAGCACATACAGAATTCAAAACTGTTATACTGAAATTGAGAAGAATATTCACCTTTTAGAATGCAATTATAACTAATGTCAAGATGCAACTTAACATAATGTAATCTTTTGTACAAAGGCTCAAACATCAATTGCTTTTGTGAATAATATTTAAAATAGGATCTTACGATCATTATTAAGATTGTATCTTACACGACCAATAATAAATTTGATTTTAAATCCCCGACTACACGTCCATTATTTGTACAGGGTGAAATTTGTCAAGTGTGACATGTTTTAAAAAAAATGTACTTAATTAATGCATGAAAGGACACAACAGGACTGGAATGGTCTGAAAGGGGAAAAAAACACATAATAAACCATCTAGTTTACAGATTAGTAGAAAACAATAGCACTTTTTACTTCTCACCCATCAGTTGTGGATATAAAAACTGAATTTTAAATACAGCTTTAGCACTCTTTCCCCCCCCCCCCCCCCTCAATCGGTACAATGGTGTACCGGTAGAGTTGCTGCTTTACAACGCCAGAGACCCAGGTTTGACCTCGACTACGGATGCTGTCTGTAAGGAGTTTGTATTTTCTCCGTGACCTCCAGGTATTCTGGTTTCCCCCCACACTCCAAAGATGTACCAGTTTGTAGGTTAATTGGCTTTGGTAAAATTGTAAATTGTCTGTAGTTTTTAGGATAGTGTTAGTGTACGGACGATCGTTGGTCAGCGCGGACTCGGTGGGCCGAAGGACCAGTTTCCACACAGTACCGCTAAAGTCTAAATATTATTAAATATGATGAAAATTGCAAGTAAATATCTACTAAACAAAGTAATTAATTATGCAAAGCAACTGTGGACTTGCCACTGTAGGATGATTAGATAAACATACCTTCCCAGGGAGGAATACTGCTTTAACCACTCTGGAAACGGAGAGGTCATAAAGGCAGAGGATGCTACCTTCAGATTCTTTTAATCCAATCAATAATCCAGTTCTTTTCAACCAACAAAATTCTTTGACCGCCAGAATGGTGGGAGGCTGCTCTCCAATTCCACAAAACCTATGCGCAGACAGTCGTTCACCTGTGATCGAGTTAAGTAGCTCCAAATGAGCACCACAAGCCAGCCAAGACAACCCATTTCTGCCTGAAAGAGAAATCCAAAAATCATTATTTTACTTTCCTACTAGAATGTATGGACCCATATTCACACATAGTAAGTCATTCAAAAAGCAAAATAAAGCAAACAAACATCATGTGCACACCAGACCTGCAGCCAGATTGTATACCCCCAAGTGTGGCAGTTCTGTCCAAAAGGTTACAAAGACAATCGTTAGCTATTTACAGCAATTTGGGATGGGTAACCGTTGGTAGGAACACCACCTAAATTGCTTTGAAAAAGGTGTGAACATTTTAATACACGCAGCTGCGGATACAATTTGAATCTTAAGTCATCTTGTAAACAATGTATCCTTATTTTATCTGATCCTGTGGGAAAAAAGCCACTGTATTATAACTTTATCCCCCTGATATACAGGCAACCCCCTCGGGGTGGGGGTGAGGACAGAAAACATTTTGTACTCCAATATCGTCCATGTGTCAAGAAACACAAGTTGAAGAGAAGAGTTTATTTAATTACTTTTTCCCCACCTCCCACATAAATTCTCGAAAAGTGAAATTGATTCTGTGTCTCAAATTTTGGGGAGTGATCTTTGAATTCAGCAAAGTTAAGTTGGCTGAGCAATGGTGATACAGAATCAAATTTATCTTCAATAATGAATTCTTCCTTAATATCTGGGGATATGCAACTCTTTTGCTATTTATTAGGTTTAAGAAATAAACAGAAAAGATTTCACACAAACATAAGAATTTCATGCAGGAGTAGGCTCTGAATCTTCTCCACCATTCATCAAGATCATGGCTTATCTTTACTATTTCCTTCGCTATTCCTGCATCTGATTCCCTTAATGCCAGAATTCTCTGTTCTGAACTCTCAACTAATTAGCATCCACGGAAGAGAATGAGAGTTTTGTCACCCAAGGAAGGAATTTCTTTTCATTTCAGCCCCAAAGCACCAGCTTTTAATTTCCGTAAGCAGATAACTAGACTTCAAAGTGCGAGAAACATCCTACCTACTGTTTACCCTTGTCAGAATTTTGTAAATTTCAATGATCCCTTTTGTTCTCGAGAGTTCAAAAGTCTAGCCTTCTCAATCGGTCCTCATACATCAAACTCGCCAATAGAAATTTCTACTGACTCGTCTCTGCACTACCTCGACGGTATGCATACACTTTTAAGAACTAAAGGTACACCATGGTCCAGATGCAGATGCACGGTACCCTGCATTATTGCAATGAGACATCTTTATTGCATCTTGCTTTACCCATGTGTGGGCTTTCGGTGGCTTATTGGCAAGGAACTGATGGCCAACTGGAAAAAGTCCTCTCAGCCAGACTAATAGATTACAAATAACCTGGGCCTGAGCATGTCCATGCAATATCCCATTAGTCACAGCCTGCAAAATCTGTAAAAACATCATCTTATTTGTCTTTTCCACCAACTCCATGTACTCATTTTTTATTAACTACACAGTTCACCACGGATGGCCATTGAAATTGACAAGAATTAAATTGAAGAGTAACATACAGCCATTAGTATTTTTAGCTTGGGGTAATAACTGTAGCAATTATAAAGACGTTTATCTGAAAATTCTGTGAGAGAAATAAGCATCCCATATTACATCCTTCATTATAAATCCAAGTATTTTCTCTGTTATGGATATCAGGACAACAGGCTGGTAGTCCTCCGTTTTTACTCTACCTCGCTTGCTAAATAATGGAGTCACATTTATTCACAGAAACAATTCCAAAATCTATGAAAGTTTAGGTGGTAATAATCAGAATCAGCTATTATTAAGGTGGGATGACATGGAGTTGGGGGGACTCGATGGTCGGCATGAACTCAGTGGGCCAAAGGGGCCGTTTCCACACTGCAACTGGATGACCTCAGGATCATCCGGGAAAATGAGTGTTTCCTGGACAGGACCTACAGCGAGATCATTACACTGAAGATACCGGAAGAGAGAATGTGGGTGACGATGAGGAAGGGAAGGAATCTTGGAGTACAGGAGACCCCGGGGGATGTACCTCTTGAAAACAGGTTCACCCTCTTGAAAGCTGTCGGGACCGAAGACACTGCCAGTCTGAGCGGCTGACAGTTCCGAGACAGATATCAGGAAGAGCCGTGGTAGTAGGGGACTCCATAGTGAGAGGTACAGACCGGGGTTTCTGCGACTATGGGGGGGGGGGGGGGGGGGGGGGGGGGGGAATTCAAGGATGGTGTGTTGCCTCCCCAGTGCCAGGATCCAGGACGTCACGGACCGATTACAGGGCATCCTCAAGGATGAAGGTGAGCAGCCAGAAGTGGTAGTGTATGTCGGCACAAGTGACGTTGGGAAGCAGAGGAAAGACATTCTGCAGCGTGACTTCAGAGAACTCAGAAGAAGGCTGAAAAGCAGGACCTTCAAGGTGGTTATCTCCGGTTTGCTTCCAGTTCCTTGTACTGGTGAGGGCAGGAACAGGGAGATAGGGGATCTGAATGTATGGCTTAGGAGCTGGTGTGGGAAGCAGGGATTTAGATTCTTAGACCTCTGGAATCTGCTTTGGGGTAAGGGTGAATTGTACAAAAGGGACAGGTTGCACCTTAACAGGTGCGGGGGTGGGGGGGACTAGCATTCTGGCAGGCAGGTTTGCCACTACTACACGGGTGAGTTTAAACTAAATAGTCGGGGGAGGGGGGTGGGGGGAAGGAGACAAACTGGAAATATAAGGATGGAGTTAAAGGAAAAGAGAGAATAAGAAAAGTTAAGAAAGGCACCCGAATTAACGAGGCAGAAAGCTCAGGAAGGGATAGGAGAGTATGGCCAAGTGAAATTGGAACCGATGTGAAAGGTGAAGGGGTAATGGATTAAAAGTATTATATATGAATGGACGAAGTACAAGAAAAAGTGGTTGAGCTCGAGGCTCAGTTAGAAATTGACAAGTATGATGTTGTGGGAATTAATGGTCTGTTACACAGGCGACTCTTTAGGCGACAGCCAGGGACTAGTTTTAATGGAATTCACCTATGACACCCGGCGACAACCTGTGACAGCACCTATGACAACCTAATCCAACGCCTACGACAGCAAAAATTGTTGCCACTGTCGCTGAAATGTTTTCATGTTTTGCAGCAGTCGCCTGTAGTCGCCCAAATAAATTGCGTAAGTGGGACAGGCCCATTACAGAGACATGGCTGCAAGAGGAACAGGGCTATGCACTGAATATTCAAGGGTATACTGCAGCAGCCGATTTCTATATCGTTCAAGGAATTGACCCTCCAGCCGCTAAATGGATGAGCATGGTTAAGGGGAATGTCTTCAAAACGAATGAGAGCTCACCCACAGAGACATGCAGAGCTTAGTCACAGATAATTCTTCAAAACTGCCTTTTGATGAATAAATGCTTTATTGTTGATAGAAAACAGTAAGACACATCAAAATTTCTTCCGACTCGTTACTACAATCTTCATTGCACTCCAGCTTATTATTTTAAACATTAGAAAACTCCTCGTGTCTCCGTTACATTTTGCATGGTCGAAGGGTAAACCTTCTCCGTGATCTCTCCAAACTAATCTAAAAACTAAACTTCTGTGCAAGCTACATAGCCCAAAACACGCCAAAAAATACGTCATAAATCCCACCCACAATATAACGGGCAGTCTAAAATTTAAAGACACGTGCCATCATCAATGACATGCAAAACAAACCAAATGGCCACTGCATAAACGTCCTATCGAAAAGACAGACAGGTGGTGTAGAGGAGATGTGGTAGCTGTGTTCGTGAGGTATGAAATTCAGTCCCTTGTGAGGGCGGACATAGAATCAGTATGAATAGAACTGAGGAATTGAGGGTAAAAATTGGTTGGAAGACAAGAAACAAAGAGTAGGGATTAACAGGTACCTTTCAGAATGGCAGGCTGCTGGAACCACAGCTATTCACAATATTTTTGGAAGATTTAGCAAATTTGCAATTGACACAAAGCTGGGTGGCAGTGTGAACTTTGAGGAGGATGCTAAGAAGATGCAGGGTGACTTGGACAGGTTGGGTGAGTGGGCAGATGCATTTAATGTGGATAAATGTGAGGTTATCCACTTTGGGGGCAAAAACATGAAGGCAGATGATTATCTGAACAGTGTCAAATTGGGAAAAGGGAAAGTACAACGAGATCTGGGGGTCCTTGTTCATCAGTCAGTGAAAGTAAGCAGACAAAAGTGCTGGAGAAACTCAGCGGGTGCAGCAGCATCTATGGAGCGAAGGAAACAGGCAACGTTTCGGGCTGAAACCCTTCTTCAGACCCAAAACGTTGCCTATTTCCTTTGCTCCATAGATGCTGCTGCACCCGCTGAGTTTCTCCAGCACTTTTGTCTACCTTCGATTTTCCAGCATCTGCAGTTCCTTCTTAAACACTGAAAGTAAGCATGCAGGTACAACAGACAGTGAAGAAAGCTAATGGCATGTTGGCCTTCATAACAAGAGGAGTTGAGTATAGGAGCAAAGAGGTCTTTCTGCAGTTGTACAGGGCCCTATTGAGACCACACCTGGAGTATTGAGTGCAGTTTTAGTCTCCAAATTAGAGGAATGGCATTATTGCTATTGAGGGAGTGCAACGTAGGTTCACGAGGTAAATTCCCGGGAGGGCGGGCCTGTCATATGTTGATAGAATGGAGAGAAGGCAGAGAACCCTCAGAAGGCAGTTGCGGCCAATTCTGTGGATGCTTTCAAGAGAGAGTTTGATAGAGCTCTTAAAGATAGCGGTGTCAAGGGATATGGGGAGAAGGCAGGAACGGGTACTGATTGTGGATCAGCCATGTTCACAGTGAACGGTGGCGCTGGCTCGAAGAGCCAAATGGCCTACTCCTGCACCTATTTAAAATTCCAGGATGTGTACAATCAGGTAATTTGTATTTATCTACTTTTACTGGCTTCTCTTGTACTCATTTGAAAAATAAACACTTCCTTCCGTTTTTGATTCTCACTAGATTTTAGTTCTTTTGATTAACTGCCATACGTAAGACATGCAGTTTCGCTTCACCAAATATAAATGAAATTTACTCAAATTGAAATGAAATAGTTTGCCAGGAAACTCTCAACGGACAACTGCACCCTCCATGCTTAATCCTCCAAGGTAACGAGGTAGTTGTATTTTAGTGGTGAGATAATTAAACATCTTACAACAGCATTTATAATAAACTATAGACTGAGTGGGACCAGTTGGGTTCCTGTCACACAGGAGGACTGGTGCCCCAATGCAATATTCCACCACTCATCCATAGCCTCCAACTGTGCAGGCACGGCTCATTTCCCCTCATTCCAGCACTCCCCCCCCTCCCCTCTCCTTTCCCCTACCCTCAGTCACTCCCTCCCTCCATAACTCAGCTCCTTACCCCCCTCCTATCCCTCACCCCCCCACTATCCCTCCTCACCCCCCCCACTGCCCTCTATTTCCCACTCCCTACCTCCTCCCTCGTCTTTCCATATCCCCCCTCCTCCCCCACTCTCCCTCTTCTTTCCCCTCTCCTCCTACCCTACCCAATCCCTCCCTTACCTCTCCTTTCCACTACCCTCAGTCACTCCCGCCCTCCATCTCTCCTCCCCTCCCTCCTCACCACCCCACTTTCCCCCCTCACCTCCCCAGGATCTAGGTTGCCACTCCTCTCTTGCGTGCCCCAGACGAGCATCAGCCGTCGGCGCCCTCAGGCTCAGCACCCAGACCTCGGAGTGGCCCTGGAGCACTAGTAGTTACAGCCACGCCGGCAGAGGCGGGTGGGCGCCGGTGACCGACAGCGGACGTGGCCAATCAATGCGGCAATGAAGTGCAGGAAGGGGCGTCGCTGTCCCAGCTGTGACCGACAGGATAGACCAATTTGCGCATGCGCATTTTTTAAAGATTTTAACCTATATAACTTTTCAAATATACCACCGTTCGGAACAAAACTTGTTGCACTCGCAACACAGGAGAATGGCGAGTAAGGTGGCGAAAAAACGTACCATTTTTACGCAAATGTAAAAAAAAACCATAAACTGGAAGATAACAAGATGTTTTAGTTATATATAGATTATTGCAACAACGTTTTATACAGAAACACAATTGGCAGAAATATAAAATGCAGCACGTTAACAATACTGTTCGAACTAGAAAGCAAACTTGCCTCCCTTCAATTGACACCATATACACTTCACGCTGCCTTGGCAAGGCCACCAGTATAATCATGGTTAAGTCTCGCCCATCATTCTCTCTTCACCACTATCCCATCAAGCAAGAGGTACAGAAGTGTGAAAACATATACCTCCAGTTTCTTTCCAGCTGTTATCAAGCAACTGTCATGGTTCTGACCTGCTATCTACCTTACTGGAGACCCTCAGACTAACTTTAATCAAACTTATCTGGACTTTATCTTGTACTAAACATTATCCCATTTATCCTGTATCTGTACACTGTGGATAATTTGATTGTAATCATGTATTCTCTTTTCACTAACTGGATATCACACAATAAAAAAGCTTTTCACTGTGCCACAGTATGTGACAATAATAAACTAAATAGCCCTAATACTCAAAAAAAAACCCCAGAAAGATACCACATACAAGAGAAAGAACTGGGCTGCAGGTTGAAAGGCAAAGATATAAAGCGAAAGGGAATTGACACGAGGCACACAAATGCAGACTAGTTGGCTTTGTAACAGTCAATCAGATCTTGAATATTTTCTCAAATAAAAAGTGCTTTGTATACAGATTTGATAACAGGTGGTTCATTGGTAATGAAGGGGGTATTCCACTCCTAACGTCTGCTCATAAGACATGTTCCACTGTATTTACATAAGTGTAGTAAGATCCAGTAAATCCTGAACAGCTGTAATGCTTTCAATAAATCCCCACAAACATCTTGAGCAGACAATAAGGCAGTTAAAGCAGACCATACATCTCCGAAGCAAGGGCTAGAGCTGGCGGGAATAGACCACATTTTAATTGCACTAAAATTCATACTCTATGGTATGCCAACAGTTCCCAGCACAGATAATATGCAGATCAGGGTTGAGTCAATGCTACCTATGTAAAACAACAAACTCATGGAAAGTTTAGATTCAGTTTTATCTTGAGAAATTACCATTTAATAAATTCCGAGCACGAGTTGAGTTCTATTAAAACCACGGCATCACAGAATTAATCACTGCAGATAAACAGAAGAAACTCGCTCACACTAGAATTGGCACAACTTTTTCAACAGCTGTCAAAGAATATTCCATAAACTAGGTTGAATAAGAGCCCAGTGCAAGATTATCCATTGCCCAACTACATAGCCATCCTATTCTATCTAGCAAGAAGTTTGAATGTATCAATTCAAATTAGAGCATTGGACACTTATAAGCAAGATGACAGCAAACCTAAAAGGTCATAATTATTCCACCAGAACCATAGCACATAAACGTAGTAGGGTTTAAATAACCCGTAAATAATAGGGGTGTAAGATGCAGATACAATGACCACAATCCGAAGCTATGCAATGGTTCACACCAGTACTCAACTTCCAATAAACAAATGTTATTAAACATCAGACCTACAGGCAAAACATTACTTAACTTTTACTGTACACAAATAGATACGTAATTAGAGTCAAGAGCATAGAAACAGACCTTCAGTGCAACTCATGCATGCTGACCAAGATGTCCTATCTAAGCTAGTCCCATTTACCTGCGTTTGGTCAATATCCCTCTAAATCTTTGGTATCCATGTTCCTGTCCAAGTGTCTTTTAAATGCTCACGTTATAGGAGTAGAATTAGACCATTTGGCCCATCAAGTTTACTCCACCATTCAATCATGGCTGATCTCTGCCTCCCGAATCCCGAATCCCATTATTCTCTCCATAATCCGTGACACCTGTTCTAATTAAGAACTTGTCTATCTCTGCCTTAAAAATATCCACTGACTTGGCCTCCACAACCCTCTGTGGCAATGAGTTCTACAGATGAACTAACCTATGACTAAAGAAGTTCCTCCTCCTCATCTATTTTCCAAAAGAGCAGCCTTTAATTCTGAAGCTATGACCTCTGGTCCTAGACTCTCCCAACAGTGAAAACATCCTTTCCACATCCACTCTATGTCTTTCATTATTCTGTAAGTTTCAATGAGGTCCCCCCCCTCAACTTTCTAAACCCCAGTGAGTAGAGGCCCAGTGCTGTCAAACCCTCATCATATGCTAACCCACTCATTCTTGGAATCTTTCTGTAAACCTCCCCTGGACCCTCTTCAAAACCAGCACATCCTTCCTCAGATATGGGGGCCCAAATTTGCTCACAGTTCTCCAAATGCAGCCTGACCAGCACCTCATTGAGCCTCAGCCTTCATCTCTGTTTTTGTATTCCAGTCCTCTTGATATAAATGCTAGCATTGAATTTGCCTTCCTTACTACCAAAATTACAACTTAATCTTGTGATGGAGGTTATGTGGGTGGGTAACTTTGTCTCTATATTGACTTAATTGGACATAATTCTCCCCCAGAGAAATGTTGAAGCACACTAAATGTTCTATGTGGAAATAATTCACATTCATATGGATACAATTTATTACTATTATTGTCCAAGTGGACACTACATTAAAATGTTAAACAGCCCTTATGTCTCTAATTAAAAGCAATGCACTTTACTCATTTATATCCAGGTATGAAATGACTCCATAGTACCTTGCTTATCGCCTGCAAGAGCACCCATGGAATAAATACCAAAAGGGTAATTATATAGGCTCAATACAGGCAATGTTGCTGCGCCGGAAATCTGAAGCGAAGCCCTGCCCCCCCATACTGGTCTATCGATCATCTGGTTGGAATTCAGTCCTCTGTCCCTCACGAAGGAATGAAAAAAGCTAGTGATCTCATTGTCTCAAGGCTCAGTGTGGAGTGGGCCAGAGAAAATGTTTAACTGCGAGGGCTAGCATTGGTGGACTTGTGCTTCTCCCTTAAGATTACACTGTGTGCAGGACTACTGAATAATTTCCATCTAATTTTCAGTTCTTGACAAAGTCAAATCTATTTCAAAGATTCATTCTTTTCGGTTTTGCTCTGAATTGACATTCAATTTCAAACAGCTACAGCCTGTAATGTTGCAAGGTACAATTGGTAGTGCATTCCAATCTGGAAAATCTTTCCAGCAAAACATCTTTACAAGTTCCAATGTTTATATCTGCTTTAGGCCGACAGGCAGATTGTATTAAGTTATGCAAAACAAATTATTTTATTTCTGGAAAGCTTTGACAAAAGTTATATATCACAATTAATATCCAATTTTATTATTGAATCGAATCAAGTACAAACACAACAGAATCAACTCAAAATAAAAAGTTATCCAAAATCACAAACATGTATAATCACCATAATATACCATTCTATAGTCAAGGCATAATAATATTCAGCATTTTTTATATTCATTACTTTGTTGGGGAAAAGGAAAAAAAACAAGGTATATGCAAAATTCTCCTTTTATTTTTGTTTAGTTCAAAACATATTCCAAACCATTTTATTTAGAGGCTGCGAAAACAAACAATTTAGTTTGAGTAAACAATTAAGGCTTACCAGTGGCAATTTTCCCATATAGTCCTACATCTTGTGCTGTCTCATCATCACCAAGAGCTTCAATGGTCACCTCTGGAAACTGTAGTAAACTACTTGTGACTTGTGCTGTTAGTTCACACATATTTCACTCTGAAATAAAATAAATCCAGTAAATCACAAGCAACCATTCAAACAATTATAATCCGATTAGAATGTCGCATTGTGATTGTGATAAAGATAAATATTTACTTATTACAATGCTGCCGAATGCCGAATTCTGAGTTGCAGAAAGTGTATTTTAAAAATTAATTCCCTGGCTATTCCATAATTGTAGGAAAATCATAAATGAATATTTTTTATTTAACAATTCTAATTAACATTTCAGAATGTAAGCCTTACCAGCACAGGAAAGGGGCTACTCGAGTTGACAACGTGCTGATTACTAAATCATAGATTATCCATTATCAGGAAAAATCGCGACAATGCCAGCCACCGCCTAACTAGACTAATCCTATTTGCCTACATTAATTGCATATCCTTCTATGCCCTGCTCATTGCAGTATCTATCCAGATGCCTCTTAATATGTATAAACTGTTCCTGACTTCACTACCTCCTCTGGCAGTGCATTCTAGGTGCCAATTACACATGTGAAAAAGATCCCTTTAGATATCATTCCTCCCATTTTAAACCAATGACGGAAAGTTTTAGACACACTTACCATGGGAAAGTCACTGGTTATCTATCCCATATATGCAACTCACAATTTTACATATCTCCCTCATGTCACCACAGCCTCTTACTCGAGAGAAAACAGATCGAACCTATTCAATCTCTCCGGCTTTCACAAGTCCTTCGGTTCTAGCCCTAGCTTAATCACATCCTTCCAAACATGTGATGACCAGAGCTGTGGACAACACTACAAGTGTGGCCTAGCCAATCTAGTGTACAACGGTAACTTACTATCCCTACCCTTGTACTCAATGCCTGGGCTGATGAAGGCAAGTATACCATGCACCTTCTTCACACCCTGACTACCTGTGCTCCCATTTCAGGAACTAAGTATGTGTAGCCCAAGTTATCTCTGTTCAACAACATTTCTCAGTGCCAAGTATAAAGTATGTATAGGTAATTCTGTTACAACACAATAGTTGTGTTCCAGAGAAACCTTGCCTTAGAGGAAGAAAAGAGACACGAAGTGCTGGCGTAACTCAGCAGGCCACGCAGCATCTCTGGAGGTGATGTTTTGGATCAGGGAAATAGGCAATGTTTTGGATCAGGACCGCTCTTCAGACTGATTGCAATAGAGAGGAGAAAGATGGAGGCAGGATAAAGCCAGGCCTGTGACTTCATATACCGCTAGGGTCGCTTACAACCCAACAGTATAAACATTGAATTCTTTCCATTTTAGATAACCAACCTACAAGCTTTTGAGAGTGTGGAGGCATTAGTAGTGATCTTTCAAGGACCACTAGAGTCAGGAATGATTCTAGAGGACTGGAAAATGTTAAGTAACTTAACTGTTCAAGTAGGAAGTGAGGGAAAAGAATGGAAATTATAGGCCGGTTAGCCTGATTTCAGTGGTTGGTAAGATTTTAGAATCCATCCTCAAGGATGAGGTTTCAGGGTATTTGGTAGCACATTATAAAATAGGTCAGAGTCAGCATGGTTTTGTTCAGGGAAGATCTTGCCTGACAAATCTGTTGGAATTCTTTGAGGAAGTAATAAACAGGATTGACAAAGGAGAGTCAGTGGATGTTGTTTACTTTGATTTTCAGAAGGCCTTCGAGAAGGTGCCGCATGCGAGGCTGCGAAACAAGGTAGGAACCCATAGTATTAGAGGCAAGCTACTTGCAAGGATAGAAAATTGGCTGACTGGCAGATGGAAAAGAGTGGGGATAGAGCAAGCCTTTTCTGGTTGGCAGTCAATGACTAGTGGTGTTCCACTGGGGTCGATGTTGGGCTAGCTACTTTTCATGTCACATGGTAATGATCTGGAAGAAGGAACAGATTGCGTTGTGGCCGAGTTTACGGATGAAATGAAGATAGGTTGAGAGGTAGTGTTGAGGAAGGAGGAATTCCACAGAAGGACTTGAACAGGATGGGAGACCGGGCAAAGAAGTGGAGCAAATGGAATACAGAGTAACAAAGTGTATGTTCGTGCACTTTTAAAATCGTGCAAAATAAAAGCATGGACTACTTTCTATATGGAAGGAGAATTCTGAAATCGGAGGTGCAATGGGACTTGGGAGCACTGGTGTGGGATGCCCAAAAGGTTAATTTGCTGGTTGAGTCGGTAGTAAGGAAGGCAAATGCAATGCTACCATTCATTTCGAGAGGACTACATTATAAAAGCAAGGATATAATGCTGAGGCTTTATAAGCTGCTGGTCAGACCACATTTTGAAAATTGTGAGCTGCTTTTTATCCCATATCTGAGGAAGGATATGCTGGAATAGGAGGGGGTCCAAAGGAGGCTTACGAGAATGATTTCAGGGATGATTCGGTTAACATATGAAAAACCTTTGATGCTCTGGGCCTGTCTTTGCTGGAGTTAAGCATAATGAGGCGGATATCCAATAATATCCAATTGAAACTTACCAAATTATGAAAGCCTATAGAGTGGATGTGGAGAGAATGTTTCCAGTAGTGGGAGAGTCTAGGACAAGAGAGCACCGCGTCAGAGCAAAAGGATTTACTTGTAGAATGGAGATGAGGAGAAATTTCTTTAGCCAGAGAATCTGTGGAATTCATAGGCACTGACAGCGTTGGAGGCAGTCATTGGATGTTTTTAAAGTGGAGATTGATAGGCTCTTGATTAGCAAGGGCGTCCACATTTACGGGGAGAAAGCAGGAGAATGGGGTTGAGAGGGAAAGATAGATCAGTCATGCTCATATGCAGAGCCAAATGGCAAGATTTAGAATGCAGAGCTTTATGGTGAGAGGAACAAACTTTAAAGGAGATTCGCAAATTAAAAAAAAACACACATACAGAATGGGGAGTGCCTAGAACACACTGCCAGGGTGGTGGTGTAGATACAATAGCGGCATTTAGGTGTTTTTTAGATAAGCACATAGATATGCAAGGAATGGAGGGATATGGATCACATGCTGGCAGATGGGATTAATTTAACTTGGCATCAATTTTGGGGCATGGACATTTTGGGCCATCAGGCCCGATCTGTGCTGTACTGTTATACGAGCTGGATTCATCTGCCTTGGAAAGAAGATTCTGATGATGCATATCCCTCATAATTTCATAAACCACTATATGGTCACCGCCAGCCTCCTAAAACCCTGAATATCCAATTTCTCCCATTCATCATAACCCTTCATTCCAGGCAACATCCTTGTTAATCTCTTTTGTGCTCTTTTTGTTGTTACGACATCCTTTCCAGCTGTGTACAGTGTACACAAGTGCAGTCTGACCAATGTTTTATACAAATGCATCATTGAGCTCTTGTGCTCATGTTTTGGCTTATAAAGAAAAGCATTCAAAATGCCTTTTTCACTGCCCTATCCATCCGTGCTGTCAAGAAAGCTGGAAGAGAGGAAAGGCAGGACAAAACCCAGCAAGTGATATGTGGATGCAGGTGAGGGGGATCATCATATACACCACACCCATTTTTTCCTCATTCACATCACCTCCCCCAGAATCTTCCACTATCACGAAATTCAGCTACGCAATGGAGCAATTTACAGTGTTAAAGAAGGAACTGCAGATGCTGGAGAATCGAGGGTACACAAAAAGGCTGGAGAAACTCAGCGGGTGCAGCAGCATCTAAGGAGCGAAGGAGATAGGCGACGTTTTGGGTCGAGACCCTTCTTCAGACTGGTCATAATAAATTCATAAACCACTATATGGTCACCCCCAGCCTCCTAAATTCCAGTAAGAATAAACCCTGAATATCCAATTTCTCCCATTCATCATAACCCTTCATGCCAGGCAACATCCTTGTTAATCTCTTTTGTGCTCTTTTTGCTGTTACGACATCCTTTCCAGCTGTGTACAGTTGGAAAGTTTCCTATGCAGGAAGTCTTATGAAGAACCCTGCACCAATATGCAGCGCACCCTACTGAATAATGTTTGGAGTTCATGAAGCCCTTCGAAATTATATGAGCTCATGAAGGAAGCTTAGAAATTATGTTTAGAAAGGGCTCAGAACCGAGTTATTTGGCATTCGTGGTATAATATATTAATGAAACATACAGGTGGCATTTAAGTGGTTTGCCATGATATAAACATTTGCCGTCAGCCAATAATGAACTAAAAAGCTCTAGCCTGTATAAATACGTCAAAGTAGCGGTTAGGCACAAACATATCAAATGGAATTTATCCAGCAATGCATTTGAGAATGTGAGCGAATATGTCAAAGGAGGACAAACAAGGCAAGGAAATGAAAGATACATGGCAGGATACCAAGAGATCAGAAGAAATCCACATCCATGGATCTCCCAAGGCAACAGAACATGCCTGTAAAGGTGAGAAAAAAGTATCCAAGACAAACAAAGTAACAAGGCTACAAGCTCTGCCTGTTAATAAAAGGAACAGGGTTCTGCTGAAACTTAGTACTAGGTCACAACTGCAGTTCCCACATACAGTAGTGCATTCAGAAAGAATTCAGACCGTCACTTTTTCCACATTGTTACGTTACAGCCGTATTCTAAAATGGATTACATCATCATCAATCTATACACAATATCCCATAATAAAAACCGAAAATGAGTGTCTAGATATGTTTACAAAGTAATTAAAAAGAAATAACGGAAATATCACATTTACATGTATTCAGACCCTTTACTCATTACTTTGTTGAGGCACCTTTGGCAGCGATTGCAGCCTCAAGTCTTCTTGGGTATGACGCCACAAGCTTGGCACGCTTGTATTTGGGTAATTTTTCCCATTCTTCTCTGCAGATCCCCTCAAGCTCTGTCAGGTTGGATGGGCAGCTATTTACAGGTCCCTCCAGAGATGTTCAATCGGGTTCAAGTCCAGGCTCTGGCTGGGACACTCAAGGACATTTTCAGACTTGTCATAATGCCACTCCTGCATTGTCTTGGCTGTGCGCTTAGGGTCGTTGTCCTGTTGGAAGGTGAAGCTCCGTCCCAGTCTGAGGTCCAGAACTCTCTGGAGCAGGTTTTCATCCAGGATCTCTCTGTACTTTGCTCCATTCATCTTTCCCTCGATCCTGACTAGTCTCCCAGTTCCTGCCACTGAAAAACATCCCCACAGCACGATGCTGCCACCACCATGCTTCACCGTAGGTATGGAATTCACCAGGTGATGAGCAGTGCCTGGTTTCCTCCAGACGTGACGCTTGGCATTCAGGCCAAAGAGTTCAATCTTGGTTTCATCAGACCAGAGGATCTTGTTTCTCATGGTCTGAAGGTCCTTTTGGTGCCTTTTGGCAAACTCAAAGTGGGCTGTCATGTGCCTTTTACTGAGGAGTGGCTCCCGTGGCCACTCTGCCATAAAGGCCACTCCACCATAAAGGCCTAATTGGTGGTGTGCTGCAGATATAGTTGTCCTTCTGGAAGGTTCTCCCATCTCCACGGAAGACCTCTAGAGCTCTGTCAGTGACCATCGGGTTGTTAATCACCTCCCTGACCAAGGCCCTTCTCCCCCGATTGCTCAGTTTGGCCGGGCGGCCAGCTCTATGAAGAGTCTTGGTGGCTCCAAAGTTCTTCCATTTAAGCATGGCGGAGACCACTGTGCTCTTCGGGACCTGCAATGCTGCAGAAATTGTTTTATACTCTTCCCCAGATCTGTGTCTCAACACAATCCGGTCTCAGAGGTCTACAATTCCTTCGTCTTCATGACTTGGTTTTTGCTCTGACATGCACTGTCAACTGTGGGATCTTATCACAATCAATCACAATAGTACTTTATTAGCCAAGTATATTTTGCAACATATGAGGAATTTCAGTTGCCTAGTCAGTCAGACAAATAAAAAGCAGCGGAACACACATTATAACATAAACATCCATCATAGTGACTCCACATTCCTCACTGTGATGGAAGGCGAAAAAAAGTTCTGGGTGACGTCAGTTCTCCCGGGCCGGACGAACCTTCCATAACGTTGGAGCATCCACGGCCTCTCCCGAGGCTGAGAGCTCCCGACGTAAAGTCCGCAGGCCTCAGTTGAAGCAATCCCAGACAAGGGATCGCTCCAACCGCAGTATGTGCCTTTCCAAATCATGTTCAATCAATTTAATTTACCACTGGTGGACTTCAATCAAGTTGTAAAAACATCTCAAGGATAATCAATGGAAACAGGATCAACCTTAGCTCAATTTTGAGTGTCATAGCAAAGGGTCTGAATACTTATGTAATGTGATATTTCAGTTATTTATTTCTAAACACCTGTTTTGCTTCTTCTTTCTGTGTGTAGATTGATGATAAAAAAATAATTTAATTAATTTTAAAATAAGGCTACAACACAACACATATAGGTGCAGGAGGAGGCCATTCGGCCCTTCGAGCCAGCACCGCCATTCATTGTGATCATGGCCGATCGTCCCCAATCAATAACCCGTGCCTGCCTTCTCCCCATATCCCTTGATTCCACTAGCCCCTAGAGCTCTAACTCACTCTTAAATCCATTCAGTGATTTGGTCTCCACTGCCCTCTGTGGCAGGGAATTCCACAAATTCACAACTCTCTGGGTGAAAAAGTTTTTTCTCACCTCAGTCTTAAATAGCATCCCCTTCATTCTAAGACTGTGGCCCCTGGTTCTGGATTCACCCAACATTGGGAACATTTTTCCTGCATCTAGCTTGTCCAGTCCTTTTATAAGTTTTATATGATCCCTCCTCATCCTTCTAAACTCCAGTGAATACAAGCCTAATATTTTCAATCTTTCTTCATACGACTGTCCCGCCATCCCAGGGGTCAATCTCGTGAACCTACACTGCACTGCCTCAATCACAAGGGTGTCTTCCAGATGTGGTCTTACCAGAGCCCCATACAACTGCAGAATAACCTCTCTACTCCTATACTGAAATCCTCTTGTTATGAAGGCCAACATTCCTTTAGCTTTCTTCACTGCCTGCTGTACCTGCACGCCAACTTTCCGGTGTACAAAGACACCCAGGTCTCGCTGTACCTGCCCCTTACCTAACCTACCGCCCATTGAGATAATAATCTGCCCCCTTGTTTTTGCCACCAAAGTGGATAACCTCACATTTATCTATATTATACTGCATCTGCCACACACCTGCCCACTCACTCAACCTGTCCAGGTCACCCTGCAACCTCCTAACATCCTCTTCACAGTTCACATAGCCACCCAGCTTTGTGTCATCTGCAAAATTGCTAGTGTTGCTCCTAATTCCCTCTTCCAAATCATTAATATATATGGTAAACAGTTGCGGGCCCAACACCAAGCCTTGCGACACTCCAGTCACCACTGCCTGACATTCTGAAAAGGACCCGTTCATTCCTACTCTTTGCTTCCGGTCTGCCAACCAATTTTCTATCCACGTCAACACCCTACCCACAATACCATGTGCTCTAATTTTAGTCACCAGTCTCCCATGCGGGACCTTATCAAAGGCTTTCTGAAAGTCTAGATACACTACATCCACTGGCTCCCCTTCATCCATTTTACTTGTCACATCCTCAAAAAATTCCAGAAGATTAGTCAAGCATGATTTTCCTTTCATAAATCCATGCTGACTTGGACTAATTATTTTACTGCTATCCAAATGCCCCATTATTACCTCTTTAATAATTGACTCCAGCATCGTTCCCACCACCGAAGTCAGGCTAACTGGTCTGTAATTCCCCGGTTTCTCTCTCGCGCCTTTCTTGAAAAGTTGGATAACATTAGCTATCCTCCAGTCCGCAGGAACTGATCCTGAATCTATTGAACATTGTAAAATGATCACCAATGCGTCCACTATTTCTAGAACCACCTTCATCCCACCTGGGATGCAGACCATCAGGCCCAGGGGATTTATCATCCTTCAGCCCCATTAGCCTACAGGGCTGTTAGGGGTTGCCAATGGCAGCCTAAAGTCCGGCTGGGCAACCTAAAAGCCATGCCATTTTGCTCGGCTTGGCAAGCACCCGGGACGCAGTCTCCGCCCGCCACCCGTATCCGGGTCCCGCTCTCCACTCGCTCCTCATCTGCCGGCACGGCAGGCTGCCTTACACATGCGCACTGCCAGCCGAGGATGTCCGCACATCCTCCCCCTCCACATGCGCACGGCCAGCACCAAAGATCCTATAGCGAAGATCTTTGGCCAGCACATCTCGGCTATGGTTGTGCACATGTGCCGCCCTGCACATGCGCACTGCCACTGCAACTGCAACTGGTCGGCGTGGGGCACTTTCTCCCTCCCTTTGCACTGGGGAGATCTGGCCGCCATTGCTGTCCGGTCGCCGCGACCGCTGAAAACCAATGCAGAATCACTCGCTGGAGTTGGAGTAACTACCTGGAGTAACCCTTGCTTCTTGGTCCTCCAAAAATATTCAAAATGGAATTTAAACAAGAGTGGACCCACAACCACCAAACTGGACACACTGAACTTTTATCTCCTGTTCTGTATTATGTTTACATATTCTGTTGTGCTGCAGCAAGCAAGAATTTCATTGACCCATCTGGATAAAAACTCTTGACTCTGACTGAAGCAAAAAAGGGTTCTTGAGGGGAAAAAAATAGCTACTTTAAATTTAATTGCATCTGTTTGGGTACCTCTAGCAGGGTGAAGACTGTCCCATGCTTTAATTGTGTGGGGGAACTCCATGAAGCAGCCAGCATCTCTGGATAGAAGAAATTGGGTGACGTTTCGGGTAGAGACCCTTCTTTAGATTTCCTCTGGTTTTAGTGTTTTTAATTTAAAAATACAGCGTGGAAACTGGCCCTTCGGCCCACGCCGACCACCCGTACACTAGGTCTATCCCACACATTAGCGAGGCAAGTCAAGAGTCAAGAGAGTTTTCTCTCACGTCCCAGTTAGAACAATTAAATCCTCACTTGCAGCAGCACAACAAAATATGTAAACATAGTACTCTGTAAACAATGTTATAAACGAGAAAACAAAAGTGTATATTTATATATGAATATATAACTATACACACACACAATTTCCCTCCTTGGATTAATAAAGTTCTATCGTATAGTATTGTGTGTGTAGGAAGGAACTGCAGATGCTGGGTTAAACTGAAGATAGACACAAAAAGCTGGAGTAACTCAACGGGTCAGACAGAATCTCTGGACAAAAGGAAAATATTACATTTTGGGTTGGGTCTGAAAAAGGTTCCTGCACACCTTTGGAATGTGGAAGGAAACAAGATCACCCAGAGAAAGGATCAATTCCGGTCTCTGGCAATTTTAGGCAGCAACTTTATGGCCAATGTACTGCCCCATAGTGTTGATCTGAATTAAAAGATACAGCAGCTGTAAAGGGGGACATAGCGTTACTTAGAGATTTAAGACTAAAAACGGATAGGTTTTTTTAGTAACCAAAGTTATCAACGTATAATTTTTTGTGTTTTGGAAAATAAAATATAGTGGCACAGCTGGTGGTCTTGCTGCCTCACACGCAATAGATCTGTGTTCGATCCTGTCCTCGAGCACTGTCTGTGTTGAATTTGCACATTCTCCCTGCAAGCATGTGGGTTTCCTCCCACATCCCAAAGACACATTGACTTTGTAGGCTAACTTGTCTCTGTAAAATTGCCCCTAATGTGCAGGGAGTGGGTGAGGAAACTAGGATAACAGAACTTGTGTGAATGTAGACAAAAATGCTGTGGTCTCAGCGATGCAGAGCAGCTGACACCTAGAGCAGCAGATGCAATAGATGTGGTTGGAGGAGGCGCAAGTGAACCTCTGCCACAGCTGGAAAGATGGCATGGGTCCTTGAATGGAGTCGGGGGGGGGGGGGGGGGGGGGCCGTAAAGCTACGAGTGCAGCATTTCCTGTGGTTGCCAGGGAAAGTGCCAGGAGAGGGGGTGGTTTGGGTGGGAAAAAGAGATGAGATACTGTATTGTAATTTTACTGCATGTCATTGTGGTATACATCATGTCTTGATTGGTGAATATGTTTAGTTTGTTACTTTATTTGAAGCAGAAATAATAGGCGAATGCTTCATTGACCATAATCCCAACGGGTAACTACGCAATTCGTCCGAGCACATTATCACACGTGTCATGCAAGCCGTCTTAAATAACCACCTAAGCTGTCATTTGGCAACCTAAAAAGCTACCTAGGTTGCCCGGCTGGCAACTGGGGAAAAAGGTTAAGCGAGAGCCCTGGCCTACCCAATACTATTTCTCACACGATGAAAATTTATTTCAGTTCCTCAACCCCCTTAGATCCCAAGTCCTCCTGTACTCTGGGAGATTGTTTGTGTCTTCCTTAGTGAAGACAGATCAAAAGTACCTGATCAACTCTTCTGCCATTTCCTTGTTCCCCATAATAATTTCACCCGTGTCTGCCTTCAAGGGACCCACATTTGACTTTGCTATTCTTTTTCCCTTAACATATCTAAAGAAGCTTTTACTGTCCTTTACATTCCTGGCCAGCTTCCCCTCGTACTTCTTCTTTTCAGCCCGTATTAGAAACATAGAACATAGAAAAATAGGTGCAGGAGTAGACCATTCTGCCCTTCGAGCCTGCACCGCCATTCAATGTGAACATGGCTGATCATCCAACTCAGTATCCTGTACCTGCCTTCTCTCCATACCCCCTGACCCCTTTAGCCACAAGTGCCACATCTAACGCCCTCTTAAATATAGCCAATGAACTGGCCTCAACTACCTTCTGTGGCAGAGAATTCCAGAGACTCACCACTCTCTGTGTAAAGAATGTTTTCCTCATCTCGGTCCTAAAGGAATTCCCCCTTATCCTTAGACTGTGACCCCTTGTTCTGGACTCCCCCAACATCGGGAACAATCTTCCAGCATCTAGCTTGTCCAACCCCTTAAGAATTTTGTAAGTTTCTATAAGATCCCCCCTCAATCTTCTAAATTCCAGCGAGTACAAGCCGAGTCTATCCAATCTTTCCTCATATGAAAGTCCTGACATCCCAGGAATCAGTCTGGTGAATCTTCTCTGTACCCCCTCTATGGCAAGGATGTCTTTCCTCAGATTTGGAGACCAAAACTGTACGCAATACTCCAGGTGTGGCCTCACCAAAACCTTGTACAACTGCAGTAGAACCTCCCTGCTCCTATACTCAAATCCTTTCGCTATGAATGCTAACATACCATTTGGTTTCTTCACTGCCTGCTCCACCTGCATGCCTACTTTCAATGACTGGTGTACCATGACACCCAGGTCTCGTTGCATCTCCCCTTTTCCTAATCTGCCACCATTCAGATAATAGTCTACCCTCATGTTTTTGCCACCAAAGTGGATAACCTCACATTTATCCACATTATACTGCATCTGCCATGCATCTGCCCATTCAAATCACCCTGCAGCCTCCAAGCATCGTCCTCACACCTAACTATACCCCCCAGCTTGGTGTCATCTGCAAATTTGGAGATGTTGCATTGAATTCCCTCATCCAAATCATTAATATATATTGTAAATACCTGGGGTCCCAGCACTGAGCCTTGCGGCACCCCACTAGTCACTGCCTGCCATTCTGAAAAGGACCCGTTTACTCCTACCCTTTGCCTCCTGTCTGCTAGCCAGGTAGACTGTAGTCTATTGCCTTCTGTTGTCCTATGAAAGTTTCCCAATCCTCTGGCTTCCGGCTACTCTTTGCTATGTATATACATCTTTTCTGCCACGGTTGCCTCCTACTCCCCTTAGAATCCTTCTTCCTTATTGGAATGAAATGACCCTGCATCTTCAGGATTATGCCCAGAAATTCCTGCCATTGCTGTTCCACCGTCATTCCTGCTAGTATCCCTTTCCAGTCTACCTTGGCCAGCTGCTCTCTCATGCCTTCATAATCCCCTTTGTTCAACTGCATCACTGACACTTCCAATTTAACCTTCTCATATTGCAGATTAAAACTAATCACATTATGATCACTACCTCCAAGCGGTTCCTTTACCTCAAGGTCCCTTATCAAATCTGGTTCATTGAACAACACTAAATCCAGAATTGCCTTTTCTCTGGTCGACTCCATTACAAGCTGCTCTAAGAATCCATCTCAGAGGCACTCAACAAACTCTCTTTCTTGGGGTCCTGAACCAACCTGATTTTCCCAGTCTACCTGCATATTGAAATCCCCCACAGTGGCATTACCTTTGTTGCATGCCAGTTTTAACTCCTGCTGCAACTTATCCGGGCTACTATTTTGTGGTCTGTAGATAACACCAATTAGCGTCTTCTTGCCGTTGCAATTCCTCAACTCAATCCACAGTGACTCTACTTCGTCAGTCCCTATGTCTTCCTTCACAAGGGACTGAATTCCATCCCTCACCAGAAGAACTACCCCACCCTCCTCTGCCCACCTGCCTGTCCATAGGATGTATAACCTGAATATTAAGTTTCCAAGCCCGATCCTCCTGCAGCCACGTCTCGGTAATCCCCAGAATGTCATATCTACCAACCTCTGACTGAGCCTCAAGCTCATCTACTTTACTTCTTATACTTCGCCCATTCAAATACAACACTTTTAATTCCTTACGCATCTCACCATTCACATCGATTCCTATTACACTTGGCCATACTCTCCTATCCCTTTGTGAGCTTTCTTTCCCGTTAATTCTGGGGTCATTGACTATCCCTTTACCCCCTTTCCTTTTAACGCCGTCCTTGACTGTCCCATTTGACACCCCCCCCCCCTTATTTAGTTTAAAACCACCTGTGTCGCAATGGCAAACCTGCCTGCCAGAATGCCAGTTCCCCCACCTGTTAAATACCTGTACAATCCGTCCCTTTTGTGCAGCTCCCCTTTACTCAGTGATCGAAGAACTTAAATCCCCGCCCCCTGCACCAGTTCCTCAGCCACACATTCAGGTCCTGTATCTCCCTGTTCCTGCTGTCACCAGCACAAGGAACTGGAAGAGACTTGATTAAAGTGTTTAAAATAATATGACAAGAGGAAAGAGAATGATATATCTCCCCTCAGAGGTGAATAACTTGACGGCATACATTTAAAATGATTAGTAGAAGGAACTGAGGAAAGGAGGATTTTTTAAATTTTTAAAAAATTGTTTAATGAACTCGGAGTGTTTGAAAATTTAGAAATTGTAATTGGTTAATCATAAAATGGAAAATTATTTGCATTTTAACAGACATCTTAATCAAAGTTTCTACAAAATTCCATAACCAAGTATTGCTCAACTGTGGAGAATTAAATTTATTTTGTAGATCCTGTGACTTGCTATTTGAAACACATCCTCAGGGACACATTAAAGCGGCTGTGAAAATTTAAACTATTGTGCACCATGTTTTAGCCATTTATTATTACCATACAAATGTTTGATAATTTTTATATTTTTTTTAGCCTCCGTTTTGCAGTTATATTATGTAATGACAAACAAATAAAAATCAATAAATCTGGGTAAGAATGCAGAAACTACCAGCCGAATGGTTTAACCATAAAACGTGCTACCACATGTAGACAAATTCCTTCACCTAATGTGACTACATGTGGTAGTAAGTGAGATAAGAGAAGAGGCACAAGTTGTGAAGCCAGTAGAAAGGATATAGGTGGAAGGACGTCGGAAGGAACTGCAGAAGCTGGTTTAAAATCTAAGATAGACACAAAAAGCTGGAGTAACTCAGTGAACAGGCAGCATCTCTGGAGAGAAGGAATGGAAAACGTCACCCATTCCTTCTCTCCAGAAATGTTGTCTGTCCCGCTGAGTTACTCCAGCTTTTTGTGTCTATCTTAGGTGGAAGGATGACAGACACAAAAAAGCTGAAGTTTAGTTTATTTTAGTTTAGTTTATTGTCACATGTACTGAGGTACAGTGAAAAACTGAAGGGTCTCGACCCGAAATGTCACCTATTCCTTTTCTCCAGAGATGCAGTCGGACCCGCTGAGTTACTTCAGCTTTTTGTGTCTATCTTTAGTTTAAACCAGCATCTGCCATTCCATCCTACACATATAGGTAGGAGGCAGAGGGGGTACAGGATAGAGGGAGAAATGAGTGCACTTCCAGGTGAGGTACAGGGAAAAGAGGGGGAAAAAAGGGAGGAAGGGATGTTTTTGGTAGTTTACCTAAAATTGGAGAACACGATGTTCATACAGTTGGTTTGTAAGCTCCCCGAACAGAATCAGATGCACTGTTCCCCCAGTTTGCATCTTTGTTGCTCCCTTTCTTTCCTGAACCCCACCGGGATGCGCACCCCTGTCCCCTTCCACCTCTATCCTTTGCTCCAACTTCACATTTTGCACCTCTCCTCTCTTCACAGTTTTTCGTCTTCTTCCCACCCGTGGCCTTTGTCCATTCACCTGCCAATAAAAAAAACCCTCACCAGAATCTACCTACCACTAGCCTAGCTTTATCCCACACCCACCTCTCTTCCAGCTTTCGTTCCCCCAACTACAATCAGTCTGGGGAAGTTATTCTAGCACTGCCTATTGTTTTCAATGTGGTGACGTGGTGTGCCCCAGGATAAGTGCTGCCATTGCTGTTTATCATCTACATCAAAGTCTTAGATGAGAATATACAAGGCATGATTAGGAAGTTTACAGTAGACACTAAATTAGATGGTATCAGAGACAGTGAAGATGGTTATCAAGTACTTAAGCAGGATCTTGATTGGCTGGGCAAATGAACAGCAAATTGAGTTTATTTCAGATAAGTGTGAGGTGTTGCATTTTGGGAAGACATACCAAGGTAGTACCTTCACAATGAACAGTAGGGCCCTAGGGAGTGTTGTTGAGCAGAGGGTTCTAGGAGTACAAGCACGTAGTTCCCTGAAGGTGGTGTCACAGGTAGATAAGGTGGCAAAGAAGGCTTTTCATCAGTCTGATGGTTTATTATCAGTCATGGAATAATGTACAAAGGTTGGGACGTTATGTTACTGTTATACAAGACATTGGTACGGTCACACTTGTAATATCGTGTTCAGTTTTGTTCCCCTAGCGAGGAAAAATCCCATTAAGCTGGAAAGAATGCAGAGAAGATTTACGAGGATGTTGCCAGGGCACATACAATACGGTTTTATTCGTCACATTGCACATAAAGTGCAAGTGAAATGAATTTACTCCATGGGCATAAGCTACAGGGAGTGGGTGGGCAGGCTGGCACATAATTCCATAGAGTGCAAGAGACGAATGGGTAATTTTATCAAGGTGTATAAAATCATGAGGCATAAATAGGGTGAATGTGTACAGTCTTTTCCCCGGGTTATGGGAAACAAGAAGTGGAGGACATAGATTTGAGATGAGAGGGGAAAGATTTAATAGGAACAACAACCTTTTAAAACACAAAGGGTAGCAGATACATTGAACGAGCTGCCACAGAAAGGTATAGAAGCATATGGGGACAAACATGGGCAAATAGGTCTAGCTTAGATGGGCATCTTGATCAGCTTGGATGAGTTGCACCGAAGAACTTGTTTCCGTGCTGTAAGACTAAAGGGCCTGTCCCACGTACGTGTCCTTGGCACGCAAATTCCGCGACCTCGTGGTCGCGTTGAGCCGCGAAGGTCGTGCACGATTTCATGCGTACGCACAGCCGTCTGGAGCACGTGACGCAATTTGAAGATGGACACAAAGCTGGAGTAACTCA
Source organism: Raja brachyura (assembly GCA_963514005.1). The sequence continues at coordinate 75,869,886 of OY740788.1, read as the reverse complement.
GCAGGACCGGAGGCATCTCTGGAGAGAAGCAATGGGTGAAGTTTTGTGTCGAGACTCTTCTTCAGTCTGAAAAGGGTCTTGACCCGAAACGTCACCCATTCCTTCTCTCCACAGATGCTGCTGGTCCCGCTGAGTTACTCCTGCATTTTGTGTCCATCTTCAATTTTCGTGGCCCTGCTCTGGGAGTAGAAATGGGGGCGGACCCAGACCGCAACGGCCGTGAGCCCCAGGTCGAGCTCAGCGATCGTTTGCCTGCTTCTGCAGCTGTTTGAGGCGAGACGTTGAGTCGCGCCAGGGTCCTGGGCCTGTCCCACTTTGGCCGTCAGTTCCGCGACAAGCGCACGAAGATTTTGTTTGCTACAAAAATTTCGGAGCCCCGCGCGATGTAGCACACAACTACATATCCCTCTGCGATTCTCAGTGGGACTGGCCCCGCGCGGCCATACGATTACCACGAGGTCGCGTAATCTGCATGCCAAGGACACTTAAGTGGGACAGGCCCTTATGGCTTTATCATCAAAGTGAAGATATAGGTTACTAGCAAAGAACGTAGATATCAACACAGTCCAAAACCAGCAATATTTCATGATTGTTCTATAAAGACAAAGTTAGATACCACTTCTATCTTTAGTGCACCTTTTGTATTTCAGTACTTTTCGGCAAATGATCATTTTCTAGTTTCCCACCTGAACTTGTGCTTTTAGTCAACTGTTATATAAAATTAGATACAAATTTGTAACATCTCTGCTGTTTCAAAGAATTCGGATAAGCTTAAAAACAGCTTAGGTATACTGTAAAAAAATAATTTAAACTGTGTGCATAACCTTTAACCTATTCATTTTAATATTTAAAACTGCTCAGGCTCATTGGACTGCTAGTTTATCATGTTGCACTCTATTTTCTACACAGCTGCCTAGCCACGGTTCACACAATGCACAGTAAAAATATACATATCTGTACCTTTCTATTTATTGTTATTGCACCTATCTCAACGTCATCTTTAGCATAAACGAAACAGCAAGGTATCCAGAGGTATGTAGATGTAAATGTAGTTTCCTCCTTTTCTTTTAGAGCCAAATACCAATTGCGGCTCACTCTGATACTTAATTATGATCATTGATAAATTTTGTTACAGAATAACTTTGAAAGACTAACTCATAACTAACAATGGTCAGCAGGTATGTTACACTAAGAACGATTACAACTTGGCGAACAAAAAATAAACTGATGTTAACTTAATCCAATACTATTTTGTTAAGAGTCAAATGAAATGGTGAAAGATCACTTTCAACTGCAATAGTGATTGGGCTGCACTTGCAAACTCATTGAATCAATCCATAACACAATAAGCGATATCCATGTGGTAAAAGGGAATATTTGCATAAAGTTCAAACAGAAATAATGCATCAAATAAAATGTAAATGTGTGTAGCAGGTCAGCAATAGTACCTACTAACAATGACCAAGAAAATGATGACTAACTATCGAATCACAATTCAGTCAGCACAATGACTAGGCAAGTCATAAATTGAGGTAAATTAAATCAATGTTAAGAACTAAAATAAGAGAAAGCAACTGACCTATAGCAACTGATCTTAATAAATGTTCAGATAGTTAATTTACATTTTTGTTTTCAATATCACTCTTTTCCTCTTATTCAAAAAATAACCATGTGTCAATCTGAAAAGTTTGACAAATTTAGTGATGAAAATACTCAGAAAATAGCTTTGCTCATTGCAAGGCTTTATCAAAATTTGTCTATGTTGTCAAAGAAATTCAATCCTACACCACTTAAATCAATAGAATCTACAGTAGTACAATTTCACAAGCAGAAGATAAATTATCCACAGATATAAAAACCTCAAGTGCATCTAGCTACCAAGTAGGAGCAAGACTACTAATCAAGCAAGTATTTTGTTTTTAAGAGTTAGAAACTTTCATAAACCTACTTGAAGAAACTATTAAGCGAAGTCAAAGAATAACAGCTGATACAAAGTATCAAGAGTAATCAGGTTACAAGCTGTGTTCCACTGTAATAGTCCAGCTTTACCACAGCACCTTGACTGTTGAGCCAAGTCATCCTTATCAGAACACAGTGCAATTTGTAAAAGGAAAAATTATATTTGCCTCGTATGATCTTCCAGCTCTGAATGACCAGCATTATGTTTTCAATCCAACCAATGCCAGCTATGAAAATGTCTGTTGCAAGTCATTGAATGAGAATTGCCATTTTATATGCTGCTTTTCACAATCTCACTACCTTCTGTATTCTTTACTAATGCTACGCAAACGCTCTTATTTTCCATCTGTATGGGGCTCATTGACAACGTCAACCAAAAACATTGTTCGTTTCTCTATAGAAGTGCCAACAGTCAGCTTGAGCATACCACCACTTGTTCCCTCCAGTGTCTCTTAACCATCCAATATAAGCATCTTCCTCCAAATAAACCTCTCCCAATTGACTAAATATAATTCTCTCTTTCAGCTGCCTTAAATTGAACAAGGATGATCATACTTTACCCTAAAAGGAGTTTCAGGCTACACATCGATATTTTTTTGTTAACATCTATATCACCTGACACGGCTTTACTTCAGTTCATCAGAAATGCTCATCCATTCCATTGCCATCTCAAGATTAACATTCCAACATGCTTTTGCCTCTATTTTCAATACTTACAATTTACCCTTTATTTACTTATGACATTCTTTCGCCAATTCAAAATATAGGATTTGATGGCATGCTCAATAAGCCTCAAAATCATCAATGATGTCAATATCAATTTACAGGACTGCAACATGCTCATTTACATATTTCAATGAGTTTGCACATTACACAATGTAAACCATCTGTATTAAATTAACAAACCAGAACATGCCTCATGTGGACTGTATGTCAGAATACCAAAAAAGAACATATGATGAAGAATATCAAGACACTAGAGAACTATTTTTGGAATTAAACCAAAAATGAATGCATTTCGTTGTCTCTGTACTGTACACTGACAATGACAATTAAAATTGAATCTGAATCTGAAAACCCTTCTTTTCTGTGTACTATAAAAGGAATTTTGAAACCTATAACTTCGGGGGGAATAAAATCCTAGAAATATTCATGAGGTCAGTATCTGTGGGGGGAGATAGATATATCAATCATTGACCGGAAATGTTTGCCGTTTCTATCGTCATGAGATGCCTGACCGCGTGAATATTACTAACATTTGTTTATTTCAGGTTTCCAGCATGCACATATTTTTTAACCACAAGTTGGAGATTTATATTAAACTACAAAGTGCGAGTGACTCCCTACTCCTCACATGCTATGCTCAATTTAGACATCCTGGTCCCAACACGAACAATCGACACACTGGATCCACGAACCGCTGATTTAAAGAAGATCTGGTTTCTTGTTCACAAGTGCAATCTACACATTCCCTCCAGGAATCTAAAAATCACAGCATTACATTTCCAAATATGACGGAGGAGGCTGCGTTGGTTTGACTCCGGACTGCCCTCATTTAAGATTTCTGAGACTTAATGCATGCACGAGCAACCGGATTATCCGACAGCACATTTACAGCACCGTGAATTTGGCCAGGGCATGCCAGAAAAGCAACACCACCAAAGACATCCCTTGTTCCCTTCCTCATCCGACCCAACAATTCCTCCTGAGAAGAAAACCACGTTGCTGTAGCGGGTATTCGAGGGCTGGACATTTATATGAGCAATATAGACCACGCGCGCCGAGGCCTACACACACACACACACTGAGTCACCAGCCCCCACCCCACGCATGCCGCCCAACTTCGCCTTCTAAGAGTAACCCCGCGGCGGCAAGGGCAGCTGCAATGTCGGCCTCCCTCTCCTTCTCTATCCCCGCAAGATAATCCTCTCCAGCGTCAGGGTCTGAGCAGATCAGATCAGATCAGATGCCGGCCGGAGACTTGTACCTGCTCGCGATCGGATGCAAGAGCAGCACCGCCGGCTGGGTGAAGCTGCTGGCCGGGTCATTAATCCAGGGCACCGGCCCCGTGTATCGGCTCGGCCCTTTCAGCAGCGCGGCTGTTGTTTGGGCTGACGCTGGCGGAGGGTGCGGTGCTTTGTTTTGCTTTCCCTTCCTTTTGTGCCTTTGCTGCTCCTCGCTCACTCGCTCACTCACTCTCCCGCTCCTTTTACTTTAACATCAGCGCCATTTCCCAGCCGGAGCTGCGCACTGCTCTTGGCTCCAATTTCCCGTCCGCCCGCCCGCCCTGCCGGCCGCCAACTCTCGCGAGCCACGCACCCAGAGCGGGAATCCGCCTCACGTTCAAAATGCTGCGGTTTTATTCAACAAACTTTATTCAAAGGAGGGCGGAAAGTGGGGGATTTACTGGCGCTGGAGTGTGAGTTGTCGGCTGAGTTAATTATTTTATCCTCCCCCCCCCCCCCCCTCCTTATTTACACATGGTCCAGGACATTGTAATTTGGGACATCTGAGTATCATTGTCTTCATAAGTGATATGAGCCATTCGACCCATTAAATCTACGCCGCCATGCAATCATGGCTGATCTATCTTTCCCTTCTGGAAACAACTGAGGTTTGTTCACCAGAAACTCCTTCAGCCATGCATCTCCATGGCCTTTCCTAACCTCTTCATCCTGCATGTCCCGCTGACCCAATCATCCTTCCAATTTCATTTGTTCATGTTACTTCATATATGTTATATTGTTCATATTTCTTCCCATTTCATTTGTTTCTTAGTCTTTACAATACGAGCTTTTAAAAAAAAAGTTATAGTATCACCTATCATTAGCAATGTTACAAAATTTTGAGATTTTAAAAATCAAGTCTGCAATTTATCCCATCAGATAAAGCATAAAAATAAACATAGAAACATAGAAATTAGGTGCAGGAGTAGGCCATTCGGCCCTTCGAGCCTGCACCGCCATTCAATATGATCATGACTGATCATCCAACTCAGTATACCGTACCTGCCTTCTCTCTGTACCCTCTGATCCCCTTAGCCACAAGGGCCACATCTAACTCCCTCTTAAATATAGCTAAATAAGTTTAATTTGACACCCAATTCACTTTCATATCTTCAGTATTAAAAAAGTTATGGGCATTTTCATACTGGGAAATTAGCATCTTGTTCCCTATTGCTTTTGCATTGACTTAACACAAAAACTGTGATCGAGGACAGTCAAAAGCCCATAACTTTCTTAAAAATTAAGAGAACTGAAAGACATTTTCAGTTATTATAGATTGAAGCATTCTGAAACAAATATGAAACAATCTTACTTGGATGACCTGAAATTAAAGCATATAATTAGTTAGTTACCCAATTGTAGCTAATTACAAAATTCAATTACTAAATCTAAACATCTATCCATTTCTTAAGAAAAAAATAACATTTTTAAATAGCCTAAGTGTCCAAATAACATTCACACAATAATTCACAATATAACATGATTTTTAAATGTCATTGTCATGAATTTATAGGCCAAATGGAAGGAACTTAGTGTTTAATTCCTGTAAATTAATGGCCATTTAAATCATCTTGCGAGTGGGATTTTTTGGAACGCGGTCATTTGGAACATTGCGGTTGCGGTGAATTTAAACCCCATATCGGCAGGAAAACATACTGCCGGTTCGTATGGGGCCTAAATCACCTTTTCGCAACGTAAAATATGGATTAAGGTAATCCTAAGAAGCACGTTTATATGTAAAATAAACGGCTTTCCTTTAGCTGTCCCATACATGAAATCCGTCCCGATTATCGGCGTTGCCGGCATTAGAAGCTGCTTTTTATTTTACTCCAGCGCTGAAATTGTACAGCAATTTTTAAAAAAGAACAACAACAAAAAACAATTCACAGAGTGGCCGTCGGAACAATTCTTTAGCATTTGCTAGCTCCCCGAGAAAATATATCTCGGACAGGCGGTAGAATACTGCACTTTAACCCCCCCCCCCCTCAAAGGCGCCAAAGTCGCGCACACGGCCAGTGGCAGAATTGCAACGCCGCTGAAGGTACGTTTTGTAACATACCTACTATCATCGCATCACTTCAAAGTCCTTTTGAAGTTTCCAGTTCCAATTTAAGAAATTGTGGAGACACCAGAGACTGCAGATGCTGGAATACTGAGTAAAATACAAAGTGCTGGAGGAAGTCAACAGGTCAGGCAGCATCTGCGGAAGTAAATGGGCTGACAGGTTTGTGTCAGGATCCTTCTTCAGCCCCTGAGCAGTACAGCGGATGGAATCACAGTGGGGAAGCAGTGAGAGGATCCTACAAAACTTTAATCAAAGAGAGAAGTTATTTAAAAGTTGGCATTGGGGAGATTTCAGAGCAGTAAAATTAAGACACAAGCGATTGCAGATATTGAAAACTTGAGGAAAACATAAAGTGGTGGCAAAACTCAATGGGACAGGCATATCTGTTAAGGGGAATGGATGTACAACTGTTAGTGTCAGGACCGTTTGTGAGTCTGAGTTCCTCCAGCAACAAGAGGTTATGCAGCCATGTTGTGCATAGCAAATTCTAACAAACAGCAGACTAGATTTTTGTTTACAAAATCAAATAGTATTGAGTAAACAGCAAATATTGGCCAGGAACGTGAACATAATTGTCCCACTCCCCAGGATAATCATGAGGGATGTTTTGCATATTTTTTTCCAGAAGGTAGAAGAGAGTAAAGAGAATGGCCAAGTTCACAGGCATCTTTAACAATATTTTAAATCTTCCTGTTGCAACACAATATGAATATAGACTGGATGGAAGCCTGTGAAGGACTAGGCTGTGTTCACTGTTCTCTGCAGATTCAGGTAGTCAAGAGCAGAGCAGTTGCCATACCAAGCTAAGACGAATCCCGTCAGAAAACTGTAGCACATCTGCAGAAGTTTGAGAC